>JAJIZL010018638.1:1292154-1384339 GCA_023969395.1 Amblyomma maculatum
ATTTTGCTCAGTTGGTATGTAGTCAACGCAGAATCAAAGAGAACATTCCTGTTTCTTCACTTGCACGACCGGGAATTTAACGGAATTTGAGAGGGTGGAGCATGTCGCTCATGTGTCTATTGATGGATAGTTCAGAGCCTGAGACTCGGTAGACGCACTGGCGAAGTGGTCCATGCTGCCCGGTGTCGATGCCGTATTGAACTAAAGATACACGGTCCAGTGAAATTTCTTCAGAGTCGAAAAACACGCCTAACTGCTGAAGTCATGTGACGAATTGGTTTCGGGAAGGCGGCGCAAAGAGGCATTGACAGATGGATGGAGAAAGTGGTATAGAGTGTGGCAGTGTCTCCAAAAGTATTACGAGCGATGACCTAATGCACAGTAGAGCCGTCAATACCAGCAGAGGCATCGGCGGGATCGATAGCAGGAACGATGCGAAGCTTTCTGCAGCGTTGTAATGGGAATAGAAAACGCTTTCGCGACAGATAGAGCGTCGCTGCCGTCAGAAGGTGTGAGCATGACATGCAGGATCAATGGAGATTTGCAATGAATACAAAGGGGGAGAGGGTGCATGCATATCAAAACCGGTATAAATGGTAGTACATTACAGATGCACAAGGAAGGAAGGCAAAGCGGGAATGTCGGTGTGGTTGGCGCGGCGAGATCAACGGGTGTGCCTAATAGATTCTCACAATACGGTGACATATCCCGATGAGCACATACACCGTCGGCGATTGCGTGATTCACGGACAAAAAATCCCATCCGAGGAGAGATATCATGAGATTGGTGGGCGAGAACCACAGTGCGATAGGAGATGCTGTGTACGTGTAAGGGGGCGGTGTACGCTCATGGCGCTCCGATGTGTGCTGCGCTTGCCGTTCGCAGTGAGAGCTCTGCAAGTTTGGTCACAATTTTTGTTTGTGGCACAGATTGCGACTAATGACGGACACCGAAGCATGAGTGTCAACACCAGCATCGATCAATAGGAAAACCTTAGGCGCTGAGAATGGAAGCTCCTGTCACAAACTTTGCATGCTATAATTTATATATTTCTGTACTCTTGCAGTTAAAGATTGCAATTTGCTCTTTGCTCTCTCACAGAAGTATTTTGTGACGTGTTCTTCAATTCATGTTCTTTATTAATACATTTGTATACCAGTCTTCTTGCAATATAAAATCCTCTTTCTGGTTTTTCCCATCGTTTCTTTTTTTTATCTGTGTATAAAAATGTCCACCACTATGCATTCTCTGTACTGCAGCCAACGAAAGAAAAATGTCCTGTGCATTCTTCTTCTGTTGGCTGCAGTACTGAAAACTCATAGTGGTTCCTTCGTACGCTGAAATAAGGGTTTATTATTATTATTATTCAACCATTGCTGCTCCTCAAGGTTTAGTATTAGGCCCAATTCTCCTCGTTGCTTTTATTAAGGAAGTTTCGTCGATTGCAAAGCACCCCCATTTCCTCATTTATGCTTGAGAGGTAAATATGTTGAAAGAAATGCATTCTTTTCAAGGTTGCTTTTCGTTGTATTCGGATATATCTGCTTTCTCTAACTGGTGCACAAATAATGGGTTTATAAAGTTTTGTCAAAACTAAGGTTGTCTCGTTTGCTTGTAAAACGCATCAACTTCTCGACCCTTATTCTTTGAATTCTATGATGTCCAGGATTGATGAAATTTACTAATGATCTCTGCGTACTTTTGGACGTTAACACACGCATTGAATAGCGGGCTATGCGCACACTCTGTTTCATCCACGGGCTTTCAAAAAAGTTATGTACATCACTTCTTGTCTTAACGCTTTACTTATCGATATGAACGCCGCTTTTGGAGTTTGCGTATGTTGTTTGAAACTGTACTTGCACTTTGAACTGTGAAAAACTCAGCAGTGCACAACATAAGTTTCTAAACATATTTCGTCATTATTTTTCCTGTACATATTTAAACTCTCAATCCACACAGCGTAACTTGCCGCATCTTCCTTATCTTCATTGCCATTGTGTCAGCCAAATAGCATATTCAGGTACAAAACTACATCATGGTCACATTATGCGCCCTGAGATCTTTCAGTGCATCCTACTGCGAGTTCCGCGGAAGATTATGAAAGAATTCAGACCTTTTCAAGTTCCTCCGCGACAGCATTCTCACTCCCTTCTGGAAAGGATACAAAGGTGGTTCAGTTCTTTTCTTCACGTTATCTTTCTGGGAACTCGCTTTCTTTGTTTTTATTGAAGGTTCATAGCGTCCTATTCTGGACTGTCTTTTACATCATGTATTACTTCTCCTTTTAGACTTTCCGTAATTGCTTGTCTCGTGCATTTGCTCCTGTTTAATATCATCTAAAAGCCGCAAGTTGTCTTTAGCTGATTTATTTATATTTTGAGCTTAGGACTGCTCATTCGTGTTTGATATTTTGTATCGCTTTCAGTTACTGTATTTCTTTATTGTATATGATTACATTTGTGTTTTGTCCGTTATGGATGTCTTTCGGAGTATATTCTTCACGACATATTCTTTATTCATTTGATTTTCTGCGTGCCTCATGTTATGTAAACTCCATTTCAAGGGGTATTATATCTTTTTTTTTCTATCTGTGTGTGTAAAGCTTGCGCTTGCATTTTCGTTTTTTCCTTATTTTTCTGGAGTACCAGGATTATATGATTAATCATGCGCACATTCCATTAAATATTGATGTTCTTAATGCATTGTTATTGTCTTTATTCACATTTAGAACAATATATCAGACCATGCTAATAACCAGTGTCACCTCGATGGGTTTAAAATGCATTCTTTACAATGTCAGGTAGCAAGGAGTAGAGGAGTAGCAGTGCTTATCAGAATGACTTAGCTGTCATTAAAGTCCAGAATATTTAAATTCAGTGGAGCTGGTTGCTATGAAAATTGATAACAGACACGTAGGTTTTGCCTGATAGCAATTTGCCGACAGCCTCTGAATAACACCTTGACGTCCCGGACGGGACTCAATAAGGCCTGCGAAAACGACTCGATTCCAAAACTTGTGCATGACAGGTGATATTTATATACATAGCTTCAAAGTAGAAAAGCACATCTCTTCAAGCTGTCTAAACATTCTTTCTGATCGTGGTATTGAATCCGTAAGCTTTCAACTGACAAAGCGTTAAATAATTAATAACTCCCTATTGCAAAAACCAGTGCCACTGGGTGCCAGCGCTCCAGCGCCATACCTGATTATGGTCCCAGTATGACGCTGGAAACTGGGCGCACTGGGACGTGGCATACTGGGACGCTCCGCACTGGCGGCACTGTTCGTCCGAAGAAAAAAAAAGGCGTGGGATAAAAAATAAAATGTAAAAAGTAACGAAAGAAGTTAGGTACATAAAAAAAAGTTAAAAAAAGAAAAAAAAAAGTTGTCCACCAAGCGCGCCTCGAACCACGTCCCCTGGTAGTCAGTTATCAATCACTAGCTCAGCACGCTAACCACTCGGCCACGCCGAGATTTTTTTTTCTTTATTGCATGGAAAAACTTCCGTAAAAAGGAACAACAACACTTACTTAAACATGTCCATGCCTAAAGTTACCGGGCTGCTTAATACGAGCAAGTCATATCCTCAACCCGACAATGCACAATCATCAGAACATCAAAAGTCTGGGAGACATACACATGCGTCTAGATACGGCATACAGTTTGGAGGTTCTTCACTTGCAGCATATACACTTCTCACCAAAGCACACTGCTCCCGAAACACGGATTTCGACGATCTTGGTGGCTCTGCATGCCTGTCGATCATGCGGCTTTTCCAAAGGCTGAACAGTCCCATCAACACAAATAGATCGTAAGGCACGACAGAGTTTTTGTCAGGAGGCAAAAATCTAATTGTATAAGGCGTAATTTCAATGTCCTTTTTAAGAGTTCTTTGTAATATGTCCCAAAAGAACATAGCATCACGGCACAGAATAAAGCAATGATCAATTGTCTCAGGCACGTTACAGAGACGATAATTTACCGACCAGGGCACAAACATCTCCTTATTGTGAAGAAATGTCTTGACAGGCAACGTCGCTGTATGTAATTTGAAAAAGAACGTTTTTGCAGCTGCCTGAATGCACATTTGCCTAACACGCTTTAGAACAGTGGTGTCCAAAAACCCCAGATAAGGCTGCCGATACAACGGTGTAGGGAACAAAGACTCAGTGAGAGCCTGGGTCATCTGCTTTTTCGAGAGGCTATACAGGTAATCTACAGAGAAACGCACAGTGAGAAAATTGAAAGTGTCAGCAACCTCCTTAAGGAATCCCCATAAACGCCCCTCACGAGCCTGCCCAGTTGGTGCGAATAAATAAGGCAAATGTGGACTAATTGGCGCCTAATGAGCACAGTTACAAGAAACGGATGGTTTGCCGATTTGAAAAAGAAAAAACGGGAGACAAGTTGATGCACAAACAAGTGAACAAGGCCCACTCCACCAGACTCTAAGGGAAGAAACAAGTTGTCACGCCGCATGGGCTCCCATTGAGAGCGCCACACAAATGTTGCAAATATTCTGTGTATAACTTGTACTTTGCTCCTCGCGCAATGCAGGACTTGAAGGACATACGCAAGCTTTGCAAACAAAAATATGTTACAGACCTGTGCCCTAGCAAACACTGAGAGTTCCCTGCCCATCCAAGCCTGCGTTTGTCGCCGCATAGGTACGATTTGTGAATCCCAGTAGGCTGCGCTGTTACGAACTTGGTGCAGCGGAACCCCTAGGTACTGAAGAGGACTACAGTCCCAGCATATGCCTCCAAACTGGCTTGGTCTAGTGCTCCAGTGTCCCAACCAAAAACCTTTGGATTTATCTAAATTAAGGGCCGCGCCTGATACATCGCAGAACTGTTCAGTCAAGTGTAAAGCCTCAAGTACACTCTTTTTGTAAGAACAAAAGAGGGCGATATCGTCCGCGTAAGCTAAAATCTTAACTTCACATTGAGCCAGAGAGAAACCGCGGATGGCTGCACTGTTAATTATACTGAGACAGAGGGGTTCCAGATATAAGCCAAACAATAGTGGAGACAGTGGACATCCTTGACGAACAGATGATTCCAGTGGTATTGGTTTCGTTAGCTCCTGATTAACGATTAGTCTTGTATACGAGTTCATATAGCACAGCCTTATGCCTTTGAGCAAAACGTCACCAATGTTTGCATTCTCCAAGACCGCGAACAAGAAATTGTGCCGAACTTTATCAAACGCCTTCGCCAGGTCAATTTGAATCAGAGCTACTTGGCCTGTCTCATCTGATACTGTCTCGATTACTGAACGTGCAATATGGATGTGTGTTTGAATACTGCGCCCTCTGATACCACATACCTGATGCGAACCTATCAAGGCCATGATAACCAGCTGCAAACGAGAACAAAGGACCTTGGCAAAAATTTTGTAATCAACATTACAGAGGGAAATTGGACGATATCCTTCAACAGTTTTCAACCGATTAGTATCTTTGCTTTTGGGTATTAATATTGTGTGGCCTGAATAGAAAGTGGGAGGCAGGAAACCAACATCATAAGATGCTTGGAATACTTCCATCAAAACAGGCGTTAGGCAAGGCGAAAATGTTTTATAAAATTTGCTAGTAATACCATCTGGGCCAGGAGATTTCTGGTTCTGAAGGTCTGAAATGGCTGATTTAATTTCTTCCAAAGTGATGGGTCCCTCTACTACAGCACATTTCTCATCGTCTAGTCGAGGAAAGTTCTCAAGTAAGGAATTATAATCGAAACCCTGATTTGGATCTTTACAACTGCCGAACAGCTTTCGATAATAATCATAGAAAGCAGCAAGAATACTAGGAGCATCACTATATGTGCAACCACCATACTGAATTTCCAATATTTCCTTCGTAACAGCATTCTCTCTTTCATCACTGAGGGCCCGACGTGAAGTTTGCTCGTCAAGAAACCTTCGAGTCCTAGATCTTATTAGGGCCCCCTTGTATCTTTCCGTCGCAATTTGTTGAAGCTCTGCCTTTACGTTATTAATTTCTTCAACATAGGCACCCGGGCTAACCCTCTCTAGCTCATGTAGCTCAGTTAGAGTGCGCCCAAGCTCACGAAGGTGGTGTCTCTTTAGGAACGCGATTCTTGCAGAGGCTTCAATTGCTAAGTTTTTGGTTTCCTGTTTGAACAAGTCCCATTTTTGAAAAACTGACAGATCATGGCGTGACCATATGTCTTTCAAACAAGTAGGTACAGCACGCTTAAAGATTTCATCTGAGAGCAGACAATTATTCATTTTCCACAGTTCCCACCGAGGGTGAAGTATCTGCCGACTGTACCTCCCTACCTGAAGAGACACCATACAATGGTCACTGAAGAAGATGGGCCACACCCAGTAACCAAACAAATTTGCTAACATGTCTGCAGAAACATAAATTCTGTCAAGGCGGGCATTAGAGGAGAACTGAAAATGAGTGAAATGAATACTGTCGCCTTTTTCCTGCCCCACATCCACAAGGTTATATTCACAATCCAAATCGTTAAGTAATGCAGCACTAGGATCATATCTCTTACATAATGCTGATCGGTCCTCATCCCTACAAACACAATTAAAATCTCCCAACAACATAATTTTGCGATCTGTGCACAAATGATTAACTAATGAAAGAAAAAAATGCCTTCTGTCTCGCTGTTTTACAGGGGCGTAAACACAAATAATTCGCCACTGCGCACCTGAGATTGTGAGGTCACAGCATATAAGTCGTCCCTCGCCATCTATGCAATAAGACATGGCTGTCATCTCTAGTGTTTTGGCCAGGAATAGCATACACCCTCCGGACAAGCCTCTAGCGTGGCTAACAATAATGTTATATTCCGGCAAAAACGGCTCAAGAGCAGCTTCCGTCTCTTCATCGGAGGCCAACTTTGTTTCCTGAATTGCTGCTACAGACACACTCCATTTCTTTAACAGATGTCTTAACTGCTGCTGTCTCCGACGATTACGCATACCCCTGACGTTAAGGGTAGCGACTTGATATGCTGCGACTCTAGCCATTTTTGGTACTAGTCCTTTTAAACATCATCCCCTGGAATGGGGTGGCCCGCCTGCAAAATTGGCGGCCTTTCGGGCAGACATCGCCCTCCTCTTTAAAGTCACCCTTCCTGTGGCCTCTACACAGTGTGCCTTCTGGCCAGCACCATCGATACACACCTCATCATCTGCGGGACGCTTCAAAGGCACTGTGTTGTCCATGTCCTCCTCTGAGACACTCAAGGCTTCGGCCCACGAACCTGATTGGAGCACATCGCTCGCTGCCACACTGACAGCCGACAGAGAGCCGGACGCACCAGAGATCGGCGCGAGGATTTCTTGAAACATTTCTGCACTTTATGTCACGACCCGCATTTATAAGATTGGGACGCGTAATTCCGTCTCCTCAACGGTTGGGTCCCGCAACTTCTTTCTCCTCACTGGTTGCCTCTTAGCGAGTTAAACAGCGATAGTTACCGAAAGGTGTCTCTGAACGCAACCTAAAGGTAACATACACTCACTGAAGGCAGGAAATGAATACGGTGAAGGTAATTGATTAGTGTTACCATTGTCATGCCATCATCTCGTGGCTCTATTCAAGGCCGGTTTTGCGGCTATTATGAAATAAAAACGCTACATATTGTAACCTAAAGGGGAACATTCCCCAGGAATGAGCTTGGTAGGTTATTGTAATGTTGCGTAAAAAAAAATTGCTATTACAGGATTCGAACAGATATTTTAATCGCTTTTTGCTGAGGTAAGTAGTGTCAATCCATTGCGCCACTGAAGCAGCGAATACGGCGCGCTTTAAACCTGCTATGATTTCTTTTTACAATATTTCCGCTATCTGTCACCAGGGGACGCTGCTCAGAGGACCCTACCGTTGAGGGAACGCAATCACGCGGTTGGGACTTCATGTTTCGCAGTCTACAGGCCATTGCTACCGCTCTAACAATTGCAACTTCTTGATCATTTTAGCTTGCTGTCTGCTCTCACGACTTGCAACTAATGTTCTGGGTGCCTATGCGCGCTATTTTGTGCACTGGAATCATTTTAACATGTGGAGTTTGACATGGCTGGTAAATTTATCAACGCCGGCTCTTGGGTGGTGCTCTGCTACCGTGGGCGTAATTTTCGCTGAACACGGAGCTTTAGTAGAAGCCTTCAAGTAAAAACGTGCGACCGAGCTTCAATACCGGCAAGCGCCGCAGCGATGACCCTATATTGCGTGTAACTAAACCTTATTTGTATGTAAACATTGCGGGGAGCGTTGCGATGACCGAGGGCTCGGCTGCTTGATACGCAGAGTAAGATGGAGCGCAAAAGCTTGAAAAACACGCCAAATATTATGTATTACAAGCGCTGTATGTTGTTGCTTTTTCTCTCATGGGCCCATCGCTCGGTAAACTACTCTCTTCTTGGTTTTAGTTTTTCTTTCTGCTGTTTATACTGGGCCGTGGTGCAGGCTACGCTCGCCTACGATTGAGCCCACATTGAACATTTTGGCAGTAATCATTGTGTTAGAGTGCCCTTAAGATCAGCTGTGAAGTTGGTTGTGCATGGTAGCCCACATTATTCAATTTCAGCTTTAGTTGTGCGTTAATCACCAGTGTGTCATGAGATCGAGGCGCGGCGGTCGTTGTCTCTCTCGAAGCGCTCGAAACGACCTATGGAAACATGGAAATTCTAGAAAAAAGATACTGCCTTTGTTTTTTTACAAATGCGCAACGACTTCGCAGCAAAAGAGCGCTTGCTTGAACCATATTTTTCATATGCCCCCCGATGGTCGATTGAAAGTACGCTGTTGCCCTTTTGGCCCCTGAGGGATGCTACTCCGGCTGACGCCGCAGTAGCCGCACCGGCTATACTGGGGCACTGGGACCAGTGCGGCCCCAGCGCACATACAGCGCTTCTCCCAGTGCATCGCGGATGCCAGCGACACACCCAGCGTCAAAAGTCTAATCCCAGCGTTTTTCTCCCATCGCACCAGTGCAGCCAGTGTCTTCCCGTTACTGCTCCAGTGAATATCGCAGACCTCCAGCGTGCCCAGCAGATCCAGTGCAAAACCAGCGCGAAAATTTTACTGGTTTCGCACTGGAGACGCTGGTTTTTGCAATAGGGCTGTTTAGATCGCGGTAATGTCGTGGTTGATGCGAATTGAGTAAGAGAGGCAGTTATCTGCCAGAAGATTGATGATGATTTGGTTAGATGCATAACTGTATCCAGGACGAAAGTCATTAATAAACAGAAACAAGAAGGCGTTCGATTATCGGTAGCAGGCGGTTGGATCCAAAGAAGTCTTTTATTATCACCGCCCCGTGGTGATGCCCTGTATGACTGTCTAGTTTGTTTCTCTGCTTTGATGATGTGTTCTAAAATAGCTATAATACAAATGCAGTCATGACCTCAAATCATTAAATCAGATGTGCTGCAGGAATACATGAAAACTATATTCTGTGACAGCGATGCAGGCTGTACCTGAAAACTACAGCACTGCGATAGGAATTTATTTCGTTTTGGTTGCTGGGTTTAACGTCCCAAAGCGACTCAGACTATGAGAGACGCCGTTGCGGAGGTCTCCGGAATTTTAGACCTCCTGGAGTTCTTTATTGTGTACTGACAATGCACAGCACAATGGTGCCTTGGGTTTCGCCTTCATCGAAAAGTGGTCGCCGTGGCTGCATCCTTGGGCACGGTAGTCGTGCGCCCTAACCCCTGTACCGCCGCTGCAGGGCATAAATAAATTTAGAGCCACAAGAAATAGAGCCAAGTCACTCGATCGATTCACCATAGGGAGCCTTTACCAGAAAAAAAAAATTGTCTCCAGAAACAGCTCGGCTGAAATGTGGTAGCTTGTAAATGTGCCACGCGCTTACAAGCCTCCTGACACGAGAAGGGTGATTGAGCAAAGTTTAGCGCTTGCAGGCACGTGTTTAGACGATCGTTTTAGCCTGCAATACGTCTCATTGCACAGCCACCGATTAGTCACGGTTTGTTCACCGTTACGCATGCGCAAACTCGCTATATAAATGTCGGCGTTCCTGGCGGTTATGAACCATAAGGATCTACTCAAAATTTCGCAATCATTAAAAAAAGAATGTCTGGTAGCATAGATGGCCGTCATATAAATGAAATTGTGTAATGACGTCATGGACGTTGTGCTTCTCTGCATAATGAATACTACCCTTGCCACAAAAGTGACCCCGATGCCAAAGTAGGCCGATGGCTTAGAAATTCAAAATTACCGACAAATATCCGTGTTGCCTTTTCTGGCGCAAATATTAAAAAAAAAAAACAAGTAGTAATGGTTATGCAGAACTTCAAGAATCTACATGGCATTACTTCAGACAGTCAGCAGAGTTTTGTACGGTAAGTGCACACAGGGTCTACTGGAAGACATCGCGGGCTTCTTGCACTCTTTCTTCGAACTTATAGCTTGTGGCGTGTTTCCAGAAGTTTCTAAGCTGTCTATATCAATAAGACATGAAAGTTTACTTCAGAAATTGTATTTTTATGGTTCCAGAATGATGTCATTATTCATAGTTTTAGCATGTAATTGTGGTTTTATTTATTTCATGCTTTCCGATTTATGTTATTTTTATGCTATTCTAGTTTTATGGTTCATGATTTTTTGAAGAAGTATCTGAGACATCGTCCTACGTTAGTTTGCGGTCGAGAAAGTACCAGCTCCCTGTTGAATTAAAATGTAGTGTTCATCAGAGCTCTACCTTATCACCCATTGTGTTCAATTTGTTTGTCAGTCACCTGTCGCCTAGCATTAGCTCCTGTAGACTGTATCACTAGGCACATGACACTCTCTCCATTTCCCGCCGTATTAAATACCATGAGTGTGTCAAGATACTTACAAACGTCTCCACTGCTGCAATAAACGGGTATGATTCTAATTGTTTGCAATAAGCAACAAAGAGACAGAATTTGTGTTTTAGAAACCCTTTGAACAGTCTCAACCTACGTGCTCCTTAAAAGCTATATTTATCAATCCCAGTGCAGTTCTTGTCATTGTTCACTTTTTCCTATGTGGAAACGGAAAATTATATGTGCATTTGTGTGAACTGTGGCCACGTTTGGCTGTCCTATCTTTCTTGCAGGCGTAAATAGCGGGGAACTGTGTCATGCCTTTTTTTATAATAAGAAATTATATATGCCTGTATCCGTTGGAAGGACGATACTTTATTCTTTTGACAATTCTGTCCTGCGATATGGCATATGCTGTTTTTCCTGTTATCCGGAATTTCGGAACACGCTAGATAATAATCTGTTAAAGAGCCCCCTTAAGAAGTCTAGTGTACAATCATGGTAAAAGGAGTGTCATTGTGTTCCAGAGTTTATACTTTCCAAAATTTGACGAGCTGTTTCTGCAGCATGCTGTCAGCAATTTACGGACTCACGAGCTCGAAGAGGAAGAGCCTACATTAATCACCTACTTGTCACCTGGCTTTATGCCTTACGTACTCCTCAAACTACGCACGGTGTGTGTCAGTGCTGTTTTTATTTTACCGCGATGCTTAGCAGTCTATCCAACGGGATACACAAATTTCACAGTGGCAAGGCGGTAACAAAAGTCCTCTTGAGCTGCACTTTCACTGGATTTTCATTTCTCAAAAGTAGCTGGAGAGAATTTCGTTTTCTCTGAACTTTTATTTTATAGTGTACAATTTTGAATACCCCTCGCCTTCTCTTTGTGCGTGGCCTCGAATGCCTATCACTTATTTATCTTTCGACTAACAGATTTGTGAAAAACGGTTCCTATTGATACCATTTGTCCTTCTTCGAGGACCTGTCTTTTATATACATATTGTCACGTAGCGGTGACAAGGCGGTAGACACCGAACGAAGACACAGGCTTGATGGTACCGAAATTAAATCTTTATTGGTCTGACTTGTGCCCGCAAAAGAACTAAGCAACTTGGAGGTGGTGATAGCAACAAACGTGCTCGTCGATTGTCGAACAAAGAATTCCCGTCACACTCGTCAAAGCTCAATTTAAAGGCTGCTCAGAACAATCTAGATAACGTCGCAAACTGCTACTAGCACAACCTGGTACATTGTAGAAACATACGCAAGCGATCGCAGTCTTCGAGACACATCTCGGCGCATCGTTCACGTCAAAGAAAATGATAACGCGTCGTATCGCTACAACGAGCAAAAACAAACACGGGATTCAGAATTGATACGCGTGCCAGAATCACAGTGATAAGGCCGCATGCCGGCGACTGCTAAAAACAAAAATACAGTTTTGAAGGTTTCGCGGCAATGTGCATCTGATGCACTTTGTCGGCAAATAAAGATTTTTATCGCCTGCTGCCGGGCTTTATCCAACAAGCCAAGGCTGACTTTGGCATACCCGGAAACGTTCATATAAGCAATGCTTTCAGATATTACGTATTATTATTGCTATTGTTGCTCGGGTTACTGCTGCTTTTCAGAAAATCTTGCCGGACCTTGGGTTTGTACCACAATATAGGACCGCACAGTTTAGTTAGAAAAACCTGCGTGTCAGCCTCACGTTGGAGATCAGTCAAATGATGTTGACGCAACCTTGCTATGTAGGATGTTTTTAGGCCAGACCATATTGCTTGAAGTTTCGAGAAAAACGCTTATGGTGTAAGCTTGCACTCTACCTGGCCTGAGGGAGTGTTATATCACCATGTTTACCTGGCGGTATGCCATTTACGCGGAGTGAGGCTTGTAAAGCGATTTTCATGCATAAGTTCTCCCCCCATTAGCTTTTACGCCCGTAAGCGTTATTTAGATGCCTTTTCCCTCAAGGAAACCAAATTTCCCCCACGGTTTCTTCCGCAAAAGCGACAACCACGTATGCCTGAGTCAAGTTGTCGAAAGTATAGCTCACATTCAATGCGATGACAAGCCCAAGAGTACGCTGTTCCTATGTTGCATTGACGGCTTTGCCGCTTATTTTCTTTGCTTACCGAAAGCCTTGCCCAAACGTCACCCACGACCGGTTTCGATCGGCGGCCGGAGTCGCATGCGTTATCTGTGAAACATTTTTATTTCCTTTTTTTTTAGTGAGCTTCTCGGTGGTGAGAAACCTTTCTCGGTAAACATGGAGGAAGCGGATGAGCGCTTCCATTTCCACGCTTTCGGGATCCGCGAACTTTCCTCTCAGGAGTGTGAAGGATCATGTCTACTAGAGCCAGCCTTTACGTGTTTGCGAGTACGAAGGAGAGAGGGTGCTTCTTCCTTGCCCTTAAAGAGCTTTTCGCACCTCTGTGCTCAGTGTATTTGTTATCCGTTAAATATTTCTCAAGATTTTGAGCCATTTTTAAACTCATTGTGTTGGTTTAGTTAGGCGACATCACAACCCTGCAGGGCCATTGAGATAAGGGGTTGCTTCTTCACAGTATTTTGGTTCTGAGCTTTAGTTGTTTTTACACTTTTTACCTTTCCTCTAGCAATAAGGTACAGGTAAAAAGTCAAAAGCATCAGTTTGAAGCCCTTTGCTGCTTCAAAAGATAAGGGCTCCATACCCTTAGCAATCTTTCATGGTGATGCTGTATTTTTTACGTTTAAAATTATGTTTGCCGTTGCACTCCTCAGATGGGGCTATAATATAAAGTGTCGCTGTATTTGTGGAATATTTCCGCATTTGTCTTGATAGTAATACTCCCATTCGAATAGTTACGTTTACCAAAGGCCATTCAACAGTGTCAGTTATTTACGTTATTGTTATTTTACTTTGTAAAAAAACATCTCAAGCGTGGACATACACTACTGTATCAGCCAATGTGTGAAGAAAAAATAGCAGTGCAGCAACAGCGTTAATTTATAACTAAATAGGGCGATTTCCCCGCATTTATCAGTTTGACATGATATTACTAATGCAAGAAGTTTTCTGCTCTAAAGTTCGGGAGGAGGTCGAATTTCGGCTCCATCTTACCATTTGTTATTTAACCGTGTATTACACGGCAAATTAAATATGTGATGTGTACCCACTAGACAGTGTTTCTGTTAACAATCCGTGTTCTATACTTATTGGGAGGGCACACAAAACGCAAAATATTTAAGTAGTGCTGCATGCTTATTTATATTGTATATTTGGCTGTATATTTGCTAATGCCAAAGCACGACAGAAGTAAAACAAAATCTAGCTTGCAAAAATAGCACTGATGCAAAGCCGAAACTTGGTCGCTTGGTGTGGAAAAAGATATCTGGCTAATATATGCAAATATGATGCCCTTACTTTTTAAGAGCGGATGTAATAGATACCGAATCATGCGCAACAAAACACAACGCGCGTTAGGTTGGAAGTAATTATGGTAGCTCCTGCACCTAGTACATAACCGCGTCCTAGTGTTTCCATGTAAAAATCAATCAGCCTGACCTCATTAAGCCATTGCCGCTTAAGCTCAAAGTACTTTCCGGTTTAACGGGTCTTCATTCTTTATTCACATTCGTGATTGGTGAGATTCGACCTTCGGGTATTTTTTGTTGTTGGTTTAAAACATTTATGCTTTCTTGCCACACTCCTTCTCTCCACAATATGCCATTGAAGATCACACACGTGGCTCAAAAGAGATTAAAGATCCTCTCTGCTCAATACTATTCCCTCATGTCAAAACATTTTTTCATCCTCCAAGAGGAAAGGAGCCATATACGCGTATTAACTATCGATTCGACTTCCTGTAACCGTTGGTAGGAATACTAAATGCTTCGCAGTTCCGCTGACAGTAAAAACGACGACGATTTGCAGTCTTATCTAGATATCATTGAAGGCTTGCCCAAAGGATCATTAAAGCATAATTATAATCTTTAGAAATTTTTAGCGTAGCTCTACGTTTCGCAGTGCAACTTGCAAGTTCATTCACTCAGGCTTTTGAATATAAAGCGCCGGACCTTGCATGGCTCGAGCGCTCCATGCCACCGCAGTGCCGGCTTCTTCCTTTTTGTCGTCCTTGTGGCCACCGAGCGATCGTCTTTATAGCGGACAAGGATGTTCTCAAGTGATATGCCACATGACTAGGCGGGGGTTTAACAACTGCTTCGACGGTCCTTGGTTGCTCAGTCTCGCCATAAATTAGGTGCGTGTTGTTACAAGGGAACCACGGCTTCAGCCCGGGCATTAAGCTGACATTGATCATCCAGTTGACATATCTCTTCAAGGTGCAGCAGAAAAGAGAGCATGATCGAGTCAAAGCAGAGAACGAATAGCGAGAAGCTCGCATAGATAACAAACGCCTGTTGGACCATGCAGCAATGGTGATTCCTTTACAAAAACATAATGGTGGTGGCTATACTTTGGACAATATTAGACCAATATATTTAACATCAAACTTGGTAAAATTAATTGAAAGGGTCGTGCTCCAACGGGTTACCGAGTTTGTGGAACAAAAACATATTCTTAGTCCCTGTCAAATCGGATTTCGCGCAAAATGTTCAATATGGAATGCACATACCGACCTTGAGAGTCGAATTCTTCTTGCGCGGCGCAAAAAAATGCATGCTGCATTGGTGACTCTCGATATAGAGAAGGCTTATGATAGTGTAGAGCCCCGAATTTTATTGCACAGATTAGAAACTCTACGTTTTCCACAATATTTAATTGAGTGGATATCTACATTTCTACAAAACAGACAATTTTATTGTTCATTGAATGGAGTGCATTCTGGCAAATATCAACAAACCAGAGGTGTCCCTCAAGGGGCAGTTCTCTCGCCCGTGCTATTTAACATTTTAATGAGTTCAATTCCCACTCACCAGGAGATTCGCACGTATGTCTATGCTGATGACATCGCATTCTTTACGGCTGCACCTGACATTCAATCCCTCAACAGGCGCCTGCAATCGTACCTAAGCTCCCTTCAAAATTGGTTATATGACTTAAGATTTACTTTAAACGTTAAAAAGTGCGCTTTCCTTGTTTTCCAAATTCAGGATCCGGTAAATCTTTCTCTAACATTTAGGCAGGAAATGATTCCTCAAGTTAAGTCTTTGAAATATCTAGGGGTGATTTACGATGACCATCTGGCATGGAGGGATCACATTGAACATGTTGCAGCGAAGGGGGCGCGTGCTGTGGGTATGTTGCGTAGGTTAGGCAATCCAAGGTCTGGGATGCGGCGAGACGCACTTTTAATGATTTATGTTATGTATGTCCGCCCAATTATAGAATTTGGATCTGTGTTATTTTCTGGTTCACCTGCTTACAAAATTCGTCCGCTTGTTCTTTTAGAGCGGGAAGCGCTTAGATTATGCCTTCGGCTCCCCAAATTTGTGGCTAACAATATATTATACCTTGAAACCCGAATACCACCGTTGTTAACTAGATTACAATTCTTGACTGTCCAGACGTATCTAAAACATATGAATCACAATTCCACCGCTCCATATGAATTTTTTGTCGCGAGCCAGACTCCTTTTTTGGAGTCGGATGGCCTCGGTTGCATACCCCGCGGGCAATTCAAGTGCAAAATCTGTTACAACCTTTGCACGTAGTCCTTTCTAACATCCTTCTAAAAAAAGTAAGTGCATCGTCGGTTCAAACTGTCTATGATGACATTTTCCCAAATAATGCAAAACACTTATCACCTCACATTTTAAATGTATTATTAGAAGGTCATTTACAAAGTCTTCCTGTTAGCATAATGATAGCAGCGGATGATTCTTAATTTAATAAAAAAGCCGGCGTTGGAATATACTGTCCGCTTTTAGACTGGGCTTTTTCAGTCCGTCTTCCGGATTTTACTCTAATTTTCTAGGCGGAGTTGCTGGCGGGTGGTGTTTGCTCTGCACAAACTAGGTCCATCATACTCAACAGTTACTATAATTACACATTCTTATTCCTTGTGCTTATCGCTTTCTTTGAATATGGATTCGCCAATTTTAAACACCTTTCTTTCATTGCTTCCCCCTCATTTGAGCCTCATACATATAGTGTGGGTACCAGGACACAGTAATGTGACAACCAATGAGGTTACTGACAGACTAGCTAAAGAATCTCTGAATGGTCCTGTATTGCCCATCCTCCCGGCAACAGCGTACATAACAGCAGCACGATTTCGGAGGCGTGCCTTATTAAGCACGCAGTCTGGATCTGTTTTATCATCGGATGACTACCTGCATCTCAAGTATTCCTGGAATAGGAAATCATGTCAATCAAGGCAGACTGAGGTCTCTCTAACCAGGCTACGCTGTTGTATTCCGCCCCTAAATTTCTATATGCACAGGTCTGGTTTTGCGCTTTCTCTGCGGGGAACCGGAAACAATAGATCATTACTTGATATTTTGCCGCCGTTTTACCATGATGAGAAAACGGTATATAGAGAAGCCTTTACAACAGCTGGGTCTTAACTTGAGCAGCCAAATTTTATTATCGTTCGGTGCCACCATGCATGGGTATAGCCACAGGCCTGTTTTTAACGCCATTCAAAACTTCTTAATAGAAACAAAACGTCTACCTTGCAAATATGCTTGGAAGTTTTAATCTGTACATATAAATTTTACTATTCTCCTACAGCGTGCGTTAGTATTTACGCTTTTTTATTTTGGTTTTTCATATTTACATTTCCTTCTCTACTGCTTAGCATTTATTTCTATTTATTTTTGCGATGTAGTTACACATCTCAAAATCTAATATCTCTGCACCCCAATTCTTGGCCGATCCCCCTGTGTGGGTATGTGCCTTCAAATTAGAGGAGAATAACAAGAACAACAATAATGGTGAAAAGAGCTTATGCTGGGCTAACTACGTTCAACGGGATTAGTGTCGCCGCCTCAAAAATGAAAAGAAATGGGAATTTTAAAATCCGCTAAATACCACTGAATTCAAGATTGGTATCAAAGCGCTATTTCAGACTCACTTCGTTTTGTTATTTTGTTTTCTAGAAATACAATCAATATTTTCACTATATTCGAAAGGAATGTTTTCTCTTCTCACTAAAAACTTTGGACTAGGAATAGTTTGATTTTCAGGAATATCTCCTTTGCCTTTTGTCGGTTAAAATTAAAGTCGCAAAATCGGCTTCTTTTTTTCGTGACTGCGAAATGCAGGCTGTTGGCCCTCGTCCGCGCAAAAGGATGACATACGCTGCATCCTGCTTTTCCCTGCACTCAGAGAATGATAGGCCGTTTTTATTCCCGGTCCAATGCAGGTTCCAGCACTGATGTTGACGCGCACCTTCGTATTCTGCCAATTTGTTGGATTACATTTGTAAGCATTTCGCAGTATGATCACAGTTTGCTCCACCTTCGGAATGCAGCTCGAAAAATTAAACGTGATTTGTCATCTCTTTTCACATTAGATTTCCTGTTTACATTCGATGTTTAGGTAACAGAACATGCCCTCAACCTTTGTTTCTACGCAGGCCGCATCACCATGGATAGGCTACTGCACCCGTTTATTTTCGCTTTCCCTCCCACCTTCTCCCTTTCGCTTACGGCGTGGTGCGGTTGTCCATAGAAAGTGTGACCGATACTGCGCTTTTCCTTTCCGGTTAACCAAGTATTAAGTAGGAGGCACATTCACTTCCGATTGGTGTGTATTCGCATCCATTGGATGTGAAGATTAGTCCTATGGCTGATGGAGATGTATTTCTGATGCTGCTTTTACATTTTGGCTGTAACTAATTAACTAATTGCCCTATGGACGTACGTGTATTTTCTGCAGCATCCTAAACTCATCCTTTATCGATCACAACAATTCGTTTGATTCTAACTTTTGGGAACAAAACAACGGCTGCAGAGTCGTTTTGCGGATACGACATTGCCGACATAGCCTGGAAAGACTTTCGCCTGAAAACAGACAAACTAAATCAATTGGGTATTCATATTCACGATTATTCCGCCCATAAAGATTGTACATGCTTTCACTTATAATGCGGCCTTTTTGAAGGGTGAACTTAATAAGAAGCTTCTTTCAGCTGGACACTCGCGCTTGACAAAATAGAGTGTGCCTGGCACTCTCACTATCGGCGCTTACGCTAACAATAGCGCCGCGTCTCGAAATTTTTGTGCCGCGGTCATCAGTCACTTGTGCCAATTGTTTTTCGTTGCAGCTGTGAACCTTGAGCCTATGCTCAAAGAATTGTGAAAGCAACTCTGGCAACGACGTCCTCGCCGTTCTTCCTGTGCCGCGTATTATCGTTCACACGGCTTGCTTAAGACTGGGCTTTTTCTCTTACTCGTAGAAACATTCACATATTGTACGACCGTTGCTAAGAAATAGCTTTGGAATTATAAAAGAGGTAATACCTAAGCGCCAAATCACAGATAATCACCAAAGTCTTAATGCGGGGAGATTGGAACAAAACCTTATAGAAAAAAACAGTGGCTTTGTGTCAAAGGATAAATGTGTAAGTCTGCAGGAGAATATACAAAACGACTGGGAACTTGAACCAAATGCTTTACTTATTACTGGTACGCTTTGATGACAGACGCGAGTTTGTATAGGTTTACGATAACTATTCGCACAGGTTCCCGCAAGAAGAGCTGCTAAACGGGCTCAGTAATGCTACTGCGCAATACTGTATAAACCTCCTCCCCATTTCTTTACATCACAGAAAAAAAAATGCTTTAGCAAGAAAAAAAAAAACTAAGTTCTTGCATATCCGTTTTCTAATTTTTCTTTCTTGGTAGCACAATAATACAACTTCTAAAAGCTTGTTTTTCGTTGGTGGTGTATGGAACTGCGCAGCAACCTACTTTAGCTGGTCTGTCATTGAAAAGTCCAAAGCAAATCATTCATTCCGAATGGCAGTCGTTTAACGTAACTCTAACACGTGCTTCAGGGATTTGAACAAAACGTTATGTCCAGCAGTGGTCTTTCAAAAGGACACGACATTGAACCGCTGGTTACATTGCCGGGACCATTAGCCATATTCTGGTTAGAAGCAAGGTCTTGGGTTGGGAAACGCCAAATTTTTCTAGCAGTCGAGTCGGAAAAACGAGAACAATAAGTTTTTGAACTGGGTACTGGGAAAAGGCGCAATAACAACAGCCAAATAAGCCTTTGAAGCAGGTAATTTGTTTAACCTGCAGCCTCGAGATGAGCGTTCCAAACGTCCATAAATTGTGGTTACTGAAAAAACGCGTTTCCCTCGCTCAGTAAAAAAAAAAATTATGCTGGATCCTTTCAGGAACATGCAAATATCTAAAACAATATTGAAACACTTTTTCAGAAACACTGCCTAGAAGGAGCTCGACCCTTTAAATCATAGTTGTGTCTGATCAGTAAAAACGCTTTCAGTTTCCGTCACTTGCTTTGCGGATGTTTTGTCGCCTAATATAGATATAACGATATATATTAGTAATATGCCGGGCTTTAGTGGTGGAGGTGCATAGTCTTTTAGAACACAAAACGACTTGACTATAATAGACGGCGTAGTTGAGGTTTAAGGATATTTCGACCACCTAGGGTTCTTTCACTTACAGTGCTATTGCAGAGCCCACGGCACCTTGTTTTTCACCTCAATATAAAGGTGGTATCAGCGGCACGAATTCGATCCCGAATTCTTGGGTAGATCACTCTAGCAATCTATAGCTGCACCTCGGCGACGGGGTGGCTCCCATATTTCTCGTCGTGCTTAATTTCTGTACCAATGTGTGTAAATAAATAGTCTTGAAATTAGCTATTTTTTACATATAAAAGAACCCATCTGTATCATTAGTTAAACTGAAATTAGGAACGCTCTCTATTTAAAACTTCAAAAGTTTACAGTGAGCAACTGCTCCCAAAATTAGTCGAAAAGTATAATTGATGTGTACTGTATTTCCCACAGTTGCGTTGGAGCTCTTTACAAATAAATGTTTTGAAGATATTTCGTTAATGTCGCAATCCATACTCTCTGCTGCAAAACACGTTCGCTATTGAGCTGTGAGAGGGCTTAGGTTTGGCTGGTGTGCCATAAAAACATAAATATGTGGAACGTGCAGTTGTAAAACGAAGTTCTGAAAAAACAATTTGAACGAAGACAGCCCCTATAAACCTTGCGGACGTTTTAGTTCCGGTATTACTTTGTGTTTAATGGGTCACATACGAAGGAAGCACGCTGCTGTTTAGACGTAACCACAAAACAGGATTAAAACTCGGAACCTAATGATGGTATTGCAAAACTGTGCAAACTGAGCAATGAACAATAATTAAAATTTCAAGCAACCTTAGTAACATAACTAATGCAAACTGGGAATGCGAAGCCGTTGCAAAGCTGGTGCCATATTATTGTAAACGTGCGACGAAAAAATAAAATTTCTTATAGCCTTTAAAGGCTAGCAACACCTGTACTTCTTTCTGCACGCAACTGAAATTCGGGTGATTTATGGAGTATAGAAACCAAACGTTTTTGGAATTGTTCTCATTTTCAATGATGCGTAACATATTCCTGTAAATCGAACCGCACGTAGTTTCCCCCCTACGACCGCTAAATAATTATAAATGAATTTTCTTTTCCCAGCCGTTCGGGTTTCAGCCTCCGGGAGATGGTTGTCACGTCAGAATGAAGCCTTGATGCGCGGCATGAGAAAAGAGCGATATAATTGCTGATTCTTCACCTGTAGTTATTAATGTTTTTGAGACAGGCTGGCTTCATTCGTTTAGTGAATACAAACGACAGAAGAATAATTATGTCGCCCTTTTCGCATTCCTAAAGTTACCAACACTTGACTTGGACATCACAGTCAAACCGATACTTCAACAGATAAGAAAAAAATTTGATTGAACAATATCCTGCAGTCGTAGGCGAATATGACGTGGGTATATGGGTACAGTATGTCTTAGGTATCAACAGAATTGATAAAATACGAACCCAGAAATTAGGTGTATATACTTCTTCAAATAAGCAGGATAGTTCCGCACTTCCGCGGTCCACTATTCTCTGTGGCAATGACATGGTTGCGCAGCTGAACCTGGCAGCGGTATTGTTTTACCAGATTTGTGGTTGCCTCGAAAATTGGTGAAAGTAAAAGGGGAATAATTGCTGGCTCCATGACCATTATTTCTTTAGAGAAAAGCGGCGAAATGAAGTACATGATTTAGAGAAAGAGAACGCGCAGGTTAAATGTATCAATCGAGTCACGGTACATGCCACCTGCAATGTAGCGTGGGCGCCTAACTAGCTGCTTTTCTGATGCGTGTAATGTCGGTCTCGGCTGAAACAGAAATGCTGATTTTTCATTTGAAAACTGTTGTTGTATTCTCCATTTCATGGCATCCAACTATCCACTCGACCTAGACAGTGACCTTCGTTATAGGGATATTGTAGGCAGCTTTAAAAAGTTTCTTTTATATTCCAGAACAATTTTGCAGTACTTCTGACCACAGCGTCAGTGGCCAATTTTGTCTTTTATTTTTTTCTTTCTCGAATTTTCCTTTACTAAACAGAAACAGAACAGGCCGCTGGAACGTCGTTTATACTGGCATCGGCAGGGATATTCGTGCGAATTTCTGGCGAAGCTAAAATATGGTTCGCTGACTGCTCTGATCTGAGATAATCAGAAGGGACAGGGGTCCAGCCGCCACCCTAGTGAAAAATCTCGTATGGTGCCAAACGGGTTTGAATCGGTCCTGTATTATCCCGTATAATTTTTATACCGGTGTGACCACTCTTGTATGGAGCTTAAACTGGTTTATACCGGACAGGATATGTCCGGTATGAATCTCAATCCGGACGGTCTGATCCGGTACAGAGTACAGGGCAGACCAATTCCAGTATGCATCTCATACATGACATGCCAGTTCGGTATGGATATGAGACAGGGCGGACCAGTCCTGTATTGAGCTCATATACAGGACAGGTCATGTCCGGTTAACTGAAACCGGACAAACCCGACATGACTAAAACTGATACGGGGCAGAGTATTTTCGCTTCTCAACACAATTCGGGCGGATCGTGAAGCTCAACCTCGATGCCCACATCGGTACATGCCTTCGCTCTGAATAAGCATGAAACCATATATATTATACGTTGCAACATTTCTGTATATGTGCAGTACGCGTTGTTTCGCAAACACCTAGAAGATAGGAAGCCGTGGATGTGTGCGCTAGCAAGTACATACACGCATCGAGGTTTGCTATTGCGTGTGAAACTGTCGTTGCAGCTTGCACGATCTTGCAGTGCATCTCATATCTGCGACTGAAGATCTGCCACCTTCGACGCGAAAGCGCAAGCAAGAACGTAGCGTTTCGTTAGTGAGGATAAAATACGTTCGAGAATAAATGAAACACATCGCTGACCATCGAAATATGCACAGGTCAGCCGGACATCGGGAGTCGCTTCCTCGAGTGTTTACGTATGCAAAACACTTGGTCGGAAGTAAATTCATTGATGTCGCTGCTCCGCTGGCAGCAGGTGAAGCTAAAACAAGCAGTATTACAAGTGTTGGTGTACCGCATATATCTCTATGCAGCAAAAATTGAATGCGTTCAAAGACAATGAAAAAACACATCAGCACTAGTAAATTGTGACATTCTGAGGTTTTTCTTCAAGAAAGTGATGCATTGTAAAGTAGCGGGACATGGATAACCCTCCGTGATAGCCAGGAAAGCTATGAAAGCTTCCAATCCAACAGACCAGATTGAATTGGCCGAGATATCAAAGCTAATCAATAAGCGCAAGGTGGCCGATATAAGGAAGTATAACATGGAGAAAATTGAGCATGCTGTAAAGAACGGCGGAAGCCTTAAAGCGGTAAAGAAGAAATTGGGCATAGGCAAAAACCAGATGTATGCGATAAGGGACAAGGCGGGCAACGTCATCACTAATATGGACAAGATAGTCAAAGTAGCCGAGGAGTTCTACACAAATCTCTACAGTAGCCAAAGTAGTCAGGACCGTAATGAGATTGGCGGTAGGGAAAAACAGTCAGACGTTCCACCAGTGACGAAGGACGAGGTCAAGAAAGCACTAGAAACTATGAAAAGGAGGAAATCAGCTGGAGAGGATCAGATAACTACAGATTTGCTGAAGGACGGGGGGGATATCGTGCTAGAAAAACTGGCCACTCTGTATACGCAGTGCCTGGTGTCACCGACGGTACCGCAACCATGGAAGAATGCAAACATTATCCTCATTCACAAGAAAGGGGACTCTAAGGACCTTAAAAATTACAGCCCAATCAGCTTACTGTCTGTTACGTATAAGGTATTTACTGAGGTAATCGCTAATAGAATCAGGACAACCTTAGACTGCAATCAAGCAAAGGATCAAGCAGGGTTTCGGAAACGGTACTCTACTATCGACCATATCCATACCATCAATCAGGTGATAGAAAAATGCTCGGAATATAACCAGCCCTTATATATAGCATTCATTGATTACGAAAAAGCATTTGACTCAGTTGAAACCTCAGCGGTGATGAAGGCATTGCGAAATCAGGGGGTAGACGAGCCGTACGTGAAAGTTCTGGAAGATATATATAGTGGCTGCACAGCAACCATAGTTCTGCATAAAGAAAGTAACAAAATTCCCATAACGAAAGGTGTTAGGCAAGGAGACACAATCTCCCCAGTACTATTCACAGCTTGTTTAGAGGAAGTATTCAGAGACTTGGAATGGGAGCAGTTAGGGATAAGGGTAGATGGAGAATACCTCAGTAAACTGCGATTTGCTGATGACATTGCCTTGCTAAGCAACTCGGGGGATGAACTGCAAATAAGGGTTGATGACCTAGACAGAAAAAGTAGAAAGGTAGGCTTCAAAATCAATATGCAGAAGACTAAGGTAATGTTCAACAGCCTCGGGAAGGAACAGCAGTTTACATTAGGTAGCGAAATACTGGAAGTAGTAGGCGAATATGTCTACTTAGGACAGGTAGTAACCGCAGACCCGGACCATGAAAAGGAAATAACAAGAAGAATAAGATTGGGATGGAGCGCATTTGGCAAGCACTCGCAGATTATGACTAGCAGCTTACCGGTATCGCTCAGGAGGAATGTATACAACAGTTGCATCTTGCCTGTACTCACCTATGGGGCTGAAACGTGGAGGCTAACCAAGACAGTTCTACTTAAGTTGAGGACAACCCAGAGGGCTATGGAACGAAAAATGGTAGGGGTAACGTTAAGAGATAGAAAGCGTGCAGAGTGGGTCAGAGAAATAACTCAAATTACCGACATTCTAGTGGAAATTAAGGAGAAGAAATGGGCATGGGCAGGACATGTAGTGCGAAGAGAGGATAACCGATGGTCGCTGAGGGTAACAAACTGGATTCCAAGGGAAGGAAAGCGTAGCAGGGGGCGGCAGAAATTTAGGTGGGCGGATGAGATTAAGAAGTTCGCAGGGGTCAAGTGGATGCAGCTAGCGCAGAACCGGGTTAAGTGGAAAAATATGGGAGAGGCCTTCGCCTGCAGTGGGTATAATCAGGCTGATGATGATGATGATGATGATGATAGCCAGAAAAAAGATGCAGCGTGTTTAAAGGGCGACCGTTCAATTACAACCACAAATTCTACACCCTACAAAAATACACAAACTACAAAAGAGCAGTCTCGACTACGTAAGCAGAAATATAACCAGCGCTACCGTATCCCGCCTTAGTGGTTAAAGCGTATGCTTGCTGGCTGTGGAGACCGCAGTTCTAATCTCAACACGGGAATTTTTTTTTTTTTTTTCAAATGTAGTCGTGTTATTTTATAGCTCTGCATGCTTTTTCCAGTTTGTTTTCTAAAACAAGGGCCACGGACCATACAGGAATTTCCGGATGAGAGCTCCGCGCGGTTTCATATCGGTTAAACCTGCATCAATTAACCAGAAACCCGACGAACGCGTCATTTCCGGAACTAATACCGGGCAGAGTATTTCCGCTTCTGAACAGAAGCCGGGCAGATCGATGAAGCTCAACCAGAATGACGATGCCAGCGCATTAAATAAGCATGACACCAAACATATTATACAACTATTCTGTACGTAAAGAGCGCGTTTCGTTTCACAAATACCTCGAAAATACGAAGCCGTCTAAGTGTGCGCTAGCAAGCATATACGCGCATTGCGTCGCTTTTGCGCGTACAACAGTCGCTGCAGCTCGTACGATCTTGCGGTGCGTCGTCATATCTGCGACTAAGATCTGCTGCCTTCAACGCGAAAGTGGAAGCACGAACGTATCGTTTCGCTAGCGATGACAAAACACTGCTCGAGAAAAATAAACAAACATCGCTGACCATCGAAAGATGCGCTGATAGCCGCACTCCGGGCGACGCGTTCTCGAATGTTTACATATTAAGACCGCGCCGTCGGAAGCGTATTGATTGACGTTGCTGCTCCGCTGGTAGCACGTAAAGCTAAAACGCCCAGTATTACAAGTATTAGTGCACCGGATATCTCTGTATGTAGGAAAACTTACAAACGGTCGTAGACAGTGAAAAACATCAGCACTAGTAAATAATGATATCATGAAGTTTGCGTGCAAAAAGCGACGCATTACAAAGATACGGGACATTTGTGAATCTTCGTGATAGCCTGGAAAAAGATTCAGCGTGTTTAAAGGGCGATCGGTGAATTACAGCCACAAATTCTACAGCCAATAAAAATATACAAAGTACTAAAGAGCAAAATTAGCTACATATACCGAATAATAACCACTGTAACCGTAACCCGCCGTAGAGTAAGATATTCGCCGTTTTTGTGTGGGCTTCAAAATGGGAAAGATGCAGCCGCACGAATTTATTCAGAAGTGTAAAGGATGGCGGCGTGGGCTTAGGGCATCTTTTTTGCGGTAGATTGTCAGCAGATTTCTGTTCCTGCGTGACGTTCATGATCCATTTTTGTTCACTGTCTGCCAAATTAGTCTTGGACGTGCACTGCCAGATTTTGTTGTGCCAACCGAATGTTATTTTTGGTTACTTTAGAGAAGTTGTTCAAAGTGTGCGATTTCTTTCTGCAAGATTTACACAAGTATATTTATCAACTGTGAAAAAGAAAAAGTTGTACAAAGATTTGTGCGTAGTTGTTCTTCCGGAGCCCATCCATAGGGCCATATACAGGGGAGGCCCTGGCAAGAATGTACTGAAGAGGGTAAAGATAATGAAAGTGCCGGCAGCGGCTAAAACTTTCTTTTTTAAGTTACGCACTGAAACTTTGCCAGTAAATGTGTTTTTGCAAGAAAAAGGGTTATTCCTTCAGTGAGGTGCACGTTGCTTAATTTATAAACAGCCAGAAACGATAGATCATGTATTTCTTCACTGTTGGGAAGGGGTTTATTTTTGGGACGTACTTCAAAGAACCATAAAGAAAGATTTACCTATTAATCCTTACGGAATACGGTACTTACACGCACAAAATGAGCAGGGGGTTCCATATGATTCAATCATGCTAATGGCCCTCCACAGTATATGGCGTTCACGCAAGACAGGATATCACTGTGATCCTGATGCGCGTCCTGCAAGAATTTTTTTCCGCGAGACCCTCCATTGGTTTATCTTGGTTGTGAAGTTTGACGATGATAATCCTGAGTGGTTGCCAAAAGTAGAACCTTTAATGAATCTTAAGAAATTTTAAAAAAGCCAGCCCCTGGAACGCATATTATATCAATGTATTGTGTGTTTTGTGCTGTCTTGCAAAAGTCAGGCAATAAAGAAAAGAAAGTGGAGTAGTACGCCGCGCTTAACCCGTAAGCCACGAATTTTGTCGTTTTCTATGATATTTAAACAGTGTCTCGATGTAAATGCAGAATAGCAGAGGGCTGAGGGGACAACCCTGGCGCACCGATCGCTGCACGTTTATGGGGGCCCCCAAACTCTTATTTACAATCAATCTCGTTGTGCAGCTTCGGTACGCCATGGCCACTCCCTCGCGAATGACGGACCCTACATTCACATGGTCGAGTATGCAGAACAGGATTTCATGTGAGACACAATCAAATGCTTTCTCCAGATCCAACTGAAGGATGGCTACACAACTGTTTGTGTGATCACAGCACTCAAGCGCACACTCCTCACTTTATGCACTTTGGAAACAATGGATCGACCCTTGGTCCCACACGTCTGGTGTGGTCCAACTAACTGTTGAAATACTGACTGTAGTCTACGGGCTAGAATTATCATAAAATCTTTGTGGTCTACATTCGTGAGCGCGATAGGGCGATATGCTGTAACCTGTTGTAACTTATCTGCTTCATTTTATTTAGGAATCAACACTGTGTGCGATTTGCCATAAGACGGGGGCAATACATTTACTTTGTAGGGCTCGTTGTACACGGCTGTCAGTACCGGCACTATTTCATGTTTGTATGCTTTGTAGAGGCACAGACTCAAGCCATGCGGGAAAAGGTGAAGGGGTGGAAAGGGCAACAATTGTCAGTTTTCGCCAGGGCCGCAGTGTGCAATATGTTTTTTATGTCGAAGCTGTGGTACGTGATGCAAGTGTTGCATTGTGCAAGGATGAACGTACAGAGACTGCACCGGATATTTGCCATTTTTGTGTGGGCAGCAGAATGGGAACGATGTAGCCGGACCAGTTTGTTTAGGCGGGTGAAGGACGGTGGACTGGGTTTGGGGTATTTATTTCTACGACAGATTGTCAGCAGATTTCTTTTTGTTCGCGATGTAAAAGATCCATTTTTGCGTACTGTGTGCCAATTAAGGCTCGGAAATGCACTGCCGGACTTTTTTGTCTCGACCGAAAGTGCATCGGGACGCATTTTTGGTTATTTTAGAGAAGTTGTCGCTAGTGTGCGATTCCTGTCTGTTCGAATTTTTTATGAATATTTATCTTATGTTAGCAGGAAGAAGCTGTACAAGGATTTGTGTGACGTAGTTCTTCCTATACCAATGTACAGGGCCTTATACAGTGGAGGACCAGGACGCGACGTACTTAAGCGGGTGAAGGCGATGCAGGTGCCGTCAAATGCAAAAACTTTTTTCTTTCAGTTACACACAGAAACACTGCCAGTAAAGAAGTTCTTGGAAGGGAAGAATTTATTTTTACCTTGGCGTTCGCATTGCTTAATTTGTAAACAGCCAGAAACTATAGACCACGTTTTCCTACATTGTTGGGAAGGGGTAAATTTTTGGGATATTTTACAAAGGACTTCAAAAAAGGAATTTCCATTTGACTCGCATGGAATTAGGTACTTGCCAGTAGAGAATGAGGATGGGGTGCCTTTTGACCTTATTATGCAAATGGCCCTCCACTGTATTTGGCGCTCGAGAACGGCAGGATACCATTGCGATCCTGACTCACGGCCAGCACGGATCTATTTTCGGGAAGGCATGAATAGATATATCGAAATTCAGAAACTTGCTCCTGAAGCTCCCGAGTGGCTCGGAAGATTGAAGCCATTAGTGACCCTAAGAGAATTTTAGCTTAACCACGCCACAACCCACCTGGATGATTGTTGTATTAATGAATGCTCATTGTGCCCTGTAAGTGGTTTTTTGTATTGTGCCGAAGTCAGGCAATAAAGAAAAAAAAGAAGGTGGAGTAGTGGTTAAGATGCCTGTTTCAAGACCATGAAGGCCGAAGCTCGATTCCACACTTGGCAAAAATGTTTTTTTTTATTTTTTTTTAAATGTAGTCATGTTATTTCTATTGTTGCATGCTTTTTCCAGCCTGGCAACGCGTTTCTTTCCGGAAACGAGGGCCATTAAGCATACAAACCATTCCGGTATCACAGCTCTGCACGGTTTCATTCCGGACTTTCCGGAGGTACAGGAATTTCCTGAAATAGCCCACAATCCAGTATCCCAGATCCTAAGCAGTAAACCTGTGTACGATCTCCTGTACGAATTTTATAGGATTTTTCTGTAGGTAAGTATTATCGAGTGCTGTTCCTAAGTAAAAAACAAGCCCTAATTTTCATGCAGCATGAAGTCCTTATCAAGGAGTTTTAAGACGTTACTAGCATTCAAAACTTGTCTACTGCAAGAGTATGCACCGTGTATGCTCTTCGTTACCATCTGCAAAAAACTAACGAGAAAATAAAATGAAAAGCAAACAAAGAAATGTTTATAGTTGCTATCGACTGAAAAACACATTCAATGTACTACCTGATATGTGACATCCACCCTTTGCGCTAGTAATCTCGCTGGCCCAAACCCTTAATGCCGCAAGATTGAACTAAGGTTTAAAACGATGATCCGCGTCACAGAAGTAGGAAACATTGAAAGCGGCCAAAACGGCCTCGCTGTGCAACTGCTTTACGTGTATTGAACAGAGCCCAGCATGGGATGTAGCAAAATCATCTTTGGGTAGTGTAGACAAGCCATGCGTTTCGTGCCACGTCAAGTTTGGCTTCATATAAAGTGGTTTAACAACCCAAAGCGGTTCGGGCTACTAGAGACGCCGGAGGTCGCCGTAAATTTCGATCACTTGCGGCTCTTAACGTGCACTGAAATCACACAGCGCACGGGATATTCCATTGTAGAAGGCAGTAGAGCACAATTTCCAAACATCGCACAAGAAATCAGAGACTCTCATGGTCAGGCCGCTGCATTGTAATATGAACCGATCCAGCCATGACGCCAGAAGATATGGCAGAGCCGATACCCTTGACATACATCTTAACAGAAAACGTTCTACGATGTACGTCGACGTGGTGAGATACAAAGGCAGGGAGGCGATAACAGCCACGGCACCTGACTCACAAGGCAAGCAAGGTAATTAACTCACAGAACAACCATACGAACCAAATGTATCCGGGTGGCGGAAGAAGTGGCGATCGACCTCTAGCAATATCGGAAGCAAACAGAAGATAGCACATTTATTGTATATTCTTTCGCCTTTACAGCCTTCTAAAACAATATCATTAGTCGCATAGTAAACACATGCCTGTATGGCCGGCCGGCCGGCTGGAAGGAAGCCTGGATAGTCAACCAGGTTCTCCTGGATCTCCGATGTGGAGGTGAAGTGTAACACTAGGGTAGATGAAGTTTTGCGAGCTTTCACTAGCTGGCTGTCTGAGCCATCGGCAGAGCGTTGCAGACCACCACTGACATATGGAGAAACAATGCGGATGTGTAGGGACAGGCGTAGAAAGTAGCACTTCCACATGACACGCTACACCGCTAGCAAGCCGCTACACTTAGCGCCTGCTAACAAACACGTTTCCAAACGTAGCCATGTGTCACAAGACATGGCCCACACACGATACAGAAGTGAATGAGTTTGGTGCGACGCTGTTACATTATACCAGACACATGATGATGTAGGGCTCACCCCATATTGCATAAAATAGGTAGCACTAGTCCTGAGCAATGTGAGGACCATCTAGCCGATTTGGCCGCGCAGCATCAGCTCATGCTGGTGCAATGAGCCAAAACCGCAGCTGAGGCCAGCAGAATCCTGGACCAATGACTGCCGACAATTGCTATCTCACCAACCCTAATCTAGTACACTTCCCGTTACCTCCAATTTTCAGTTTATAAATTTTATCGTTGAATCACACTGACGCCTTGGCTTTCGCACCCATCGAAAAGCGGCCTACACGGCCGGGATTAGATCCCGCATTCTTGGTCACAGCAGTCAAGCGCCCTAAACGCAGTACCATCCCGGCGGGGTGCCATTAGTGGTGACGGCTGTGTATTATATTGTCACGTAGGGGTGACAAGGTCGACGACACAAATGAGGGTCGATGATTGCCCTGAAGAAACTCTTTACTGGGATGAACTGCACCCGCAAAAGAACTAAGCAACTCGCGGCGGCGATAGCAACAAACGTGCTCGTCGATCGTCAAATAAAGAATGCCCGTCACGCTCGTCAACGTTCAATTTAAAGGCTGCTCAGAACAATCTAGAGGACGTCATAAGCTGCTACTAGTGCACCCTGGAACATTGTGGAAACATACGCAAGTGATCGGAATCTTCGAGACAGATCTCGGCGCATCTTTCGCGACAAAGAAAATGATAACGCGTCGTATCGCGACAACGAGCATGAACAAACACGAGATACAGAATTGATACGCGTGCCAGAATCACAGTGATAAGGCCGCATGCCGGCGGCTGTTGAAAAAACAACAAATACAGTTTTGCAGGTTTCGCGGCAATATAACGAGAAAAAAAAAGACTCCGAAACAAATGTTCACAAACATCCATCTCACGTTTCTCTTCGACATACAGGGTTCTCTTCCCACTACGCTCCGTGCCCAACTACGGGGATGCGCTTGCTCCAGTTTCCGTGCACATAAAAATGTGTCTATGAAAAATTTGCCGATCTTGCAGTTAAGGTAAACCGCCATAAGCAAAATAACAGGGTGAGTTTCGAGCATTACTTGCCTACGAATAGAAGTGTGCCAAAAGAGGATATACAGATATATTTATATGTTTTATTTGAACGCTATGTGAATTATTAGAACCATGTCGAAAGAGAATATACAGATATATTGATAATTATTTTAATTGAACACTATTTGACGCAATAATAATTGTAAGAGCTTGGTTGGAACACCACAGCTTTTATGCACATCGTTTTCTTTTCAGATAAATCTTTGCCATCGCCATCAACACTCCATATATGCCATATTTTATTGTGAAACTTCACGGTTTGTGAAATTTGTGAAATCACGTACGTTAGGCCCTGGATGAAACTCGTAAATCCCTTGAAACACCACCTTTTTGGCGGGTGAAATGTTTTCAGCCTTTTTATTCGAAAGTTAACAGTGCACCAAGACCTTCGTTCACATCCTTTACTTTCTGGCTGTAAATAGGACTAACGCCGATCTGTCTTTCACGATGAGATTAAGAAATGACCAATCAGAAATTTAAAGGTGGCTGACAACACATGGGCGAAGGTGACACTAGAGATTTCTTAGATTGCGTTGCCATCGCGATGCTGGCTTGTGAATACAAGTTCTAAGCATATCGCAAGAGAAGTTCCTCCCTGTCACTTGTACTTGTCGCGACTGTGCAGCTCTTTGTGTCGATGCCGACGCAATTTACAAAGGTTCGCAGCTGTCAAGCGCAAAACATTTCCTGAACAGAATAAGATTCCTTCCCACAGCACATCACACTGTAAAAAAGGAAGGCGGAGGTGTAGGTCGAACCGTTTCAAAAACGTGGTCACCGTTTGCCAACTGGCTCCTATCAGAACTCATTATTATAGTGATCTGTCAGGAGATGTCAAATGGTTGGTGGAAACTCATTATGAACGAATGGAAGTTTCAGAAAACTATTGCTGGATCTATAGTCTTTCACCTTCTTCTGACATTTCTAATGAAGAATACTTCGGACCGTTTCGGAAGTTTATATCCAAGTTGAGTTGAACTAAACTTTTCCCCGCTTATTTTAATCAGACAGGCTAAACGAGGCTTAAAACACTCGGCGACAGGCGTGGCGCCCTCTATTTTGTCCCTCCTTTGATTGGGGGCACTACGCGCTCTTGAAACAAAGAATGTGGCTACGCTCGCCTGACAGTTTTCCCCTTGAGAATGGGTAAACAAGGAACGACCTAAAGGAAAGGAGGAAGGAGGTGGAAGAAGTGGAAACAAACGTCGCGGTGGAAAATGAGAGTCACCGAGCCAAAAAAAAAAAAATGAACAGCACGCAGAGCATTCAAAAATGCACGCAGAGCCTTCAAAAACCGAGCGCTCAAGTGATGACATTCATTTTGTTTGTTCGGCCCACGGATTTACCATTAAAGGCTCGCAAGCCTTCAAGTCATTACTGTTTTCATGTAGATCACTTTTTTAGGTGTCGTCCTCATCCTGTTTCTATCGGCTTTGCACTCGCGGTAAAAGCGATGGTGTAGGCAGTTTCATTTTTAAGCGCACGTACAACTCACGTTCGCAGCACACGGATTTTACACTAAAGCTGCGCTTCATTACCGAGTGACAGTGCTGTTAAACATTGGTGTCTGCGACGAGCAGCTTTCTAAGAAGGGGGTTCTAATCACAAGTGAAAGCGATATGGAGATGGACTAGTTGCAATGGTCTTGAGTATCATTCTTTATAGTTTGGCGCTTTTTGAATTAAGATCCAATGCTACATGTGCATGACAAGGAGCATGGAAGAGAAAAGATAGCATTTCGGTCTGTTCTGAAGGTTAAGGCTGTTGCACCATTCTGCTAACTGTCTTTCTTTGCTGAATAGCAGCATTTTAGCATCGCTTTGAGGACTGACACTAAATGTATTATTTTTTCTCCCCTTGTTCTTAAGAGCGCCTTCCTCCATGGCCATTACTTCCTAAAGAATATAATGGTTCCTTCTTCCAGCTTCGTAAAAGAAACCTCACTCTTAAAGCGAGAAGAAACGGCTGCTTACCCTTCAGGGAAATAAATGTAGACGCCTATAGAACCAGCATGAAACACAACAGTGTCATCCACAGAGCTGCTACAAATATAAGAAAGAATAACTACTTAATTTTGAGTGCGAGAGATAAAGAGGGAAAGTTTGAGCCAAACTATGCATCCCAATTGTTTTCGGGCCATCTTCTTGAAAAGAGATTAGAGAAGCTATAATCAAAATATGGTCATGGCGAGAAATCTTGACGTCACAACACAAATTATTATAAGGTGAAGCTCGTGTACCTATTCGGATAGAAAGCTGCAAGCAATACCAAGTTTCAAAATGTAACATTGACAGGCACGTGCACATCCAGATCAGGAAAAACGATAAGCATCTACGAGCAGACAAGGTCCCATGAACAGTTGCTCCAAAACAGATAATTAAATAGATAAACTTAACATGGACCCATTAGATAATATTTCTTCTATACAGGTCACATGTTAAGTCTATAAGGATAAGCGCGAGTGCATTTATTGCCATATGCACAAACTGGCACAAAGCACATTGATAATTGCACCAAAACAGATAATTAGATTGATTGTGAAAAGTGAAAACTGAGCAACAGGAACACAGTGGATGATATTTGTTTTGTACAGATCACTTGTTAAGTATATAAGTCTAAGCGTGAGTTCGTTCATTGGTAGATACACAAAAGTGGCACAAAGCACTTTAAAAAATATTCGCGCACGTAAAACAAAGGCCAAATTTTATGTATATGATTCAAAAAGCTTGAACATTCTTCTGCTCGTTAACAACAGCGACAGTGTTGAGTAAAATCTATTGCGGTAACATTCCTTGTTTTACATTATTTAAAACTCTTGTAACTTAATTTACCACATTCATTTTCTCCACTCACTAATTCTACGAAAACAAAATAGCGCGCATATGTAAAGCAAAAATACATCAGTACAGAAGCTAGAATGGGCAGCTATTCTAAAAGAAGATTCTATAATGAGTACTCTTCTTTTAACATATTAATGGGTGTACTAAAAAATGAAACGCAATATATAGAGCGAATTGAGGGGTAATTGTCAAAGCGCTTGAAACGACAACGACCCTGGAATAAAACGTACAGATTGCGCATCATGCGTCGGTTTTATTTTGTGTTACTTTTAGTTTGCGATGATTGCGCAGTCAATGTAATGAATTATCACGCCCAAACGCAGTCATTGTTCAGAGATAGCAAGATTTCATTTTGTAAAAACGCGCGCTGGTATTCAGTTTGGTTAACGACATAATTTTGAAAATCACTATGCGGGTTCGTATCCCCTTCTCTCGCGTTGAAGAAGAGGGAAAAAAACTACATAATATTTGATTGCAGCTCAGTTTCTGCAAAGGTCATAATTACATTCGTAGGTGAAAGTATGCCGCTGTGACAGCCATGGCTCTTGTGATGATGGTGATTGTGGCGAGTGTGCGGGTGGCTCGAAAGGAAGTGAAGTGTGGCCGCGTGCGGGGCGGGCCAGTGCGCGTGAGTTTGTTCCGGCAAGCGAACGGGTCGGACGCTCCTGGGCGTCGCTGGCGGCGGAGTTCATCGTCCTGGGCCTGGCGTTCAAGGCCGGCTCGCCAGCACCTGTCGGGCACCTGGTCCGAGGTCTGGTACTGCCCAGCGGTTCGCCATCCGGCGAACAGCTTGCGGAGGCAGCTCGACCGCTACATCGTGCCTGGCCGCCGCACTTGTGCTGCCGCACTGGTGCCGCACTTTGCAGTACCCGGGCGTGACGCGGTACCCCGCGGTACACCGCAGTACCCCGGACTGTGACGCAGACGCCGGACACAGACGCCGGAGCGTGGCCTGCCGCGCTACCGAGTCCTCGGGTGACTGGCTGGTCTTGCCTCAACCGGACTCGCCTGCACCGGCATCTAGTCCACGAGCGGAAAACCAGAAGTAGGACGGTTTTGTGTTAGGACATATCCTATTAGGATAAGCTAGGCTGTATGCATGTCTGTTGCCAGTTACGTTAATTGGTCAAGAAAAGAAAAGCGTCCGTGTGTCTGTGAACCTGCTCTGCTACCTGCCCAGAGCTCCTGAACGGACCTGGGCCCATATATAACATCACAGCTCTAAAGAAGGAACTGTCGGAATACCAACAACTAATAAAAGCTATGTTAATGCATCATTAAAGAAAATATTTTCTACGCCTCTTTTATCATTCGCAAGGTTACGGGTTTGCTACCTGACGTCGTAGCCACGTATTGGAATATGTAAAGCAAAATATTCACGTGCATGCTTTGTTGTTGTACAACGAAGGAACCCAGGTAGGTCTAACGTTTTGGAGCCCATTAAGCCGGTGAAATATTCCCGAGCCCTTTTACCACCGTAATCCCTCAATGTCCATAATTGAAAGAACTTTAATTTCTTATTTATCCACAGCGCCTACTACCATCATGCTCCTACAGAAACGGCGGCAAATGAACGTACTATCAGTACACGTTGCGTAGGGCTGTTAGCGATAGAACATATTTAAGCATATGGGGCTAAATCTTGAACAATGCGTGATCATCATTGCAATCTCTACTCTATATCTTCACTGTAGGATGAAGGTCTTTCCTGTTGACTTCGATATGCCTGTCTTGCTGATATCTGCCGCATTATTATACCAAATTTCGTCCAAATTCTGACTCGACCACCCTGTTTCTCTTGCTTTGTTTTAAAATCGACATTTTTTGTCGTTTACAAACAGTTATCAATATTACCTTCTGATTACAAGCGAAGTTAGTTTTTACAAGGATGAAATTATTTCGCATTTGGTCACTATATATCTACCCTCCTCATGTGTCTCGTAGTGGCAGAAAACACTTTCGTGATGTCAACATAAGTAACAAAATATGTATCTTTTGTTTCAAAATGAGCATGCGGATGGAGAGTAAGCAGACATAAAAACGATATCGTTAGATCTCTAGATGGCCGTTCCGGGCTTGAAAACCTCGGAGTTTAGTTAGTTTTTATATTTGCATCTTAGAATTATCGATTTCTGTGAAGGCCAAAATATGGTTCCTTCCCTTGTAGAATCCGAAATGTGTTGTTCTGTTGTGCTATGCTTGGTATCCGAGAACCGTTTTGTTTGGTCTTACAGAGGATATACCTTCTTCTACTCGACGTTCTGATTTTCGTTAACATAGAAGAACAGCACTTGTTTGTCATTATAAAATAGGTATGCCATATTGGAGAGAGGGCTATTTTCATATTTCGCGCTTGATTGCCAAATGTTAGCTCAAAAAAGGCGTCATGCGAATGCATGATATAGGCTTCGCTGAACAGCTTGTCTACTCTATGGCGCTTGACAACTGTCTCTTCTTCCCATCCCAAAGTACAATGCTGAAAACTGTTTAGATTTAGGCTATAATATACGCTGTTGAGACGCTTCAAAAAATAAGCACTTCATTATTGTTTGGAATTGTCGGTATTCTTTCTGTGTCAACATTGCTTAAGAAAGAGAGAAAATAGAATAGAAAGGCTGGGAGGTTAACAAGTATGGCCAGTAGGCTACCCTACACATAAGCAGGGAAAAAGAAAAAAAAAAGGCAAGAAAGGGCGCCAAGAGAAGGAGTCTGTAACATGTCTAGACATCGACAGTGAAAGGGGGCAAAGCGCGTACTGGTAAAGTCTCAACTCAAGTTCGAGTCCTTCAAAAACTGAAACAGTGCCTTCATTAACTTCCTTTGTGTTGAAAGAGTCATCCAAAGGTTCAGATTCTTTTCCAAAGTAAGAGTTCGAGAGTCCAAGCGGCTGAGTGTTTCAGCCAGGAAAGCGCGTTTACGCTCAAACTGAAAGCAGTCACAAAATATATGCGCAATAGTTTCAAAACACCCGCACTGCTCACACGTTGGAGAGTCTCCCATGCGAATGAGATGAGAATATCCTTTTCTAAACGCTACTTTTAGCAGCAGGTGACTAAATATTGTAGCATCACAGCGCGGGAGGCCGAATGGTCACGTTTCGGGCGATCAGTCGAAGGCGCCTTGCTGCGTCGGCTTTTGTCAATGGTTTCTCGACAATGTTGGTAGTATCGTAAGCCGATCGATCAGCATCGTCAGCTAAGTTGTTGCCAACAATTCCGCCATAGCCTGCTGTACACTGGTAGATTATTTCGTGACCCTCTTGCCTTGTGGTTCAGATTTCCAAATTCAGCTACAAATTTCTTATGGCCCCCATGGCTTAGGACCGATTGGGCAGGTTTGGAATATCAGAACATGGCCTATTTTTTAGGAGCTTGTTGAGAGATATACACTTAAGCGAAATTAGATGGTGAATGTTAAATGTTTGAAGTTGGAGAGTAGACACTTCTTAGAGACACATTTATTTGTTCTCGACGTTTCGGTCAGAGCCCGACGTCGGTTCTGAGACGTCGACAACAAATAAATGTGTTTCTAAGAAGTGTCTACTCTCTTCAACTTATATATATATATATATATAATGTTACGTGGCAGCAGGCGTTCACACTACGTAAACACTGATACACTCATATCGAACTGGACACACGTACAAGGCGTATCAGACATCCAAAACCATAGAGACCACTTCCAGAGATTTGGGCCCCGAGCATGCGCCAAGCGCAGACACACTTTGTCAGTCTCATCTTCGATGAATCGACCCATAGCATGGCCTCCGGGCGCTGGGCACCATCGAGGTGCAGCTTATTGAGTGTTGAAACAAGGTATGTTGTAGGGCTTAAGGTGTAGAGGTGAAAAGTATCGAAGTGTATGGAACGAGGAGCGCTCTCGGAGCAGGCAAGTTCAATCTCGCAGGGGACGGCTGTTACTTGGCGCAGCACACGATACGAACCCACATAGCGGGAAAGAAGATTTTCCGAGTGCCCAATATGCCGAGAAGGCACCCAGAGCAAAACAAGGGACCCAGGTGAGAAGAAACTTTCCAGGTGGCGGCGGTTGTAGTGTTCTTGTTGAGAAGCTTGGGAAGCTTGCAAGCGAGAACGGGCGACTTGGCGAGTATTGCCTGCATAGACAAGGGCTTCACGAGCGTAGTGTGACTGTGGGAGACCAGATGTTCAAAATAATGTGTACTCAGCCGTCTGCACGCGCTTGAGAAATGGGCGCAACAACCGAAAATATGCAGTGTCCGCCACGAAGAGGTGCTTTGTCATGCAGGGCGGTTGTAGCGTAACAAATTTCCCTGTCCAGTCGCAAGACCTACATTGGGTAGACCGGGCAATGTCTGAATGCACGCTTAATGGAGCACCGTGATTCCCTCAACAAAGTACCTAGTTAGAACCTGACTCTTCACTGTCAAAACTGCAGAGCGTGCAAACCAGACTTTACGGGCACGCGCATATTGTACCGAAATTCTAATCAAGTATCGTGCGAAGTTGCTGAAGCATTTTTATCTGGCAAGACGTGGAGACATGTTTACCAAAGCCGTCGGTTAGAAGCCTTCACAAGGATTAGATTGCGTGGTTGCAATCAGTTTTCACTCGTCGAAATTGATTGTTTTAATTTTTTTGCTCACAAGATGTAGATTTCTGTGGCTAAGAAAACTTTCGTTAATCATGGTATCGCTTTTTTCCGGCATGAATGTTAAGTTTTTTATGTATAAAAAGCAGTACTTCCTGAATAAATGTTCTGTTGCTAGTCAGCGCTGTGTTGTCTCACTTCTACCCTGCCTTTCCGTGTTTACTCGCGCTGTTAGACCATGTCTGACTTGAGGCGTCCTCAAAAAACATAAGCAATTTCTGCACGGAACAACTGAATTCTTCTTTACAAATAAAGGCTTTTTTTCTAGAGCTGAAAGAGTGCTGATTTATCTGACTCGAAGTCAGAGCATCCCCAATAAGGAAGCAACGTGGAAAGGAAGCGGTGCGAGATTAGAGCGCCTCGTTCCAACCAAGTGCTACATCATTCTGCCTTAGTGGACTGGAAAGAGGAGTTAGAGTCCTAAGAATGATTCTCGTTTAGAAAAAATGTTCCTTTACAAGTTGTAGGGTCCGTCCTTCAGGCGTTATTTCGAAGCGTGGAAGTCTAACGAGCCAGTCCAGGCACATCTACTGTCACGAAACAACTAAGGATTGCTAGAAACACCACAGGGAGCCTGAATGAGCGTTTATAACAAGCATTAAAAGTAAAAACAAAAATTAACATCAGCAAAGACGCTGTATAAAAAACTATAATAAGAAAGCGCTAATTTCTGGCTATCTTAAGTATGTCGATGAAGTTTTCTTTTTAGGGATTTCAAGCTTGCTTTGCATAATTCCACTTCTTTCTTCTTTTTTTGTAATAATTTCCAGCCCATGTGGTGGGAGGGCACTGAAAAATTGCACTTTTTTCTTTCTTTTATACCCAAACAGTATGCACCGTTAAGAGAAGACCACGTACAAAAACAAATCGATTAAAGATCTTTTAGCCGCAGTTGCGAATACCAGCGGCACTAGCATGCGTGGAAAACAGGAAAGAAAAAAATTCATTCAGCGTACAGCGATAATGAAAAAAGACGCCGATAATCACTATGATTCTTTTTCGACAAATAACGTAATGAAGACGCAACACATATAAAAATATATTAAGACATCAGTTGTTTTCAACTCGTACATGCCTTTCGCACGAGAGTTAATCCAATAGATGCAAAATTGTGTTGCATATGGAGGGATTTATCTTTTCCCGTTAAGACATGCAATTGTGGAGATCTAATTTTTTTGACAATTTATATAGTTTTGCAATGCTTCTTTTATGCTCAAGTATCACAGGCTCTTAGTGGAATCTCTTTTTGGGCTAGTTGGTTCATGGTTTTTATTTAATCATGAGTTGCTCACGCAAAAGCTCAAGTCGTCATCAAGTGTCACAAGGTTACAATACAGTCAGTCATTTTTCGATTTTTCGGGTAGCATATTTTAATTTGAGAGCGACACTTCTTTCTGCTATATACCCTAAAGCGTTGCTTTCGCACACAAACTGGAGGGCGCAGGCACCAAGAAGAACGCGGCTAACAACACGAACAATCTTTTGTCAAATGTAAAAAATTTAGAGCCCTGGGCTTGAGTTTGACCCACGAGGTGCGGCTCGAAATGCATACCCTATGCTCCAAAGTTTCTGAATTTAAGGCTTTTGTCCTACATTACAGTTTCCAAAAAAAATATTTCTACTAACGCTTAAGGAAAGCCCGTACACAGCTTATAAGCACATTTACGATGGTCTAAACTTTTGCAAAACTAATGTCCACCTTGCGATCAGATACTCACTTTCCTTTAAAACTACACTTCCTTTTTAATTGTATGATGCCTTCGCCCTACCGGTGAAACATGATTTGTTTGGCCAAAAAAGAAAGAGCTCCCTCAATGACATAACAGTTTCCATTATTTCAGCCCATCCCGAAAAAAATGGGAGTTAAAAAGAGATGTGGAATATGAAGCACCAAACACCAATTTCGGGCAGCCACAGCCAAAGTGCACGTGTTCCCAGCGCAGCGGCCATACCTTACCGTTTCTTCCATCGGATTTTTAACAGCGGTCGCTTAGTTTCCTGCTCAAGAGTTTTTGCAGGTGTGCTGGCCCTCTGCATCCTTTTCGCAGTTTTTTACCTGAGTCCAATATACATGTTTGTAATCAGGTTGAGGGTAGCATTCTGCATACATTTTCGTCGTCAACAAAGTGGCGGACGTTCAGACTCCAGGCAGGGGTGCCTGTGAGATAATTATTCTCGCTTTCCCTAATCCTCAATATTATTTTACTTACTAGTTCATGGCGGCGGTAGCATTTTCGGTTAATGGCTTTGAGATGAGGCCTCACGAATATGCACTTCTTGCTAAATGCTAACAATGTCTTTTCGTTGAACATAGACGCGTCCGATATACTATAAACACTCGCGGTAGAATTTTTGATCGACTCGCTTCCAAACGCAGTGATGCGCTTAAAATGTCCCTTCTTGCCGCGAAAACCATATTACAGGGTTATGTTGTCTGATGTTTTCAAATCGAAGGTATTGTTTTTATTCAGAGAAGATTGCAAACTATTTGTCTGTAAGAGCGGTGATAGTCTGCGGACAAAAATGTCAATTCCGTAACGCTTTCCTGAATGAATTTCTTTCAATTCAGCGAGTTGTAGGGCACAGGAAAACGCTCTAGCAGATCTGAACGTGACGAATGTGCGAATAATATTTCTGCACGCACCCTTCCCTACGTTCCATGTAATATTCTCTGTCAGCGCACAGATGTGCAATGAAATGCTCAAATTCCTCAACCAGCGAACAGTTCGAAAGCTATTTGTTTATATGTGAAGTGCTGCCGGCAGCAGAATACCTAACAGAGACAATCTTTTAAACGAGAAATTAGTTATTCAAATGTACAGCAAGACATCACTAAAATGAGAAGACTTTATTTGTATCTTTTTTCACTGATAAAAAAAGACATATATGTGGTTATATACGTGGTGCCTTATATATGTGGTCTGTAGAGGCATGTTTTCACGTCACTCGGAACCAATTATGTTTCAAACATATTTATATATATCCGGCTAGGCAGAGTATGAAACGAGTGCAGATTATTACGAACAAAAAACATTGAGGTTATTTAAGCATGTCTGAACCTTTCACAGGCGAACAGCAGCTAGAAAATCCTACCGAGCATATCATCTGCAGTAAAAATGTCTGTCGTCGCTAACAAGCTGAAAGTGAATTACCGATCTAAGCGGCTATTTCTTCCACCCTTGTACTCTGCACTTTTACACAGGCTTGGGCTAGAACGGGTTAGATAAATAACTACGCGCTGGCGATTTTAGCAGAGTCGACGTGATGTAACTTATGGAAAGAATTTCTGCTAAAGTTGCTTCCTTGCAAGCCACCCATTTGCCTCTCTCCCGGTGGCCTTCCTCTATTTTTGAATTCATTTGGTGCATACCATACCCAATGTACTTGTAAGAAGCTGTGTCTGAAGGGTAACCTGTCTCCTTTGCGGCACTGAGGGGAGCCGTTTTCAGTGTTTGTATATTTTGTTGCTGCTGCTACTAAAGTCTAGCCTGGGTGGCTATTTATTGATGGCGTTCTCGAAAAGCGGAACCCTGTGCATAGGGTTCATTTAGATAAAAGCCATTCGTCTTCTTTGTTAGCAGACACACTAACCCCTGAATATTTTCTGCCTCCGATAATCAACAAACGTGAAGACAAATAGCGAAATGGTCTATGTGATAGCTGAACTTTTGTATTTTAAGAGCAACACAACTACGTGTCAGTTATAACACTGCAGTGCAAGACACTTCAGCACCACTCGGGATTGCAGTTTTTGTCCCTCAAGTACGTACGTTATTGCAGGAATAAAAGCTAAAGGACAGTTCAGGTCGTTTAACCTAAAGGTTCAATGTTGTATCAGGAAGGGGCACCCATCTACTCCGGGATTTATACTTCTTGTTATGTTTCACCGAAAACACATGAAGTTTCTCCGTAATTCGTTTCTAGAGGAAAATGGCAAATATAAATAAAAACAGTTGGTTGCGATCTAAATTATACTTATTTAAAATTCCAATGTTTTTTTGCAATCTAATGTAATTTTGTCTTTGAACAAAAGATAATGTTTAGTGGCGAAGTGCTCTGCTGAGGAGATAGACGTCTTGCTGTCAGCAATCCCAAAGAGGTTTTGACAAACCATCCTCTACACAGGTGGTATATTGCAGTTTCAGGAACTTTTTGGTTTATTAAAAACACAGCACTAGGGGAAAAACACGTTGGGTGCTTTGAGTATCCGACAAATGAACATCTATTCAATAGACTAAACATACCATTATCTTTTTTATACGAAAGCATACTAGAATACGTTGGTGATAGCAAAACAGGGGCGCAAAACGTGCAGTAGAGAATTTTCTTCTATCCCGCCTTACGTAATTGCGCCCGTCAAGTGAGTTAATGTGTACAATGCTAACATAGACATTGCGTTAGCATATGCACGCAACTTCTACAAGTTAGCGTTTTGAGTTTCGCGTACACACCAGAAGAACGTGGCGGTGCCCTTGCAAGCTAAAGCCGCTCGCTAAAGATGAAATAAAAGTTGTTTCTGTTCTGTATTTGTTGTTTCTCTGAAAAGTTTGTCAAAACCCAAAGTGCGGGAGAGATCCCACTTAGGATCTCAATCTACTCTGTCAAAACCCAGCGGTGTTGCAGCCTTTAGCTATAACTGAGCTCGCTTCGACGACCAAGGTGAGGCTGTCATTAAGCCTAATCCTGGAGATACACAGGTGACAAAGTTGACAAAAGCATTTTCAGAAAGCACTCTATGTCCCAAGAAGGTTAGATGGAGCCATTAGGTTTACGCTTGTTATTGCACACAAATTAATATACCGGCGCATTGCTTACGCATTCTGAGGGTAAAAATTAATGCTACTCTAATAAGGTGCTTCAAAATATTCTGATATACAAAACCTTTGCAACTCAGCACCAGCAGTAACCATTCATAAAGGGCTGTTCGCCCCCGTGCAAAGTAATCACATGTAATAGTTTCGGGCCACTATATCAAAACTCTGTTTAGGGACATTTTGCATGCGACATGCTATTTCCCTTATTTCCGCCATCTCGCTAACGCTATACTATAACTCTAATGAGACTCCAGCAGGCTTAGCTGTATATATTATTATGATTTCTCTTACGGTGCGGTTCAGGTTTCCACAAAAAGTGGAAGGAATACTTCGCCTTTCTTTTCCTGTATTTCCTGTGGACCAATTACTAATGCGACAGCATTAGTAGGCTGGGCAAAATAAATATTGCTTGGTGTTGTTTCGTTTATGTCGTTAAACTTACCAAAGCGGCTCCGGCTATGAGAGACGTCGTTGTAGAGGACTCCAGAAATTTCGACCACATGAAATTATTTAACGTGCACAGACATCGCACAGCACAAGACAGCTTATCTTCTCTCATCCATCGAAAAGAGGCGGCAAAAATATTATAGTTACCGATGATGCCCAGTTTAGAATATATATAATAAAATAGTAATAAATATTGATTATGATAATAATATCAGTGAAAAATAGAAACTCAATGTCTGCAAACTGACAAACGAAATAAAATAAAGGAATTTAAAAATAAAGAATAATAACAAACAACAAAACTAAAAAGTAAAAAAAAAATGCCGTGGCAGCGCTAATAATTTTCATTCTTGCAATGCAATTTTCGCAGCCACCTTAGTGTTTTGTAAAGAATTATAATTAGTACACCTTGCTGACTTCATTAGGAGTTCAAAATTAGTGGCGACAAACTTAAGTAATCGTATGGCTAAAGTTTTTTGCGAGATAACTCCAGAGGGGCCTTTATATGTGCCTAAATAATTCGAAAAGGGAGATCGTGATTGTCAGTAAGGAACTCCTCCGATGATGCGGCTGTTGCGCATAGCTTTTAAAATTTATTCGATGATTGATGCCGCCAGTACACCTTCTAGCATTTTTTTCTGTTCATTACAAGACGTTGAGAAAACTCGTGCAGTAATAGCTTGAAGGTGCCCTTCAATTTCTCCCGAACATTCCTCACAAACTATCTTTGTCGCTAGATTTTTCTGCGATACACATTTGAACGTAATAACACACAACTACGCGCAGTACAGGTCGAAAAATTCTAGACGAAAGTTGGCGTTCTCTTTCCTTCGGCTTTTGCTATCTTTCTCCTCCTTTGCGCAACACATCTACGTATTAGCGTTTTCGAATGACTATTGGTCTGCTACTTTGCGACGTCATGCATCCATTTAACTACCACTTATACCAAAATAATTGAGATATGCTCAACGTTTAGTTATCAGGAAAGAAAATGAGGATACTTGCTTGAGAAAGAAACATTTTTATAAAGCTTTTTCTTTGCACTTCCGATCCCGCACGCGCACATTTGCCCTTCGCGCGGGCACCACGGCAACCAAAGGACGGTCGCGCGCGGCTACTTAGTTTCAGTTCCATGCGGAGCACTTTTCGCCTGTTTATGTTTTCGTTTCTTGTGTCTCGCATGCGAAATTGAGTTCGAAGTGGGCTTACTAGTCGCCAGCTTTAGGTCGGTGCTTTAATTGCCGTGCCCCAGTGTACCGCGCCGTACGTAGTGAAGAAAAAGTTTCGGAGGCTGCCGCTCCGTTCCCGTGTCCACCAAATCAAAATAAGCACCTCAGATCGAGTCAAGGCGACATCGTACGCTGGTAAGTAATGTGTTTGCTAGCCTAAAGATAGCACACTGATAAACGACGGTTTCACAGGTGCAATGAGTTAGTCATTGTTGTGATGCATCATTAGAGTGGCGGCTTTTAAAATCCTACCATCTGAACTGTTGACTTGGTGCACCAAACTACTCACGGAGGTTCCATTTTGTCTTGTAGTTAGTTTGTAGCGTACAAACCTTTGACTTATAGTACATTAGCTAAGACAAGTGCAGCTACCTGGCTCGGCCGTGCGCGATGCGCGAACCCACGGTATCGTGTGCCGGCGTTGGCGGCTTTCGGCCCCTGAAAGCGGCATAGACTTCGGGTCCGCACTGTACGCAGCAGCAGCGAATTAACTTATTGCGAGCAAATAAAAGTTACTGCAATCTCAAATCTCCGTGCGCAGTGTCACCACAAACAACTGAGCGTTTGAGCCGGAGAGATACAAGCCATTGTTGTAAAAATGTATTAGAATACGCAAGCTTTCTCTGCCCCTCTCAAGGTTTCACATGACGAGCAGTGATGAGAAGGCACCAAAGAAACAAAGAAAACAACTTTATTTTGAGATAAGCCCTAGAGCATTTCTCTAGACAAGTCCTAGAGCACATTTCATTACGCCCAGAAGCAATAAACAACATTATTAAAAAACAATTCTCTCCTCGGCGAAGCGCTGTGCTTTCTTAGACGCTCAGCAGTACACATTTCCTCTAAGAACATAGTATTACTTCGCGGACATAATATTATTCAGCACAATTACACTGGTGTTTTGTAAACTGTGCAGCTTAACGAATGGGGAACAGCAAGCCCGTGAAAAGAGATGTGACATGGTCAGTTGCCAAGTGGGCTCACTTTAATTACTTCCGTTTACTTCCAGCGTGGCCTCAAGAAGCTGAACAGCTATGACCGGCACAATTATTCGTAATCTAGCCTTACACATACCCGAAATCCACAGTTGATCTGCCTTTCTTACTTTTTGTTTCAAGCCGAAGCTTTGATGCAATTCTTGAAAGGCCTGCGAAAGCCGGTACGAACAGTCTTATGGGATATGCGTAGCCCTACGGCAGGCTTAACTGCCAAACCAAATATCGGCACCTTTTATTCATCTTTGCGCACGAGTTCAATATTACCTTCATGGTTCGCTTTCGCTCTTTACGTCTCTACTCTACCTTCAGGGTTAGTCCTAGCCGTCACGAAGTTTCCAAACCAAAGTTGTCCGTTTATGCGAAGACCTGCATCTTTCCTTGGCGCTCGTAGCTTCCAAGGTACAATGCGATGCGTGTCCTGGGGCACCACTACACACAACACGATCGAGCATTACGAACTTGGGCCCCACAGACAGACGAACTCCGGGAAGAGGGATGGAGAAAGCTTTAACGACTGCCAACGTCGAGATCTGATTGAGAGGGTAAACTCTGGTTGGAGGTCATCGAGGGAAGGGTTCCAGCTTCTACCTAACTGTATTGGCACGCTACTTGGCTCGAAGATATCCGGAACTTTTTCCCTAACTCCTGCTGATCCGTGTCCTCAATAGCCTTCTCTGTTTACCTTTAGTGTTTGGCGCCTGTTTGCTCTCCCGGCTATTCTCCGTTTTTCTTTTACATTTTCGTATGTAACCGCGAGAACAAAGAAACTTGACGAAACTATTTTTGGCGTTGCTACAAGCAAAAGTGCTATAGGATTTGAAGAGGTTTAACGTACGGATTATGTTCAGGGCACAATTACGTGAACATATTTTAGGCATTTTAGGCAACACCGTCTGTGGTCTCGTTTTCGATAACATTTTTTCATTACAGCCTTCAAACACTAAGGAAAATAACGTATTCAAAGCGAGCCTCACCTAATTCCTTAGCAGATCTTTTGGTCAAGGTCATTCATTATAGAAATGAAAAAAAAAAAAAGAAATTGTCCCGCGACTATACCTGTGTTGTTTTGTCTGCCATGCTTTGCCATGTACCTACGGTGTAAGTGCAGTTGAACAAAAACGTGTATTAGGAACTGTAATGTGCAAACAAGCACAAATACCTGATTGAGTGTAGATGTGCTGTATTTTTGAGAACAAGCAAAAAAAATTTTTTTCAGAATTTTTTTAAATAAGTATACATAAACACACTCGCTCATGACGATATTAACATACATTAATTAAGCGCGACAACCAACATATAAACGTTAGTCTTTAATTGCTATATTAACAGCCCCTTGATAAACTTGTTCGTGTAAATTGAATACAAAACATATGAATAAAGAGTTTTAGTGTTATCAGCACCAAGTTCCACACAAGAAAATCGAACGAAGTCAACTACTCCATGCTGTCGTTCCTCAACCGCCCTATCTGCTTGCGAATGTAACGTATGAATCAAGCTCCTAATTTTTTTTCCTTGCGAGAAGTTGTGTTCAGTTTATGAAATTTAAAGTCCAAAGAGGCTCAGGCTATAAAGAACGCCGTAGTGAAGGGCTCTGGAAACTGTGAGCTCCTGTGTTTTGTATTACGTGGTATTTCGTGCACTGACATCGCACAGAACACGGGCTCCTTGCTTTTACCCTTAATCAAAAACAACCTCCACGGCCGGGACTGAGGGTTTGACAAAGGTGCGAGGTACATTAATAGGCTATGCGCATAATAATGATTATCAGCAGTGCCTGATTTTACAGAAGACTGTTGATGTACTCACAATTTTTAAACTATGCTTATTTAAAAAAAAAAATCGAGATGGCGTAAATGTGGAATGAGATACCATCAGTGGCGAAACAATCATGCTTTAATATTAGGTGATTTGGTGTCGAAATACAACGCATAGATAGTTTCATTGAAAATCTGTATTTTCGTTTGTTAATGAAGGAACTGCGCAAGCCTGAAAACTATGGAATGGGTTATGGCGGGAGAAATGAAGGAATGCATCGAAATTTAGAATAAATTCGACCTTATTTTAAACTCTGATAAGTAGTAAATTTTGGACACACGATTATCGAACTATTTCGGTATTTTTGGTAACTATTGGTGGTTTTACTGTAACTCTGAATACGAAGAACCGAGAATGTGGCTCAGCCACCACTATGATATCCATTTTGATTGAAGAGAATCCAGCGCCTGGCTCATGCATGCCGCTGTCACAGCAGCGCCAGTATTCATTAGGCTTCTTGTATAGCTTGGAATAATCTCTTAGAGTAGGTCGCTAAGATGATGAGCATGCTGGCGGTCTGGACAGCTTCACAACGAAATGCCGCGAACAACGCAGCGGCAATACCCCGCTTTTTTTATACAGACAGTAGTGCTGCCATATAGGACGTCTTGTAGAACATTTAGGTGTAAAATGGAGACGGCATGGCTAAATAAATCAATTGTTACCGACTGGGGCAAACAAATGAACTTTTTCAGCATCACTACTACTCGAATGGTGTTTTCGTTTCCGTGCAGAGGCCGTCAGTGTGGTTTTAAAGGAGTGCGGTTTATATTCAGTACGATGCAAAAGGGTAGAGTGACTGCTGTTAAAGCAGTGTTTGCTACTCGGGACTTACGGCCAATCGACTTTGATATGACGTGAGTTATTTCTAAGCTTAGAAATTGTTAGTGCTCGTTTGCGAGTGCTTCAGGATAACCTCTTGATATTTATTCGTTCGTTTTCTACACATACTATATTACAGTTTTTTTTTTGCTTTTCTCTTTTCACTGCCTATATATTGGTGGTAAACCAAACACATATCGTAATCTTACGCTATCAGCATTTTAACTTATTTTTTTAAGTTGTACACTAGCGCATTTCCTGTACTGCTCACTATGCGCGAAAACTAGAAAGATGTAAGAAAAAAAATCCGCCAGTTAAGTAAAATTGAAAGGTGTAAAAATAATCTTGAACGTGCAGTTCGTGAGTCAAAGAACTTGTACTTGAACACTAAGTTACCTAGTTTTGTTAAAAATGACCCAAGTAAATTTTGGAACCTCCAGAGTGATAGCATAAAACATATATTAAAAGTAACAGTGGAGGGAGATACACTGACTGATCCGATCGACATTGCACGCAATTTTAATTTTTTTCACTGCGTATTCTCTGCAGCAGGTATACAATGTGTACAAAGCACGCCATATTTTCCTGTATCAGAGGTGGGCTTTGTTAGCCACCCTGGTGTATTTGCTTTGCTTTTAGAGCTGAAGCCTAACCCTTCTTCCGGTCCTGATAATTTACCTAATGTATTATTGCGACGCTATGCCGAAATATTTGCGAAGTATCTTTTGGGTTGTTTGAAAAATCTCTGCTGTCATCATCAAAACTTCCGGTTTAATGGAAGACTTCCAGAATTGTTCCCATCTTTAAAAAAGGTGACTGCACATTATTACAAAATTACCGTCCTATTTCTTTAACTTCCGCATGCTGTAAAATGCTCGAATACGTTATTGCTTAGAATATTAACAACTTTCTTGAAGAGCGCTCCGTATTAAGCGACTTTAAGCATGGGTTTAAAGAGGGCTATTATACAATAACACAATTAGTTACTATAGTACATACTTTTGCTAAAATTCTGGATATTAATGGTCAAATAGACACCGTATTTATGAATTTTAGCAAAGAATTTGGTAAAGTTCACGACAAAAAACTCATTCAAAAACAAAAAAAGACATCAATCTTCCAAACTATTCAATATCATAGATTGTAGGTTATCTCACCAATAGAGTCCAATTTGTTTCAGTCGGTGGGTGCAGCTCCAGTTGTTTCCCAGTCACCTCTGGGGTGCCTCAAGGAAGCGTCTTGGGGCCTCTGCTTTCTCAGGTTTACATCAATGATATTGTTACGTGCTTTGTACGCACGGGGTTTATTTACAGGGATCGGTACAAACAGGACTGCGGCGAAGCGTACAAACGTTCCTCTGACCTTGCTCTTTCTTCTTCTTCACCGATCTACCCGACCGCTCTTCTTCATCTTCCGTCGACGTTCTACGAAGGCGCGTTACATTTCCCTCCTCGCAGACGAAGCCCGTCGGGAGAGTTACAGAGAACCTCTGGTATGAAATCGCTTGAGGCGGGCTATATGCACCACCTGCGACTGCCGTGACCGTCGACCATTCGCCGTTATGCGTGCTATGACGTAATTCAGGTCATTGATGCGTTCTAACACAACAAACGGTCCGGTGTAGTGTGACAACAGTTTTTGACAAAGACCGCGCTTACGGAGAGGTGTCCACAACCACACATAGTCACGAGGAGCATAGGAAACTTGTTGGTGTAGGGCGTCGTAGCGGGTCTTAGAACGTTCTTGTGAAGATAAAATTCGAACTCTGGCCAGCTGGCGGGCTTCTTCAGCTCTGCAGAGTGTAGTAGCAAGAGAGGGTTCGTCATGAATGAAAAATGGCAGTATGGTGTCGAGGGCACAGCGAGGCGTGCGAGCATAGAGAAGGTAGAAGGGACTGTAGCCTGTTGTCTCATGTTGCGCTGTGTTATATGCATGCGTAATGAACGGTAGAACGCCATCCCAGTCCTTATGGTCTGCAGCGACGTACATAGCCAACATGGTGGTAAGCGTCCTATTAGTTCGTTCTACCACACCGTTCGTTTGGGGATGATATGGCGTGGAGTGGCGAAAACTGCAGGCGCTGAGGCGAAGCAGTTCTTCGACAATGTCCGCTGTGAATTGGCGTCCACGGTCACTAATGATGACTGCAGGAGGGCCGTGCCGAAGAATGACGAGTCGAAGTAAGAAATTTGATACTTCAGACGCAGTAGCGGATGGTATCGCGGCTGTCTCACAGTAGCGGGTTAAATAATCAACGCACACAAGAATCCATCGGTTTCCTTTAGAGGATCGTGGAAAAGGTCCAAGAAGGTCAATGCCAACTTGCTCAAGCAGAGCTGTTGGAGCTGTGACTGGCTGCAGTTTTCCATGAAGTCGACAGCTTAAAGCGCTGACATTGCACACAGCTAGCTACATATCGCTTGATCGTTGAACGCATCTTTGGCCAGTAAAATCGCTGCTGTGTGCGGTGGAGTGTTCGGGCCACTCCCAGGTGACGAGACGTGGCGTCATCATGCGTCATTTCTAGAACTGTGATACGTAGGCTTTCCGGAACGACAAGAAGCATACGTGCTCCCCCAGAGGCAAAATTTTTCTTGTAAAGAACTCCTTCGCGAATGCCAAATGTGTTCTTCATAGGATTGTTGGCGGTATCAAACAGTGAAGTTAATGTTTTGTCTTTGCGTTGCTCGGTTCGGAAAACTCGGAGATCGGGGAAGGTTTGTGAAATTGGAGCCAAATATTCATCGAAATTGTCTGAGTCATCAGTCGTTTGAAGCGGCAAGCGCGAAAGACAGCATCTGAGTGTTTATGGCCGCTTTTATGCACCACAGTAAAATTAAACTCTTGTAGGCGTAAAGCCCATCGAGCGAGCCGCCCACAGGGGTCACGAAGACTCACGAGCCAGCAAAGGGAATGGTGGTCGGTCACAATCGTGAAAGCATTCCCGTACAGATAGGAAAGAAAGCGCTGTACAGCGAAAACAACGGCTAGACATTCTTGCTCCGTAACCGTGTAATTTCTTTCACATTTACTCAACGAGCGGCTGGCATACGCTATCACGTGCTGATCGCGTCCATGGCGTTGTATAAGTACAGCGCCGATACCGATACCACTTGCGTCGGTGTGTACTCCAATTGGAGCTGATGGACAGAAGTGGCGGAGGATTGGGCCCGAGGGCAAAAGAAACTTCAGATGACGGAAAGCTGAGTCACATTCGCTGGTCCAATTGAATGGTGTATCTTTATCCAGTAGCCTCGTAAGTGGGTAAGCGATGTCTGCAAACCTTGGTATAAAGCGTCGAAAGTACGAGCATAGCCCCAAAAAGCTCTGCAGCTCTTTTACGGATTTGGGCACGGTAAAACTTTTGACGGCTTCAATTTTCTTGGGATCTGGTCGAACACCTTCTTTGTCAACTAAGTGACCGAAGACAATTGTTTCACGATCGCCAAATAGAGATTTCTTTGCATTCAGTACAAGACCAGCTCGTTCCATGCAATTAACTACGATACCCAGAAGGCTGTTGTGCTCACTAAATGTTTTGCCAAAAATTACTCCGTCGTCCAAATAACATAAACAAATTTGCCACTTTAGTCCACGTAGAATTGTATCCATGAACCGCTCGAATGTGGCAGGTGCATTACATAATCCTAAAGGCATAACGTTAAATTCGTAAAGTCCGTCTGGTGTTACGGATGCCGTTTTTTCTTTATCTGCAATGTGCATGGGGATTTGCCAGTAACCGGATCTCAAGTCAATAGAAGAAAAGTATGAAGCTGAAAGCAGACAGTCAATTACGTCATCTATACGTGGAAGCGGGAAGACATCTTTCTTCGTGACTAAATTTAAACGGCGGTAGTCAACACAAAACCTCCATGTGCCATGTTTCTTTTTAACAAGGATAACTGGGGCTGCCCAAGGACCACAGGACTCTCGAATAATGCCGCGCTTTAGCATGTCTTGAACTTGCCCATCTATTACCTTACGTTCAGTTGCTGAGACTCGATAGGGCTTCTGACGTATTGGAGGGGCGGACCCAGTGTTGATCGTGTGATGAATACGACTGGTAGGCTGTGGCATTGAGTCATCCTTGGCAAAGTCGAACACTGTCACGTGTTTCAGTAGTAGTTCCACTAGAATACGACGCTCAGTTGTAGAAAGAGACTTACGAATCATAGCCGTAACTTGGGTCTCCATGCCTGGTCGCACCTGCTGCTCAGTGACAGAGCTGTTTAACGCCGCGGCGGAACCGGATATGCCTTCCTCGAAACGGGCGAGTTTTAGGCCCCGAGGCAACACAGTTGGCTCTTCGGAGTGGTTCACTGTCCATAGCTCAGTGCGGCCTTTAGACACGGGAATGACGCAACGAGGCACAAGGATTCTCTTCTTAGAGCAGGTGAATCTCGTAGGTTCTACTATAGCCTCAAAAGATTCGCATTGGTTCCGAATAGAGAAAACCCGCACGAATGCTGCAGATAACGCTGGCACAATTGTGTCTTCTTCCACAGCAAATGCTCCAAATTCAGGTGTCGAGTCATCCACAAGAACCGAAAGTAGTGAAGGATTCAAAGCAATCTCTTCCGTACCACAGTCTAAAGTTGCACCACACTCTTGCAGAAAATCAATCCCAAGAATCACATCATGCGTAGACCGAGGCAGTACTGCAAATTCTACTCTAAACTTGAGGCCAGCAATAACAACATCCGAAGCACACACACCGAGAGGAACAAAAGGTTCACCACCGACACCACGGAATAACACTGCACGGTCACCACTGAACATTACTTTTCTACCTAAACGGTTCTTAAAACTCAAACTCATAACAGATACTGTAGCACCAGTGTCCACAAGAGCCATTGTTTTCACACCATCAACCAACATTTCCAATTTGTTCTTTAACATAAACACTGGCAGAGGTATGGGCGTCATCGACTCGCCGGCGGCCTCGCCTTCATCGGCCGTGCCCCCTAGTTTCCTGGAGGCGGAGGGGTAGAACGATGTCGAGGGGAAGGTGACCTTCGCGGGCGCTGGGGTGGCGGCGTCACACTACGATCAGATGCAGGAGATGAATTCCGCAAATATGTCGAATGGTGTGAGTCCCCAGTAGGCATAGTCGGGGATCGCTGTTGTTCGGTGTGCAGCCGTCCGGGAATGTTCGCGTGGGGTCGGTAATCTTGGACAGTTGGAAAACGACGGCGGCAGTATCTAGCGATATGCCCCGCAATGCCACACCTGTAGCACACAGGTTGAGGGCGCCAGCGATCAGCATAAGAGTCCTCACTAACGAAGTCGCGACATTGGTTGTAGCGAGGCTCTCGCTGCTGACGAACCACATTTTCAGAGTAGGCGGGCCTCTTTTCCATCGGCTGGTGGTCATAACGTTGAGTACAGCTGCGCTGATCTTCCATATGCGAAGCGCCGCTAGGTTGAACCCACGGAGTGGACAGGGCGGCAAGATTTGCCTGCGGTGGTGCACAACTCTGCCGCACATATTCTTCACTACAGATGGCGTCCCTAGATCTTGACAATTCCTCGCGTACAATCTCTCATTTCATATCGGCCATGGAAACTGAAGGACAGGCTTCAACACTGGCTACAGAGGTGACATTGGCCATTCTTCCGAATTTAGGTGTAATTCGTCGCAGCTTGAGAGCCTCAAATGTTCTACAATGCTTTATAACATCAGCGGTGGTGCTCAGGTTCTCTTTGCTAATAAGAAAATTATAAACGTCTTCCGCTATTCCTTTCAGGAGGTGACCGACTTTGTCTTCAAGCATAGTGGGGTTGACGAGTCTGCATAGCCTTAAGATGGCTTCGATATATGCAGTACAAGTTTTTCCGGGTACTTGCGCCCGGTGAAACAAAGTTTGTTCAGCGCGTTTTTTCTTTGCAGGTTCATCTCCAAAATTTTTCTTGATTTCGCTGGTAAAGATAGCCCATGTACTTAATGAATCCTTGTGATTATCGAACCAGTCGAAGGCAGTGGCGGCAAGGAAGAACACCACTTTAGCCAGCTTAGTAGCGGCGGTCCAGTGATTGTATTTACTCACTCTTTCGTGGTGCTTCAACCACTCATCAACGTCCTCCTCAGGTTTTCCGGAAAAAAGTACACGGCTCTCGATAATGGGGCCAGTTGTTCGCCGTGGATGGTCCTGGCTGCTCGGTACTGCCGTCTTCAGCCATGTCTGATGGCATTGGTGGTAGGCCAGCAAGTCTACGTCTTCTTCTGTAGATGAAACGCTCCGTGGTCGCTACCCAAGCACATCTCACCAAGATGTTACGTGCTTTGTACGCACGGGGGTTTATTTACAGGGATCGGTACAAACAGGACTGCGGCGAAGCGTACAAACGTTCCTCTGTCCTTGCTCTTTCTTCTTCTTCACCGATCTACCCGACCGCTCTTCTTCATATTCCGTCGACGTTCTACGAAGGCGCGTTACAATATTGTTAATGTGGTTACTCTAGAAACACGTATTCGCTTGTTTGCTGATGATTGTGTCGTATTCCGTCAAATTACGTGTACTAACGATCAGAATGAACTTGACCGGTGTCTTGAAAATGTTCGTGATTGGTGCAGTGAGTTTTCCATGGTTCTTAACACTGAAAAAACAGTTTCGATGCAAATAACACATAACAAAAACTCGATCAACCACGTGTATACCCTCGGATCATCAACACCAAAGCAGGGTAATAGCTACAAATATCTAGGTGTGACAATAACAAGCAATCTTTTCTGGAACTTACATATAGATACCATACGCTGCTCTGCATTTACAAAGCCATGTTTTCTGAGGCGTAAACTAAGAAATTCTCCTTCTCACGTAAACCTGCTGATGTATAACGCTTACATTAGGCCAAAGTTGAGTATGCTTCGATTGCATGCGACCCATTTACTAAACTCAACATCTATAAATTAACAAGGGTTCAAAGAGGAGGTGTTAGGTTTATCTATTGAAAATTTAAAATCACCGACTCCCCCACTGAGATCATGGCGGCTAACAATATTGATTCACTTGAAAAGCTAAGACGAAAAGACCGCCTTGGGGTTCTTTATTCTTTACTTACCCATAGGTTAGGTTTAGATCCTTCGCAGTACATGTCCCCTCTATCCACACAGCATACTCGACATCATCACATTCCCTCATTGAGGCCATATTCTGCTAAAACTAACTGTTTTAAATATTCGTTTTTTTTCCCGCCGACAATATCCCATTGAAACCATGTATTGGCACTGTCATAGTTTCGCAAAACATGTTTCCTCATTTTTATGCATATTTCTTTTGATTGTGTTCTGTATCTTTGGCGTTTTCTTAATAATATATTCCTGTCCTCCTTGGACCCTGAAAAGGGTCTGCAGTATGTACTAAATAAATAAATAAATAAAAATATCAAAGGAAAATATTACTGGGTGTTTAAATATCTCTCCGCTATACAATTACCACCTAATCCTTACCTCACATTTTTCATACGGGGCCTGGCTCATCTCGGACCAGCTTCTATTCATCTACCCGTCGTGTTGAAAGTCGGTTGCCTAGTGAGAGTCCCTAAAAGTTGCGACCAAAGTGTATTCTCTCTCTGTTACAAGTCTATGTAAAGAACATCATTTTTTTTTTCAGGTTTGGAGTGTAATAAACGTTTGTAATCTGGAAAGGAGAAATGACATCGTGGCCATTTTGTTTTTTTTCTGCCTAGCAGAGCACGGAAGTTTCCAGCTTCAATGCCACCTGACGTGAGAGCACTTGCGTATGAGAAATGAAGACGTCAGCAGTGCTCCATGTGCCGCTCGAGGAGTGACGTACTGCATTCAGTACCAATTCACTCCGAGTCCGCTGTTGATCTTTCTGCTCGAACAGGTCGCCGGATCTACGTTGCTCAATACAACAGCTCGCGCTTATACGTAGATTTTGTACCGTTATATACAGGTAATTGCATTGCCTATATCTTACAGCTGGTATTCCGAAGCTAAGCTAGAGTCACGTAGGAATTTTAATCAGTTTAGCAACCACTGATCATCTGTAAATGTACCCATTGGAATGAAAATAGGAATACTGTGACACAGCCCTTTTGAAACGTTCTGCAAATGCATACCCTTGCCTTGCTTTGGTGCAATTGTTTTTTCCCTTGGCGTTTCTTTTACCAAGACGTCGTTCCTGCCTTAGTCTGCTCTTCTATTTTTTGGAAATCCTTTCGCACTTTCAGTTTTACTTCTCTGTACTCTGACTTTGCTTGGCTCCTGCCTGCGTTTGCCGTGAAGAACCACGCAGAGGAGCGGAAAGACCCACGGGGAGTAGGCGTTTAGCTTTTATGCTTTTTGCGCTCAAACTTCTCCATATGTCTCCGAACACGGATCTTTCACACGCCAAGTTCAATATCAGCCACCATCTGTAAACTGCCATGTTCTTTCTCGTTTTGTGAGCATGTATGCACGGGTGTGTATACGTGTGTGCGGCAACCTGTGTGTTCAGGGCTTGTTTTTGAGTAACGCCGCAGGGCGTGTTCGGCACCCACGAATTTTAGAGGCTACGTACGATGCCTAAGAACCCTTGTTCTCGCCTCTGAGACCCTTTCTATATGAACCATGAGTCTTATGCCTAAAACGTCAACCTATGGCTTGAAATATTTTACCCCACCCTGCGCTTAAAGCTTGTTCGCCCGCGTGGATTTCAATGGCATAGAGAAAACTGACGCAGTGGTAATCATTCATTTCTTTAGCTTGAAGGCTCTTTTTCCCGGGGAATGTTTCCTTGATGCCAGCGATGGTGAACTTCGATGGAGCGAGAACTCAGGAGCACGTCTCTTGTAAAGCAGTGGATTATAGGCGACATGAGCTCCCTTTGTCTCTGTCTGAATGGCGGGTCACATAATGCCGCGAGCCCGTATATTTCCAAATTGGTTGATTATGCTAGCGAAGGTAAGTTCTTTGAATGGAATGGTAAGCAGAAAACTTAACTCCTTAGAAAGGCTGGACCGCGAATCAGACAAGGTATGCCTAGGCTAGATATACAGGTCCCTTGGGGTTGCTTAAGGATTTGGTATAGCAATCAAAGCCACACTTCAAATGCTTCCACTGCACAAGAAATCGTTGCTTGCCGCTTGAAGAAGGGTGCAGAATCCTGTCGTCCTGCGCCAGTAATTATCAATGAATGTTCATTCTCTATGGAGAGGGGTTACAAACCTCCACAAACGTGGTGATTCGGCGATCTTGAAGCAGGAAGCGATGAAGCGGACTCTGATTTTCAAAAGAAAATTGTATGAACAGTATTTACGGAAATATATAACGGCAAACTACAAGCTACAAATGCAACTTCTAACTTAAAAAGAAAACCTCCTACTGAGATACGGCTTACATGACCTTACTTGTCGACTGAACATTTTAGTTAAAGGAAGCACTTGCAGACCTACGTGCTAAGCACGCAGCCTCAACAAAGACTGACTTCGGTCACCATCACTGTTTAACCCATTGGTAGGCAATTAATAGGGCTAGTATTTTCGGTGGCCTCCCCATTGTGTCAATTAGCCCCAATGTGTCAATTAGGGCGGGCACTGTTCAGTGGGTTGAGATAAGCCTCGGACCCAGTGCACTGCTGACAAAAAAGCCATTGAAAATAAATGGAATTGTTACTCTTTCCTGGCAGAAGGACCGTCACTGCCCCCTCCGGATTTCAGTGTCTCGAGAAATTCCTGAATTGTTTCGTCCTGCTCGCTGCCAGGCCTTAACAACAGAAGGGGAAAACGGACACGAGCAAAAAAATTGTGGCCTTAGGATGTCGGTTTCATTTTTCTATTGTAAACACAAGAAAGGGGGCGGGGACCTGTCTGCCTCTAACGGCTCAAGCGGGCGTCGCCGTTCACCAATTAGAAATGAGCAATGACTTAATCATGTCTAAATTGTTGGTTGCCACTGTGAAAAAAAAAAAGGATTCTGTTTTAGCATCCTGCACAGGGGACACGTGGTGGATTTCTGCGACGAGATATGCTATATATGTTGTAAGCAAATACAGTGGCCGCTCGCGCGCAGGCATTTGTGGACAGTGCTGCGAAATTTGCGCGCGAGCGACGCGAACCCATTGTCCTTTGTGTATTTTGTAAATAATGTACAAAGCTCTCCTTTCCTTTCCTCCTATCTCTCCCGTCTGTATTTCCCTTCGCTTTCCTCTCGCTATCCCCTCATCTTTCCCGCCGGCTGCCGCTCAGGCGCCTCAGATTTTAGATAGCAGTTGCCACAGCCGGTAACACTCTTTTCCTTCTTTTTGATTAATAATAAACAATACCACTACCTTCCTCTATCCCTCCTCAGAAAAGCGACAGGTTCAACGTCCCGCAGCTAGCAAGAAAGCGATCACCTGAATTGATGCTGCAGGTGTTCGCTGCTGCAAAAAAGACTCAAGCCCTTCTCCAGCTACAAGTGAAAATCAAAGAATGCCCGCGAGAAGACACGGATGCTGTAACAGAAGTCGCGTCCCAGAACCAGTAAGAGGGCAGTGGCCTAACAATATACCTCATTTGTTGTACATTTATATACAGGTTTGGCAGTTTGTATCCCATTTTTATTAATTTATTTTTCTCGCAGATAAATTTTTGTCTAGTCTGTTTCTGTCTATACTCAGTTTTGTTTTGCATTGGAAAATTTGACACTGCTTTACTGCTGTAGCGAATTTTATTTGCATGTGTACAATATAAATTGAGCAATGAAAGCAGTTTTGTAGAAATATTTAGGTCACATCCGTCACTTCCTTTTTAAGTTTTCTTTTTTATGGAATGCCACGCCTCATTACAATCTATATCCTCCAAGTGAAGCGGCGTAGGTCCTTAATGAGGTGCTGTTTTTGCATCTTTATAATCCGTGATAGTTAGGTAAGACTAAAGTGCTTTTTCGAAATGTCATGTCTCCAAGACCCTCGACATAACTTCCATGCAGTCATGACATCTGCCGTACATTTGTTCTGCTCATTACAGTGCTATGATATGCTCTTACATAAATATCTTGTAAGTTCAATTTTTTCAGTATAAGAATGGTGCGTTGTGCACTATAGTAGGTGAATGATCACTAGGCACTCAGTTCAATTTCTCAATTTACCCCTTTCGTAAAAACGTTGAAAATAGAAGAGCAACCTACACTATTCGCAAACACGCAATGATTTGTGCACAAAAAGAAATAACTGTTGAACAAACGCACATATTTTATTGCTGCAAAAAAAAGAAAGGCAAAGCGCAGGCAAGAGGAGGGCACACAGAAGGTCTGCCTCCGGCATTTAACAATAATAATTACAAAATCAAGAACAGTCAAGATGTTCCGCGCTATAATCTGAATCACCATTTTAAAAGTAGTTTTCCAATTCAAATTATGAACTATTCGATATCCTCTTGAGACCACACTGTGCGGATTGTTCCATTGAATTGCGTTATAGTAAGCAGGCCTACCCTGGGGAAAACACATTCGCAAAACACGGTTGTGTCATTTGGTAGAAACCTGAGAGCGCCACATGTGAAAGAGTGATGCATATATGTGGATGAAATTTACACAAACAATTCCGGAAGAAGGAGTTCACAGCGCCGATATTCTGCATCGTGGTGTATATGTAACATCTTAGTGAAAATGAACTTTCCTACCTATAGTTTATACAATTTTGACACTGAGATAAAGTTCCCAATTTGCCACATTCTTCTCAGCGTTGAAAATAAAGAGTCACCTAAACTGCTCGGGAGTACACAATGATTTTTGTTCGAGAAACAACAAAAACAAAAAGTAACTTTTCTTCCCTAGTTTATCGTCGCGTGCATTTTTCGCAAGCTCTTTCCGAGCACTAATTTTTAGTTTATTGGCTGCCACTCTCCTTGTCCTCTTGATTTCAGCCATTTGCCTATCCTCGTTTTATGCATGAAGGTCGCCTCAGAGGTCATTTAGGCAAGTCATTTGCGATGAGGCCGGTCTTCGTATTTCGAAAGAACAACTGCAAATGCAAACTCTGTGTGTCTATCCCATTTATTTCTTGCCTAGTAGAATGTAAACATACCCTTGAGTAGACATACAAACTGCGGATACCTGTTTTATGTCATTCGTGTGTGTGCGATTGTTAAAAATTCTAACTTTCAGCGCGGCTAGCTTTGCAGTGTTACGAAACTCCTTATTTCTCGAGGATTATGCCGCCACATCTACGTGATCTCGTTCGGAAATTTCTAACACGCAACGATGCTCAAGGCAGATGTGATGCCACTGTTAAATTGGACATAAACAAAATGGCACATTTATTGCAAATAAATTTCGTCAGGTATTTAAAATATTTAACTTCGTAAATTATTTGATCTGGCAACACAAAAACCTAGCATTTCAGACTTGAGGTAGCACTGAAGACCACAACCTTTGTGCTTGGAATCATCCGCGCTATCGTCTTGGGCAAGTAAGACATGACTGTGCGGCTTACAAGCAAGTGGAAACTTATAAACTGTGTACGTTCATGTGTAGGCGCACAATTCGAGAGGCCCAGCTACCGCTATCGCTTCAGTCCCTTAAGGCGTAGCTTAAAAGTCAGGCTAACTTTTATGCGATCGCAAAAGGGTCCGCGCCAGATAAGTCGGCATCGTCGCTGACGGAGTTATTGGACGTAAGCAAATATTCTTTATAGGCAAACGGAACCAGGACGTGGAAGATGCATGATCTCGCCCGCCAATATAAAAAAATTGCAGCATTGCACTTAGCTTCGCGTAATAAATTAACGGCGAATGCCTTTTTTTCTCGTCTATCTCTGTCTTGCGTGTTTGGGTGCTTGTTAATTTTTTTTTTCTTTTTGGTTTCGTCGATGGGGCCATTGGCATCAATGGACTTCTCTCCTCGACAAGAATTGAAGGGCTGACTATCCGAAAGGGGATACAGCGATGAGAAACTGCGATAACCTAATGCGTTATTTCGCGGACACATTTCGCGAAACAACTCGAGCAATTTTCGCGAACGCTGAAATTTTCCTATTAGCCTATATTGGTTTTGCATTTAAAGGGACACGGCAGCTGTTTTAAAATACGCCAATACTCTAGATTTTTGAAGTAGAATATTTGTTGGTCATGTCTGTGAAGGTATTTTATCGATTATGCATAAAACGCATGCGCAATCGTTGGCTGAAAGCGCGTAATTCAAATCTCCCTCGCCCCGTGTGACTGCTACAGAGGAGGACAGCAGTAAGAGAAACCTCGCTTCTCCGCCTGTCGTGACGTCATTTTGAGGAGTCAGAGGCATTCAGAGCTAACGGAGGAAGCTTTCGGCGTGCGCTGTTCCCCGTCTTGCGTGTGCTGCGGACGGACAAAACACGTCTACTTAGAGTTCACCTGATACAACACAGCTTTGCATGCATGTGTTCGGATGCACCAACGGCTGTGGACACCACGATGTCGTGTTCTCCTGTGTCAAAAGCTCGCGGCGCAATGCGACGCTCGCTCCTGAGAAGAGACAAATTCAAGCCGACCAGAGGAAACATTATAGCCGAAGCATTTTCATGAGTGTACATCCAGTCTGTTCCTAATGCGATTTCTACAGGGCTCATTCCGTTCCTTCTATTTCCTCGCACAAAAGAGGTGTGCCAGTCATCATTTCCTAAACCACCTTTATTAAAGGAAGAAAAGGGAGGTAAGGCTTGTATTTTGTAGATCCATTACTCTAACTATTCAGGTCTGGTTTGTATGTGAGCCATTACGTTTAGCGTTGATTACGATCTGTTCATGAGTGCAATCTCGCGATGGGACGGGCAGACAGCATCGACGCATTCGCGCGTCTAGTTTTTTTATTTATTTATTATTCTTTTTGCGCAAAGCTCCGCGCAAAGGCTTCTGTGCTAAACATCAAACAACTCTCATCAGCACGAGCTGATGATCACTGCGAGCGAGCATATGATTAAGAAAAGCGAACTGATGTGTCACAGCTAGGATGTGCGACTGTGTGAGATTCTCTCTAGTACGCCACGTGTCTAATATGTTTGTTGATCCCCTAGGGGAGCGTTATTAGAAGATAATGCGTGTACCGCTCTGCTGAGTATGGGTGCATTCAGGTACAGGGCGCACAAAGCGAGGCTTTTTTCGATGCGTCCAAGCAAGCAGTCATCGAAGTTGTTTATAATAGCCTTGTTATTTTGCACCCGTTGCTGCCTCTTCATTTTACAAATTCCTGTCTTGTTTGAGGATGCAAGGTCGGAAATGAAAACGACGAGGAGAGCCGTTTTTAAGCAAACACATAAATAACATGGTGTTCTAATGAAGGTATGGATGCAGCGGACCTGCAAGCTCGGTTTTCAGCATACATCATCACCATCATCATCGTCCTCAGCCTGACTACACCCACTGCCAGGCAAAGGCCTCTCCCATATTTCTCCAATTAACCCGGTCCTGTGCGAGCTGCATCCACTTGACCACTGCGAATTTCTTAATATCATCTGCCCACCTAATTTTCTGCCGCCCCAGCTACGCTTTCCTTCCCTTGGAATCCAGTTTGTTGCCCTAAGCGACCATCGGTTATTCTTTCTTCGCGCTACATGTCCTGCCCATACCCATTTCTTCTTCTTGAGTTCCATAAGAATGTCAGTGACGTGAGATATTTCTCTTACCCACTGTGCACGCTTCCTACCTCTTATCGTTATCCCTACAATTTTTCTTTCCATAGCCCTCTGTCTTGTCCTCAACTTAAGTACCCTCTTTGTTAGCTTCCACGTTTCAGCCCCATAGGTAAGTACAAGAAAGATGCAACTGTTGTATACTTTCCTCTTGAGCCATACCGGCACGCTGCCGAAACAATTGGTCAGCCGTCAATTCATTGAACGTATATTTTGAGCGTACGACAAAAGGAAAATGTTCTTTAGGTCTGCTAAATGCCCCATGACTCAAGCAGCGGCTAGTTTGACTTGGTTACCAGCATAATGGCTCCACCAGTGCCTAGCATGCATCGCAGAGCTAGGAAACAGCACTTCTAACTTGCTCTAAAATTCACCGTTTCCACAAGGTATTACGTCTGCCCCTCATAGCAGGATTTGTTAACCGCGTCCTGGGGCCTTTTTACACTACGCAGGCGACGTGAACGTTTGGCTCAATGAGGGCAGCGATGGGTCTATCGAGGAAAGGCTCCAGCGGGCAGCCGACATCGTAGACCTCCATGCCAAAAGTAAAGTGCTGAGCTGCTCCCCGACGAAGTCGGAACTCCTAATAACCAGGCCTCGGCCTCGGACAACCAACTAAGCATCTCCTCCCAGAATCTTGATAGAATTGAACAGGAAAGAAATTGCGCAATTAGATGAGATCCGAATTCTGGGCATGCTCATTAGCAAAGCAGGAAACAACCTCACGACTATAGCTAAGCTAGACGCGCACGCAAACCAAGTGGTAGGCATCAGTAGAAGAATCTCGGTTAGAGGTCGAGGGCTAAAGGAGAAGGACAAGTTGAAGCTGGTCCAGACCTTCATCTTGAGTCGGATCTGCTACTTAACCTCATTCCTTAACATCAAAAAAGCTGACAAAAACAAGTTAGACGCCATAACAATGAAATGCACGAAACGAGCACTGGGACACCCAATCTCGACCTCAACCGAGGCGCTAGAGGGGATGGGCGTGCATAACACTTGGGAGGAGTTAGCGGAAGCAACGAGAACGGCGCAACTCGAACGCCTTAGTCTAAGTGAGACAGGACAGCAGATTCTAAGCTGGGTAGGACTACAAGGGAACAGAGGCACTGAGTATCAGGCGTTCCACATTGAGTCCAAAATTAGGAAAGCCCTCACGATCTCACCGATACCCAAGAACATGCACCCACAACACGATCAGGAAAGACGCCAGCACAGAGCCAAACACTTGGTAACAAAACTAAGCAGAATGCCACCCGAGACGGTTGCCTACACAGACGCCGCGTTTGACGATGACGGGAACTACGTCTCGGTGGTAGTCGACAGATCCGGAATAGAGCAAGGCAATATATATACAAGCGGAGTAGACGCCACGGCAGCGGAGGAAGCGGCGATCACCCTAGCGGGCGTTAGTACGGACGCGAAGGTGATCATCAGTAATAGAAAATCCGCACATAAAGAATTTGTGCAAATAAAAAATATCATACTACGCGTTGAACATATTATCGCAAAGCAACGTAGAAAGAGGGATCACCCTAACCTGGGCCCCCGCTCACATCAACATACCAGGAAACGAAGCGGCCAACGCCCTTGCCCGAGCGTTCATTATCCGGGGGGTACGCCTTACCCCGCCGGGGTGGCGCAGTGGTTACGGCGCTTGACTACTGTTCCCAAGGACGCGGGATCGAATCCCGGCCTCGGCGGCCGCTTTTCGATGGAGGCGAAAAGCAATGCGCCCGTGTGCTGTGCGATGTCAGTGCACGTTAAAGAACCCCAGGCGGTCGAAATTTCCGGAGTCCTCCACTACGGCGTCTCTCATAGCCTGAGTCGCTTTGGGACGTTAAACCCCACAAACCAAACCAAACCAATCAATATAACTTTAAAGTCGAGACGCTCGCGACCTACAACGCAGTCATTGAGCTGTGCAAGTTAGGACGGCGGATATATCCACCCCAGATAGGCCCCACGCGTCTTCAGTGGCAGTCACCTGGCGCCGCCAGCAAGCCAAGAACCACATCTCTCCCAGATGGAGATACCTCACGCAAACTGGAAGTCCGGAGGCCCAATTCTGCACATTCTGTAACGATATAGGAACTCGAAAACATATCCTCTGAGAGTGCAGCCACTCCTCGGGCTACAATTTATTCAAGGACTCAGAAGCATGGCAAACCGCGCTTCATAGTGAAGACCGGGCGACGCATGCCAACATTATCCGTCTGGCAACTGAAGCGGCGAATCGCTTCGTCTACTAACCCCTGCCCCTTAGGGTGACATCGGGCTCCCTGGACGCCTGCGAGCGGTACCGGAACTCCGGTGTCACCTCTTCCGGACAATAAAAGTTTTCACCACCACCTTTTTTCACAACAATGAATTTTTGAGTGAGGCGGGAGGTTTGAGATGGAGGTAGTCGGCTAGTTTATTGGTCGTGGCCTTTCCTTCCCTCTTACACTGCTCTTCGAAATGATTTACTGTAACCAAAGCAAGATTTCATGTAAAATATACGCTCCCCACAACGGAAGTGCTGCATCGTTTGTGGGCGCATCTGGTACGGATGCATGCAATAAAAATCCCGATGGTCATTCGCGCGGATATGGCGCGCCATAATGACATTAACAAAGCCACAGAGAGCTGCGATCAGCACACAGCGCAGCGAAGGCGCTGCATTGGCAGCTGCCCCAGTCCTCAAAATGTCGTCACCTGACGTCACAGGCAGCGGCGCGACCCGCGGTGAGCCCGTCGCATGGGCTACGTATTTCTACTGAAAAAAAGGCTATTTTTTCTTTTTATAGTACAGATATTATAGTGCAGCTCTTTGGCGCCCGTTCCTGCGTTTCGTCGTCGTCGTCGTCGGCGCCGCGACTCGAGAACATTGGTTCCATGCGCTGTACCTACAGCCAACCCAAACGACGTCGCAGTAGGCAACAAGATCAAAGCCCTTTCTCCTGATTCGGGAGGCAAAAATAAGAACATGGCACAGATTGGGGATCAGGTAATCGATAGAGTCTGTTCATTTTGTAGGTAGCGCGAAAAACGAGGACCAAGTGTAGAAGGACACAACACGAACAAATAAACTTTTTATTGAAAAACACGGAATAAAAACCCATCTCACCAAACAAAACACACGAAAAGCAAACGTGACAGCATCAAGTACAGGAAACGTGTAGGGCATGGTACAGCTTGTTGGGGTGCTTACTAAGATAAGTTGTAAAAACAACAGCAAAAGAGCCTCATAGTCACGAAAGTAAACAAGAGTTACCAAAAAAAGATGGAGGAAGCGACGGGAGAGATTAGTTTCATGTGTGGTCTAGATATGCCAGTTCTTTTTCTGTTTCATCTCTGGTGTCATCTGGTTTCAGCGTCTGGTTGATTCATCAAATAGAAAAGTCATCAATTCGTCACGCCATTCTTAGTAGCTGCCCCATGGCGTGAGCTGCAGCTGGTGTTAGCCGCGCATTTGCTTGGCAGTACAAATAACGAAACATATAAAAACAGAGTAATTTCGACCCCAGGTGGTCGAAATTATCCGTAGCCCTCCACTACGGCTCCACTTTCTCTCTTTCCACTTTCACTCCCACTTGCCTCCCTTCCCTTACGGTGCGGTCCACAGAAAACAAGTGAGACAGTTACCGCGTCTTTCCCCCTCTATAAATCAATCAATCAATCATTCTTAGTAGCTGCCCCATGGCGCGAGCTGCAGCTGGTGTTAGCCGCATTTGCTTGGCAGTACAAATAATGAAACATAAAATTCAGGTGTGCCTTAACACCACGCAAACATCCATTTTCCGACGCTTAGAGCACTGATCGACCCTTCTTGGCCATTAGGTGTAGGCTTTTTATCCTTCAATACTTAGTGCCGCCCGTGGCTGGAGTATATTCTGCGTCACGTGATAGTTCCACAGGGTGACTGATGGTACATGGTGGTTAGCTAAGTTTGGGTTATAAACGATTCCATGAGCCTGTTACTGCATTAATCATACAAAGAAATAGCATATTTGAATCTGAAGATTTATGGCGCGTTCTCTTATAAGCAACCTGCGTGGTAAAGGCGGCGGTACCATTCTTACAGTGAAACCCTGACAGCTTCCGCCTTAAGAGCGTTGATAATATTTTTGTGCAAGTTCTTTGGATGTACTTTGGCCAATTTACTGACGAACTACAAGTTCGGTTTCTAATCCAAGCGGAAACGGATGCAGAGTGTAAGGCTGCAATTCATGCTATACCTAGACAAGCGTTCAGAAATAATGCATACCTGTTGACCCAACAACCATCTAGAATTAGTTCAGGCGACGTTGCTAAGCGTAACTACACCACTAGGTAAAGGTGCAATCTTTGGAAACCCAAGTGAACAAGCCTTCAAATGCATATTTTAATGGGAAGTAGTGGAACTCACACGAAATTAAAGGAAAACGAAATTTTCCTTTTATTTTTACTGCTCTCAATTACGCTGTATCACCCTGTTCCTGATATCAAAACTGAAAGTGTGTAGTGTGTATCTAGGTAATTCGTCCAATATCTAGGCTTTATCACGAACTTGCTGCCTAAATCTTTGAAAGACATGGCTCCACACTCTGCTTTGGAGCATCTTTCGTAGTTCATAAACCACAAGTTTGCAAGCGACAAACATGCGGTGGAGACATTGTATTCTTATGACCTCAATTTTGTCACTTCGAAGAAATTAACGGCCTTGTTCTCAAGGCCTCCGAGGAAGGTCTGAAGAAATCATCTACTGCATAGAGCAGTGAAACATTGCGTTTAGGCGCAGCGACTGAAGTCAATTTTTCACTCCTCAATGCAATAGTTGATGAAAAAGAATACCAACGACACCGTCCACCTTGTCGAAGCGTGAAGAAATATTCCAGTAAAAAATATTCTTCAGCGACCAAATACATGCGCATATGCCATGAAAATACAGCGCCGTAGGCACTGCTTTGAAGTCGAGCATGAACAAATATTTGGAGTGCACTACTTGCACCGACATTCTTCCGCATTTTGGTAATCCGCAAATGCCGCACATTTCATCATATGATTGCCTTATTCGGGATAAACATTTTCTTTGCAGTCATCACCTTGATTCGTGCAGTTTTTCAGGGCTCGTGAAAGGAGGTACTTCGTACGTCATCTCATAACAAACATATATTTGCGTTCCTCCGTATGCATTGGCAGAGAAGTAATAAGGTAGTATTAAGCTTGCCCTGCCCATTACACATATTGCAGAAAATTGTTTAAATCTTTATTTTTTCCTGTTCGACAGCCGCTGGCATGCGGCCTTATTATTGTGATTCTGGCGCGCTTATTATTTCTGTGTCCCGTGTTTGTTCATGCTTGTTGTCGCGATACGACCCGATATCCTTTTCTTTGTCGCGAACAATGCGCCGAGATCTGTCTAGAAGATTCCGATCACTTGCGTATGTTTCTACAATGTTCCAGGTTGTGCTAGTAGCAGTTTGCAGCGTTATCTAGATTACTCTGAGCAGCCTTTAAATGGAGCATTGACTACTGCGACGGGTGTTCTTAGTTCGACGGTCGACAAGATCGTTGCTATCGCCGCCACCAAGTTGCTTAGTTCTTTTGCGGGCGCTAGTCAGCCGAATAAAGTGTTTCTTCAGTGCAATCACCGACTCCTCATTTGTGTAATCGACGTTGTCATCACCACGTGACAATATCGACTGACTGAACAGGTTGCTTATACTGCGAACCTAGGAATCAAGCCTGAATGTTAGAGCTGTTGAAATATTTATTGTGTACAGGACAACGCTGCACAGAGTTAGATTTCTTTCTGCTTGAAGGAGGTAAGGTAGGTCAATATAAGGTAAACGGGACTCTTGAAGGATCCGCATGCCGCTACTTAGTCGTATCAGTTAGGAGGTAAGAGAGGCAAAACGTAGGTGGACGTGCACTCCGTTACTTGATGGTTTGGTTTGGTTTGTGGCGTTTAACGTCCCAAAGCGACTCAGGCTATGAGAGACGCCGTAGTGGAGGACTCCGGAAATTTCGACCACCTGGGGTTCTTTAAAGTGCACTGACATCGCACAGCACTCGGGCGCCTTGCTTTTCGCCTCCAACGAAAAGCGGCCGCCGAGGCAGGGATTCGATCGCGCGTCTTTGGGAACAGTAGTCGAGCGCCGTAACCACTGCGCCACCCCGGCGGGGTCTTCGTTACTTGAGGTGAAACATAGACACACTGCATAGCGACTCTTCATATTATGCTTTCGAAATTCAAAACTTGGCAGCCCAGTTTTCGCAGACATTTTTAGGCCATTGTTTCTAGGTTATTTTTTTCCTTTATATATTGCACCAATATTTACCAAGGTTTACTGTCATTAGAGCGACCACACGCACAGAACTTGTGCGACTTTAATAGAGAGATTTAGCTTACCGTGATTCGCGATCCGCCACCGTGGCTCTCTACCGCGTGTGGGCGGGGCGGTCAAGCTGATTGGTCCCGACGCGGCAGGTCTGTGTTCCGACATCCAGTATGTGGCGCCATCTGTCGGCGTCAAGGGAGGTCTGGGCAAGCGCAGAGGAACGCGCGGTGGCGGATCCCAGTAGCGGATCGCGGATCACGGTAAGCTAAAACTCTCTAATAACATTAACTGAGGGTTAAAAGAATTTGAAACATAATAACTGTTGTACCCCATGAGCAATAAAGTCAGCAATATTTTGTCAAAATTATATTTCTCATTGTTTTCTGTGCATGCCATAGATTCATTTATATAAACACCCAAACATGCTCTCATTTTTAAGAGAAATGATTATGTTTTAAAAATTTTAGCACCAATATGCTGTGGTAGCATTTTCGCAAATTCACGGTGATGCGCACTCAAAATGGTACCAATCATTTAGATTTTTAATGGCTGGACACTCACAAATGGCATCAACCAGGATCAATTCACTCTTTATTTTCATTTTAGTAAGCCAAAATATGCAATCACAAAATGACCCATTATAAAAAACCATCATAATAAGTTATCCGCAGACACCTGCTAGAGCGGCGTAAACTCACTATTCAAATGACAATAAGGATATGTATATCGAAAGCATTTTCAAAAATATAACAATCCCGGCAATAAAAACGCTACGTTACTTCGTTGATGGGAGGTGTGAGCTGATAAATGCATCGATTATAAACAAAAAATGTAATCTACTCGAGATTGATGCACATTCAATGGTCGTCTCAACAGCAGCACATTTCTGGAGTTGTGGCATTGATAACAAAGAAGTAGTGCGTTGAACGTACCGGTAGTATGAAATGCAGCTGAAGACGTGCAGACAGTGAGAGCTTTTGTCCTTACCGCTTCTTCCAGCTGAGGACTGAGGAAGTGTTAATTGTTTAAGTTTTTTTGTGCTCGACCTTGTTCCACAATGTAATAATCTTGACGTTAATTCTCTGCGAATTATGCTTGAATTAAGGCGATACAAGCACTACTTTATTCGCGAGCAAAGCGCATCTCTATAAGAAGCGCCTTGCACCAAGGCTGTGAATAGATCGACGCAAGTGACATCAAAGGGCTTTTCACATAGCCCCGACATCTTGACAGTGCTTTCAATCCCAAGACATGAGGTCTTTCAACATGTACGTCGATGTAGCCTTTTTTGCGGCGAAACCATTCATTTCCTGCTACCTTAAATAGGAACGTAAGAGCGGGACGCCTTTCTCGAATCCAAGGATTACCCTGACGTGATTGTGATTGGCACTTTCAAAAGAGCAGCGACATTGACGGAATTCAATTACAGCTGTTGCAGTTCCCGATTGCCTTGAGAGTAAAAATAGTTCATCTTTTGATCATGTTGTGCGAACTTCTTCAGAGCGTTTCCGTGAAGCCAGGTTTGTGTTCAAATACCCCCAAATAAGCAAGAGATCGGGCTATACTATAGCGCTTACCTGAAGGTACCACGGCTTTATTGATCGGGTTTATAAGGCCTGTAAAGATGGGTGTGTGATTTGTAGAGTCTCCTTTGAAAATTGTTAGCTGGAAAATAAATTACAATTATTGAAAGACACTCTTCGTGGTAGTTGTTCGAGTTTCCCAAACTTTAGCGCTTTTCTCCTCCTACTTAACTCTAAAAAGATGTGGGAAAGATAAATGCCGATAACAATTAAACGGAGTTGCTATATCTATTATCTTCAGATAAGGGAGTTCTGGGTCTTCATAACCCTTATGATGGCTATCTCATCGCAACCAACCTCTTCTCCAACTCCTCAATCAGTGCCGTCTTTATTGCAGCGCCTCTCCTACTGTGCCACATTCTGGAGAACCTCATTATTAAAATCACAATTAGGAGGCAAAACGATGGGTTGAAATAACTATCCTAATTGCATCAGATACCGCGTACGCTGTATCAGCGCTTGCAGATTATTTTCTCATATCCTGGGCCCGACACGTCATTTCGGTGTGTGCATGCAGATTGTGCGGAAGAACAGTAATGATATCACTGATGAGATAATTAGCGAATCACATAAAAAATCAATTTTCCCGGAAAACGGTTTAAGGAACTACTTTATTTCGCGGAATTCAAGGGCTTCATCATTAACTGTGAGTACCCTCTTTAATGTTTTTTTCTTTATTGGCAATCAGGCTAGAATTATCGAACATCAGCACTTTATATGGAGAAATAAGCTTCGTGTGATAGGTTTTTGCACTCTCTTCTCACTCGTATAAGCATGACCATTGCCATGCGTTCGTAAGATGAGAAAGGTTAACAGGTTTTATATCTATTTTGTGCATGATACAAAGGATCCGTGGCGCGACGACAAAAAAAAAATGCACACGACCAACTCTTATTGTAAAATTAAGTGCCAGAAGTCTTTAATACCCAGGAACAATACGTACCGCAATCTCACGAGAACAATCTATCTCCTGCGCTTGAAGCTAGTCAGTAACGGAATGTTTTCTTTTTATTGTGGGGCAGAGACCCTTCTTCAAAAAGTCAGAGGCAAAATAAAATCCGCAGCGTAATCGGAAAACCACCGAACACAAGCGGTACTCCACCTGCACCGAGCGGCGCATACATGGAGAAAGTAGCAGGTAGGTGATGTGTTCCAGTGCTGTTCTCTGGGCCAAACATGTGTTAATGTTGAGCGTATTGCATGCCCAAAACGGCAAAAGAAGTAAATCACAGTGAGAGAAGACAAACGTCGCCATCAGGATTGGCATCGTTCAAGAAATTCCGCTGAAAGTGGGGAAAGGTGTTTATGCGAGGGACCGGCGAGTTCACTAATAAAAAGGCAAAAGGAATATGAGAAAACCCAAGAAAATTGAAAGGGTTCGAATTTGCATCCAAATTGCCGAGGATGCAAGAATGATCCATTGTTTATCACCTTTAGTACATTGTTTATTACTTCTATGTGAGAGCAAGTAACATCTGATATTTTGAAGCCTTCGTGATAATAAAAATAAGCATAAAATTCAATAGCGACGCTTCACTATTCACTAGATATACTCAGAAGTACAATTTCTTGCCTTGAAGAAATGTTATCAACTTTTTCGTATTATGATTTATATTTTAGGGGGTTTAACATCCCCAAGTAACTCAGGTTATCTGGAACGCTGTAGTGGAAGGCTCCGGAAATAACGACCACCAGGGGTTCTTTAACGTGCACTGACATCGCACAGCACACGAGCGCCTTGTTTTTTGCCTCCAGGGTAAAGCGGTCGTCGAGGCCGGGATTCGGTCCCTCACCCTTGGGCACAGTTGTCGAGAGCCCTAGACACTGCGCCGCCCCGGCAGGGCCAATTTTATGAACAGTTCCGATGGTTGCACGGTAGGTTTGCTTGCTTTGATTTGTGTTCAGATTGGAGGGTTTGTGAGTACTTTTTGGCTCAGTGTGTGGCCATTGCAGTGGGTATAAAACTTCCAAAGAATCCTTTCTGCCACATTTGAGGTGCCAAATCGTTTCATAATTGCCGGAGAAAAGCACATTGAAACGTGTTATCATTGTCATGGCAATGACCTCTAGCAGAGAAGAACGTCCTCGCGGGCGATTCTAAAGTCCGCAAGCGAGAAGGAAGGATACAAAATGTAGCGGCCTTAGACAAGTTGACCCCCATCGCAGCTTGTCGCGCGCTATGCGTGCGCCATGAGTCGTTAGGTTTAAAAACTGTTTCGAGTAAGCGGTATAATAAGTTCAGAAGCATACCTTTTAGAGAGATGCTGAGCATAGAAATGCTGCTCATCGCATTTTTTAAACTATAAAGTATCATTCTGTTTCATTCACCTGTTTCGTTTCTTTAATGCAAGCAAATCAAATCGAATGAAAATAGAAAGGGATAGGATAATGAAAAAAACTATCTTACGGTGAAACATTTGCCAATAGTCATCATGGAGGATTTAAAACGTTACAATAAATACTGCAAAACAGACAAAACAGCGGTGATTGCAGCGCAGCAGGATTCTTACTAGTATCATGAGGTAGAAAAGAGAAAGGAAACGTTTCCCGTGATATAAAAATTAAGCACAGCACATGAAATAGCAGTTCATACCAACAAGGCCGGCAAGAAACCTACTGTCGTTGTCAGCCAACATCGGCCTAACGGGACGTATGACCTAACATTTCTAGGCTATTCGGTTAATTTAACTACAAATTTCATACGTTATTTCGTTCTTTTGAAGATAGCGAGAAAATGACGGCTTCTATCTTCTACTCTAATATAGAACCTCTGATGAAACAAGTGTTCTTACAAAATTTAGGTGCGAACTAGTAAAACGCAAAACAGAAGAGCATAGTTTGCCTAAAGTGCTAAGCTTTGCCCAAATAACCCTGGAAGAAAAGGAAAGCCACACTACCCAGGCGTGACTACGAACTCTGCGAGGAGGCCCCATCCCAGTCACAGATAGAAACTACAAAGGGTGCGAGGTAAAGAAGGGGTAGGTGGTGTTAACGCCGGGGAACTGGAATTAGGAGCTACAGTGGGAGAGAAAAAGTACAGTGGGGTGAGATGCTAGTATCCCGAGAGACATTAGGAAGGCATATACGGAGCACGAGGCCACAAGGGGCGCAGAAACGCCGCCTAAGGATTTATAGGCAAAAGTCGATGGGGCAGGCAGAGCACACAGTGGAGAGCCAAATGTGTATCCTGGCGGCGCCTGCCCGCACGGATTCCGTTATGGCTGGTGGCCAAGGCGGCAGCTCATCGATTAGCGCCCTGTACATGGAAGTATTGGTCAGCCGGGCAGAGGGCAAGACAATATGTCACCGTGGAAGCCCACTGCAAAAGACCAGCATTACCGAGCTGGGGTATATGCGTAAATAGTGACACAAACAGCGAGAATGCCAAAGAGAGTTTTCTTATTAACCAGAGGAGAACAAATAAGGAAGCATCTCTTTCATTGAAGAAGACGTTAGTTACTGTAGTCAAAATATGAGGGCACCTTAAACTAGACAGCTTCCAACAGATAGATCCAATAAATTGGCCTGTGCTGCAGTATATATATATATATATATATATATATATATAATCTCAACACTTCAAGAAACATTAAGTTGTGCCATAGTTCTTGAACATTTGTAGTATGTTAAAGGTCAAAACGGTGTATTGGGAGTTTTCGTAGTGCACAGGTTTTTGTGTCCAATAGCCATAACAACAATATCCGGCGCGGTGTTGATTATTGAGAAAATTTGTTGCCGCCTTTTAAGATGTTATTCTATCCACTGTAGAAATATGAGGCGATAGCTGGAGGTCCCTATTCATGCAAATGTATTTATTTGTACATATAAAAGTAAAATCAATTTTCTTTCACTGAAAAATGTTTTAGAAAACTTCAAATATCAGCTAAGAAGCTCCGTTTTTAGCGGAAGAAATTCTAGCTTTCTGCTGTGCTCCTGGTAAATATTGGCAGTATTCAATGAAATGAAAAATATGGCAATCGGTAAACGATCGTTTTGTGGATATTTCATCAATAACATTCTCTTGTCAACGCCGCATCTTTCTAAGTAAATTTAACTACTCGCAGAAACCTTGGCGCACAATAACTTTATAAACACTGCTTATTCCTTATCCGTATCGTTATACAGGAGTCTTAGGAATCCCTGCAAAAACAGGCTACCCGCCATATTACAATGTAAAAAATTTACAACTATGTACACACTCTTGAAAATGAACATAAGTTCTCATTATATACACAGCGGCAAATACATTGTCTAGGGTGGTGTACATTTTAGCGGAATGATACTTTTTTTTCTTCTTTTTTTTTCTTTATTCCAAATTTTAAAAGGGATTACATCAGACACTGAAGGATCTTTAGCCAGAGGCTAGTCGTGGATCCCGAAATCGATACAAGTATGTGTACTGACGACTCAGGAAGAAAACAAAATACATATTTACCGGTACGAAATGAAACAACTATAATACAAAACAACATGATACAAACTAAAAATCGATTACATGACAAAAATTACGAAACGAGAGAGAAAAAAAAGTGATTTTATATTCACAATACTATGCCACAGGTAGAGTATGCAAATAGCCACTTTATTGAGACACCTCTGTATAGAGGGAAAATTTCTTAAGTGCTCTAAATGTATTATATGAGGATATGAATCAGCATGGGATAGCCCACCCTTAATCAGTCCTTCCCAGCAGAATACCATAAATTACCTTTCAGTACTGTCATCGCAATCACAGTAGACTTCGCTTCCTGTTTTCAGGCTTTCAGTTTAAGGTAAGAATATACATATAAAAACTGCATAGAAGATACTTCCGTTAAACATCGTTCCTACGAAGCAGGCCGTAGGTGCTTCGCGTAATTATTGCTCAAAATGTCACATCAATAGAGGAAAAAATACAAACACCTTATCGCGTGAAGACCCTGCCTAAACTCCTTAACTAATCGAATTTTCGCCACTATCTCTCTTCTCGTAGTTTAGGCGACAATTTTGCAACTATCATGTAGTATCTTGAGGCACGCCAGTTAAGAAAAAGTGTAGTACCGGCAAGATATAGGCCACTGATTTCTCTCTTGGATATTATTTATTAGAGTTTGCAAAAGCCAAGCACGAATATATTTAACCTTGTTACGATCGACTTATAGTTGCCTTAGGAGGATGTGCAGTTGTAACCGTTCGGTACAACGAAGAAAGTATAGGGCCGCAAGTACTGTGTCTGTTATTGGGGCCTTTTGCTTGTTTTTTATATTCCTGCACATAAACCCGTATCGACACTTTGAAAAGAGATTACAAACAGCGGCTATGACTAAAATACGTATGGCTATAATACTTGTCAGCACTCTTCCTAACAAATGCTTTTAATCGAATACTTCAAATCGCTATTACACTTTGATAGTGTTTTGTGGACTTGAGTGCTTTGTTGTTAATACCACCGAATAATAAATTGATAGTGCTTTTTCCCACTCGATGAAGCAGCCGGGTTTTCTGCTTAAGCTTCAACTAACCAAGAGTATTCATTTTTTTGTTAGTTTATGGGTCTTGATAGCCTAAAATAACTTTGGTTATTAAAAACGCCATAGCGGAGGACTCAGAATATTTTGACCACCAATTTAGATTGCACTGAGGGCGCACAGTACATGGCCGACTTGGTTTTCACCTCCTCCGAAAAGCGGCCACCGCGGTGAGGATATGATTCCGCATTTTTACACTTTTTATTCCTGGTCCTAAATAAAAGTTTGATAAAATAAGTCCCAAATTTGGTTTTCTTGCCCTCTTTCCCACGAAGGATTGAATTCGTTGTTCTTTAGATTTTCTCCCGCAAATGGCATATGTGACTGACGTCCAGACACATGCATATACACAATATTATCAGTCGCATTCTTAGGTTGTAAAGATTATTACGAAATGCTGAGTCTTTCGACTACTGGCAATGCCAACAAATTTCATACTGTCATTTCACGCAATGAAATATATATTGGGTGAAAATTCAGGCGCTCATTCTGGGTGGTAGGGTTTAAAGCATGATATGCAAATCTATATATAACTTTGTCATTGTCTGCGCACATTTCACATTTCTGCGTCGGTTGGTCCCAGCGCACCTCCGTTTCTAGAAATTACATGCTGCTTCAACAATATTAGCCGTTGGATCATACCGCGCGCCATTCAAGATTTCACCAATATTCAAGGTCGTTTATCGACCACTTCAATTTGGTTTATTCTCATGAAACGTCAGATATATGTGTGCATTTGTCTGGCAAAATTATAGCTGAAAAATGCGGTGTAGCATGGAACGAAAGAGCGCCCACGTTGCTTGTGGATACATCACAAAGGCATGTGAAGGTTGGCAACTAACACTTTTTTCCGCATACTCCGATTTAGCACTCTCCTTAATTTGCTTCAGTTTGTTGTGTTCTAGTAGCAGGCCTTACCTACAGTTACGCTTTGACGTAAGACCAAATAACCACTTTTTGCTGTTAATTAACCTCATACTAGTGCGAAGACCTAAATATAGCTAGTGGCAGATGATGCTGCACAATGGCGCTCAACAACAAGCGCCTGAGAGAAGTAAAAAATTGAAATGCTCATCTTGAACTCTCCCAAAAAGGATGTTTTCGGCTGTGGGCATTTTCGGCTCCCACCACTACCACATCAAAGCTGAAATATACACACATTTATTGGGATAACAGGATAAAGAATAAAGGTTCCCGGTGCAGTCTTCTGACTATGGGACCCTCGTCTGTATGTTTATGCACTTTTTAAATATGTTCAAGCTTATAAACTTTCATTTAAAAAAAAAAGAAAAAAGTTGCCGTGCCCGGTTCCGCCGTAACGTGAAAGTATAATTAAGTGTTATATCGAAAACTAATATTTACCGATGGTGCGATGTTAAAGAGCTGGTTCTTAGAACATCCTCTAGCTGCTTCGTTCTGTGCATCTAAAATTCTGGCAATCATTTGTTACGCACAATTAGTATGACTGAAAGAGTTCAGGGAGTAGTTGTGCGCATAAGGTCCCGTCCACACTTAAAATGGACCTTAAAATGATCCAGATTAAAATGGACCTGCGTCATAATAAATGTGCTGATGTAAGCATGACTTGTAGCATTTTCCGGTAAAGTGGGTGATTGCTGTGATCTAATACAAAAGGTGTCGGGACACTATTATGCGCCCTAACATTTCATGTTCACATAGGATAGAGCAGAAATATTCTGTGTCTGCTCAATAAAAATATGATGCAGAGGCCAGATCCCAAACTGAGCCTCTCTGCAACATGAGGCGTCATTATATAAAGGCATAGTTTAACCTTTAAAACCAGGCTTGAAGCAATTAAACATTTAGGATTACTCGCTGTGGGCATAGGAAACAAGGTCGCAAGATATATTTGTCTTATTTTCACGGCCCGCAAGAAGGCAGAGCTTCTATGCTATATTATTCCTCTTGAGAGCTCACGGGTTCAACGTACACAGAAGAAGTGTTGATCGCTCAAGTGATATGCAATACTTAAATATTTAGAAGAGGAAAAAGTTCAAGGAGAACATATCAGTTAGTGGCGTTGTTATCGCTGTGTGTGTTCGGCCTGACTGTCTACGGGCTGTGTTCGCCGCTGATTTCCCAGTCCCCGTACAGTCAAATAAACCCTCATCCTACATTTGCTGGAGGTGCTGGGTAAAAACATCGATCCTGGAGCTCAGCAGCCGCACTCTTCTGACAACCACAACTCCTGTGGGCGTTAGACACGAAGCTGTGCAGGTGAGCCCGGCTGTCATCTGTACCGGCTCTCTTCGCCAGCGGGACTCACATATCTTTAGCGGAACCGGCGACCATGACGTAGAAGATTGGCTCAGCTCCTAAGAACGGGTAAACCTTTACAAGTGGGACGACGACACAAAGCATAACAACGGGATATTTTATCTTACCGGCGTGGCTAACCTGTGGTACCGGACACAGGAGGGGGATATCCGAATTTATGCCACCTTAAAATGACGCTCTGAGAGGTGTTTTACCGTCCGGAAGCCTGAATAATCAAGAGGAAACCTAGGTGCCGCAGTTCTTGAGGCAAAAGCTGAGTCCCCATCGAACTTTCCAAGACCGCGTAGTTAACCTCCCTACCTTATAGAAGTTTTGGTTCAGGGCATTTCAGTCATGGCTTTTTTGACACCAGTGCCGCGATGTCATTTTTTTGACGCTAATCTTTTTCGCTCGTTAAAGGAAGTGAAGACGCTAGTTGCAGGACTCTCTCTGCACACAGCCACTACTGAACACATTACGCTGTTAGCAGCATGAGTCGCTCAATTCACGATCCAGTGCTCATTGTCTACAATCGTGTTTGTCGTGCTGCCCTCATGCTGTCATGCGCTCATCGTAGGCTGGGATTTCCTGTCGCGTCACGCTGCTGTCATCGGTTGTGCTCGCGCTGAAGTCGGGTTCTTGACTTTACTCTATACTTTGCCAGACGCTGCTCTGTCGAATTCCTGCGCTAAAGCCTTCGTTACCGAAGATATCCACCTTCCTACCTGCTCTTCTGTGCATGTTCGTGTCGCTTGTAACTCTGTTAGCAATGACGCTGCTCTCTTCGCAACAGCCCATACTTTCCTGCGCCGCAGGTGCCTTCCGTTGACCTGTGCTGTGCTCGCTATTTCCGCTGGGCGTTCCATGTTATGTGTCTTGAACCCATTTAACTCCCCAAATGCTTGCGCCATGGTGAGTGTTTCAATAGTATCCAGCCAATCACATCTCTTCTAATCTCTTAGGAGCCTGACGACGCGCCGCAATCTAACGTGTCTGTGCTCAGCTCCATTCAGCTGCGCCCTCTCCCTTCTCTACAGACTTGTTCCGCCATTCCATTGATGCCAATCTTCCCCCAGGGCAGCGCATACAAGTTTTGAACCTACTACAACGCTTTCGCTCCGCCTTTGAATCTCATCAAATTTCTTTGGGTCACACTTCTACAGTGACTCATCGCATCGACTACGGCCCCCATGTACTATTGCGACAGTAATCTATCCTGTGCCTGCGACCGAACGCCAAGCTATTGAAGAGAAAGTCGGCCGAATGCCCCAAAACGGCGTGATTCAGCCCTCTGTCCTGATCCCAGCAGTCCTTTGGCGCCACCTGTTGGCCTCGTAAAAATGAAAGATGGCTCTATCTACTTCTGTGTCGATCATCGTCGCCCTAATAAGATTACTTGCTAGGACGTCTACCCTCCCCGCGCGTCGACGACGCCCTCGATTATTTGCAAAGAGCCGAGCTCTTTTCTTCCCTAGATTTACGTTCCGGGTAGAGGCAGCCTCCCCTGAAAGCGGTTATTCGGCAAAAACCGCCTTTGCAACTCCAGACGGTTTGTACAAATTTACAGTTTTGTCGTTTGGCAGAAGGGTAACTTGGTCGAGTTGAAGGTTGTTCATGGGGAATTGGTGGGCGCCAATCCCATGTTTTCTTCTCTCTGTCCTTGTGTTATTCAGCGGCCACCAGTCCACTATGTCGTTTGGCCTTCGTAATACTTCTGCGAGATTTGAGCGGATGATGGACACCCTTTTACGAGGCCTAAAGTGAAAGACATGACTGTGCAACCTCGACAACAACGTCGTCTTTTTTCCTGGTTTTTACACCCACCTCTACCCTCTGAAGCACATTTTGACTTGCCGGACTGCAAATAAGTTAGAAAAAAATGCCATTTTGCCGCCCGCCAGTTCACCGTTCTCTGTCACGCTGTTTCCAAAGAAGGTTTATCACCAGACCATGCCAAATGTCGTGCCGTAGCAGCCTTTCCCAAACCGACTTCTATGAAAGCTCTACGTAGCTTCCTCGGGCTGTGCTGTTGCTTTTGTCGCTTTATTAAAACTTTTACTTCTATCGCTGCTGCCTTGACAGAACTTCTGTCCGGCAGTTCCGGCCTTTCGCTGTTGTCGCCAACGTTGCACCGATGCCTTCAATACTTTGCGCCGGATCCTCACGGCACCGCCTGTCCTGCGTCACTCCGACCTCACAGTGCCTACCGAGGTCCACACGGACGCCCGTGGCGCTATTCTCAGCGCTGTGCTAGATCAGCACAAATCAGGTTATTCTGAATACGTGGTCGCCTTTCCTAGCCGTATACTCACGAAGGCTGAATAAAATTACTTTCTCATTGAAACAGAGTGCTTAGCTATTATTTGGGGTCTTACTAAATTCCACCGTTACCTCCATGGCCGCCCTTTTCAGGTAGTGACGTACCACCATGCGCTTTGCTGGCATTCCTCAGTGAAAGATCCGCCTGGCAGACTGGCAAGATGGGTTTTTCGCCTTCGGGAATATGATGTCCGCGTTGTTTACCGTTCCGGCCACAAGCATGACAACGCATATGCCCTTTCCCGCTACTCTCTTAAAGCTGAGGTCGCGAGCCTTAACTCTTCCGCTGATCCCCCCCCCCCCCATCACTTCACATAGACGACATGCCGTCAGCGCAGCAGAAAGGTCCTTAGATAACTTCTCTCCTCAATTGCATCTCCAATCTTACGGCTGCTTCTCCATTGCATGCTCTCCGTCGCCATGATTCCTACTTCGCCATTCGTGATAACCTCCATTACCGCCGCAACTACTCCGCTGGTGGCCGCAAGTAGTTGCTAGTTATTCCCCGGCAGCTACGTTCGTAAATCTGTGACTGTTTCCACGCTGACCCACAATCCGGTTACGCGGGCGTCTTCAAGACATACACTTCTGTCCGGCTGCGTTACTACTGGCGGGGCATGTGCACCTTTGTACTCAAGTACGTTCGCTCATGCCTCACCTGTCAAAGTCGCAAGCTATATCATTAAAGTTCTGCTGGGGAATTGCTGCTGTTACCCTGCTCACCACGCTCTTTCGACCTCGTCGGCATTGATTTATACAGGCCGCTTCCCTAAACTTGGCCGCTTGGCTATCGTAGTCGTTCATCATCTGACGATATATGGAAATAATGTCTATCCGCCAGAGCGTAAGAAGTAGCTTCATTCATTTTGTAGCGATTTTTTCTTTACCACGGCGCACCTCTAGAGCTGCTCAGCGACAGAGGACGCATTTTCTTGAGTGATGTTGCGAAAGCCTTGCTCAGCAAGCGCAACATTATTCATAAAATCAACTCCGCCTATCATCCCCTGACTAATGGCTTCGCTGAGCGTTTTAATAGTACCCTTGGCGGTATGCTGTACGTCACCTGCAACCACTGAAATTGGGACCTCGGCCTTCCGTATGTCACTTACGCTTACAATACCGCAACACAGTCTGCTACTGGTTTCTCTCCTTTTTTTATTATCTACAGCCGTCATCCCTCCGTTACAATCGAACGCATACTGCCGCATCAGCCTGAAATATCCGAGTATACTCCTGCTTTCGAAGCCGCCGAACATGCGGAAGACTGTCGAAAAATTGCCAGCGTGTTCACGACTAACCCCCAGCACAGTCATAAATCCAACCATGACAACCAACACTCGACACCGGACTTCACGTCTGGCGCTCTTGTGTGGCTGTGGATACCTTCCAATGTTACTGGGCAGCATTCGACATTTCATGCCAAATACCACGGCCCATACCGTGTTCTGGAGCGCACCTCCAGTTAATGATGTCGTGGAATCTTTTACGCCGTGTCATGATCTACCCCGGCGCGGGCGCGAGATTATTCACTCCAAGCGCCTCAAGCCCTAATACCACCCTGTCGTCTTGCACACGCCGTACGTCGCCAGGATGGCTCCTCTGGGTTATGGTGAAGAGGAAGAAGTACGTGGCGAACATTTCGTTCAGTGGCATCGTTATGGCTGCACGAGTTCGACCTGACTGTCTACACGCTGTGTTCGCCGCTGACCTTCCCAGTTCCAGCACCATCAAATAAGCCCTAATCATATAGAAAAACTGTAAAACTTCTTTTCTGAAAATGTGGCCTAATGGAAAGTAAAACTGCCTCCTTAACAGCAGACGCTAAGTGGTTCATTAAAGCGGCAGTGAAGTTACTAGACGCGGAAAATTTCTTCTTTGTGATTTTCTCCCTCTTGTGTTCTTAATGCGAATGTCTTTATTGTTTATTCGACTGCTTAAATATTCGCACAATGCTTTCGCATCAAATGTCCATGCTCGCTCGAGCTGAAACCTAAAGCAAAAAAAAAAAGCTTCTGCCTTCACAGGGAATCAAACCATTATCCCTCCAATCCCAAGTAGAGCGCAAGCTGCTACTCCACACTGAGCTGCTACTTCAGTCCACCAAGATTAAGATATTCTCAAGAGGTTACATTTCCCTTTCAAGCACCCGTCGAGTGTAAATAAATTGCAGGACAGTGACATTGCCTTCTTATTCATATATATCTGCTTTCTCGACACCGGCTTGAAACTGGCTTTACTAACTGCAGTATCGTGAGCAACTAATGCCTCTCATGAAAACACTTTACCTAATTTCGAAAGTGCAAGAAGCGGATGAGGAGGAAACATCTTTAATGTAACGTACTGTGAAGCGTCAAGGTTGTCCTCGGCCAGGGTAACCAACGTCAACTGCTCTTCCAGCCGTTCAGAGGCTAAACAAGCCCGCCACGTTAAGGGAGGAGGGTTGGAAAGTGAGAAACCTTGTTTATGCAATGCAGATGTATACATCTTTCTTCTAAATCTATCGACTTACCGAGCAAATCCCACTGAATGTGACACATAAATACGAATTTTAAATCATGCAAACAGGACTTGTTTTTCCTTAGTGTCCCGCATATAGCAGCATAAGCTAAGAAGGTAGTTAAAACAAAGGGTGGTTTTCATTTTCTACACACGTTAAAATGTTCCCCTTTCGTGCCTCCGCAGTGCCATTAAAACAAAGAAGGAACAACTTCAGAAAGTGTATCGACGTTGAGCGGCCTTTAGCCTAAAACGAGGGGCAAGGTTCCTGTAACTGCTCGTTCGAAACAACCGTGTGTATTTTCTCATTTATATCTATTTTTAGTCGTCTTCCGTACCATATAGCGGCAAAGACATTGCGATGTCTAAAAAGGCTTTGTTTTTGTCGCCCTCCATTTTGGAAAAGATAAAGGCTCTAGAAAAGGCCGAAGTTCAATGCGCTCCAAACACGTTTTGCGAGAAACTGCTACTCCGATCATTTCTTACCAGCAGAAAAACTAGGAAGCGACTGCACTTCCTGTTCTTAAACCTTTCCCTTTTCTGAATGTCGATCTAGACTGCGTTATGTTCAGATTTAGCGACACATTCATCGAATGACGCAGGTTTGATAACTATAACTTTTTGTCTGCTGTACGAAATGCCATGCTTTGATTAACCTCGGAAGATGCTTCTGTACAGTAAACTCCTGTCGATCTCAGGCATTCTGATTTTTGCAAGATAACTTCACACCACCTTTAAACATCGGAGTTTTTTCTTTTTGCGGCATTCAAGCGAACTGCAAGCCCCTGCCCTAAATGCGTTATAATGATAGGATGTTTAAGCCATTTATGAATGTTGACATTCGCCCAGCAGAACAGTTCTAGAATGTTAAGCTTTTCGCTGTGTTTCTCAGCTGCCAGAATTAGAAACAAGCTGGGAATTTCAAGGCATGATAAGAATCCTTTAACTTTTCACAAGAGTGGCCTATAATAGGTCACTTATTCAGTGTTGTGTCATTATTTGTTTATCTAATAAAGAACGCCTTCAGACTTGACCCTACACATGAAAACGTACTACGGGCAGGAATGTATGATGCGCATAAATAACTAGAGGAACGAATTCTGGTAAATGCTCCTCACGAAAAGGTAGATTGAAGTGTTCCCTGATTTGAAAGTAGCCCCACCTGATTAGGGGAACTCTTAAATTATAGGTTCTATAAAAATCAAAATCGGTAAGTGCATTGAAGGACACTATAATTTTATGAACATTTTTCAGGACATAACATAAATTTTTAAAGGAAGTAATGCATAGAACCCATGTTGTCCTCTGGCTACTGATAAAAAGAAGTTCACAAAATCCAATGCAATACTACCTGTGGCAGCAAAGGTGCGATGACCGGTGTTACGGTAGATAAAATAAAGGAGTGCCTTGGTAAGCTCTAACGGATAACAGTGCGGTCTTGTATTTTGGGCACGGCCGTTCTGAGAAAGATGTGAGAAAATTGTTGATCATGGTAATAATTGTTTGGAGCTAAATTATAAGCATGAAATGCACGCAAAGGAATATGTTAGGTGCGCGCGCATTTTGGCGCGCAAATATGCAGTGTATTTCTATAGCACAGTGTTCTACTCCTTTTTATTTGCTAATATTACGAGATGTGGAAAATGTTTAATGTCCAAGCGTGCTTCCATTTATTAGCGTGAAGGTTCCAAGCATGCTTTTTATTACTTGCTATAATTTTGGAGAACAGGAAAAATGTCATTTACTGGCATTTTTGTTGCAATATTAGCGTTTATTCAGGAATTCCAAAAACCTTTGTGGCACACTTACAAGGCTGTCCATCTCCCGCCCAGTTTGAAAACATGAAGAAGCGATATCAATTGAAGGGCTGAAGAGGCATCAGGTCACATTATGCCCATTTATCAAAGAGACACGGTCAATAGAAATACGAGTACTGCGCAGATGGTCAATATAAAAAAACTACAAACACGTAAGGCAAACGTATCAGGGTTGATGTGCAAACGGATCATTTAACAGGTCAAAAAGAAATACATGCAAACATTTGAGGACACTGCAGTCTGAAAGAAGGGACGTTGGCAAGTTTCCGAGGGGAATTTCGATGATAGATGAGCGAGATATCGAAAGGGCAATGACACCCAGGAAGGGTGCACGTGGTCAATATAAGGGCGTTTTTCAGGAAACGGTCAACGACAGGCGATGACCCTCGAAGACAGTTTGCTCATAAATAAGAAAAATAGATAACTAAAAAGCGAACAAGCGTAGTGGCTTTCCTATTAGCCTGCTCTATAGGGAAGACTATAATATAAATGGACACGGGCATTTTATGAAGCATGTTGTTTGGTAAAATATCCGATGGATATCTTTGCGAGACATCAGCGGCGCCACTTGTTGAGACCAAGAAATAAAAGCACAAAATGAAGTCAGTCCGCATGTCGAGCAAGCCAGAACGATGTTGCCAGCTTCAGCTGCCTTTTCCACTATAATGGATATCCTATATAAAAGCGACATGTTTGTGCATTTCGGAACGTGCGCATATTGTAGCAGTAGGCTTCTCAGTGCGGAAGTGGCTACGCGACGACTTAGAAAGCAGGTACGGATTGCAGAATAGACTTTTGATTTCGCGCACGCGCTTATATAGCGACTACGATATGGCCTCTGCGATTAGCGTAAACGTTTAACGATTTGCAAAAGCAAACGTTAAGCTGTCACATACCTCCCCTCTGTGAAATGTTCCAACATCACCACAACCACCACTATGAAGTTCTTTTCATTCTACGCTACCTTCTGTTAAAACCAGCAAACGAACTGCTCATCTAAGAGCGTGGATACTTTTGACTATCACGTGTTTATTGTCTTAATACCCTCTAAGTATGATCCGAAATGGTTCCGGTTAGCCCCTTTTCTGTGGTCGTTGCGGTTACGTTAAATGCTAAGAGGTTTTTGTGGTTGGCTGTGTAAAACATCTAAGGTGCGTTCCCTAAAATTGTAGTCTGCAGCCAGACGGATATAGGGGTCGACAGGTGTTGCAAGCATAATCTCAAGAAACAAATGTCCGTTTCAATGTTGTAGCGACAGCTATACTGCACTAGGTTTTCAAGCCGTCGGCATGACACCGTATGCCGTATGCTCCGCGGCCCGTCGTGCCGTTTCCTAGCAACTGTCACGTGGTATAAACTGAGAGCTGGGCCAGGCGTTCGGAAAAGAAGAAATAGAAGAAGAGGAGGAAGAAGAGAAACAAAAAGTAAACGAGAAAAATAGGAAGAATAAGAAGACAGATAACTCGGTGTTGGTAGAGGCGAACGACAACAGCGAGGTGCTAGAACAGAAGGTTCGTTCAAACGTTGTGACGGCGGCACAACTAGTCCAAGTGTCCGCAGAAACATTCGCTGCAACACTCACAAATTTCGCTCTATGACTATGTTTAAGCCAGGCTTAAGCCCCCCCCCCCCCTCCCACCAGAAGTTTTTTCTCTGGAAATAATGTGCATCGTTACCACCTACTGTTACTGCGCAAATAGCATGTATTATTGCTTGCTTATTGTGCATCGTTATTGCATATACACTGCCGTATCCAACCTGCGTGCCGCGTTCACGCTTATAAAATTAGTTTTGGCATGTATGCCTCTTCGTAATTCGCTACGCCTATTATTGCAGGAGCATGAAATTCTTGCTTATGATGCATTGCTAGCGCATATCCACTTGCTTATCTAAACTGCATTCCGCGGACGCGCTGTACGAAATGAACGCTCAAACAGGAAGTGGTCGAATTTCGCAATGAATGCTTCTTCGTTGTGAACCTTGCCCATTATCGCAGTTGCAGAGAAAATCTTGCTTTTTATAGGGCAGCTAAGTATCATGAGATACTTAGATATTTGCCAGTGTTTCTGAATGCTTAACCACGTCTCCTGAAGGAGGAAAGCATTGTAGTCCTCGCCTTCAAACGGCACATTGCACATTGCATGCAGGCAATCATGCATATGCGTATATTTGTAAGCTGGTTAGAAAAAAAAATATTAAAAAGTTTGTTATTTCAGAACGCCTGTATTTTGCACAAAATGTCAGACCCGACGGCTGCAGTAAGTATAAATATACAATAAAGCGTTAACACCGGTGCAACCGCGATTCTTAATGTGCGGTGAATAAGCGCCTCCCGCTGCCACAGTATGCAGCACGAAAAAGGCACTGCCTAATTTGATTACGTAGCGTTAGCGGACACGTTACGCAGGTTATTTAGTGTTGGTGGCGCTGTCGCCAGCGGCGCTGTGAATAAAACAACACGAGCATCGACTTGCCGGGTGGCAGATGGCAGCTCACATGGGCAAGCACTGATTCTTCATTGTTTTTTACTTCTCCCGTTCCTATCCATCGCGTGTTTTCTGCTGTTTTGCAGTTATGATAGCTCAAGAGTTTTGCGTGAAGTCGTCCACCAATGTGATTGTATTTTGACACTAATGGCCGGCTAAACGCAAAACAACGCACCACAAGAATAAGCACCAGGAATTTCAAAGCCGCATTGTAGAAATGAGCGTGGGGTGTCATAATTTTGACACTAATATGAAGTTTGGTTTCATTCCAGCTGGGTTAAAATCACTGGTATAGGTTTCAATTCCCGGGCATTTTCAGAATTTCCTAGCTTCAGAGAAAACGTAGAATTCTTTGGATCTTTTTATTTCAAATATCGGTTAAATAGTGGTTTGAAGTTCGAAGAAAGAAAGGCATTTCCAAGAAAACTATTTCTAATCCCCAGTGGGAGACAAATAGGTCTTTCTCGCCAATTTTAGATTCCATCTCCATAGTCCCGGCTTCGCCATATATACCTGTCGCCCGACCAAAACGTAATTGTATCAAGTAAAGTTAGCGGCTCCAGAACAGCGCCGGGGAAAATAAATTTTCCAACCTAGTGCCAGCTGTGTGAACTGCACGACAGATGCCAGTTTGCGGGGCCTTCCTTAGTGTCGGCTGCAATTTGTCGCTCCGGGATAGAGACCATATTTCTTGCGAAATAGCACCTCGAGAGGGCTTCTGTCTGAGAAGAGTTGCAGTAAAAAACGGTAGTTGCTGCTGATGGTGAAGGAAGGATGGTCATTCGTTTAATCCTTAGGAACGTATGTGGATACCGATGTGAAGGCAATGGTGCCTTCCACCTAGAGGGAAAAGAATGGAAGTAATTTTCAGTCGAGACCGTTATGCCTTCCACTTGAATTCGTAAAACTATTTTGTTTATGACCAGTTATTATTCGCAATAGACTGCCCATTGTGCTTTTCAGCGTGTCCTTTAAGTAGGCCCATTTGATCACCTTGCTTCCTCATCCTCTTTTTTATGCCATTCAGATAAGTACTTTGGCCTAATGATAGTTTGCCCACTGAATGTTTTCACCATTAGAATACGCGTTTCTTTGTCAAAGCTACAATACAACTAGCTTTTAGAGACTATATTCTAGATCCTTTTGCTCTCAATATTACAACTGTTGGAGCTCAGTTAAGATGAATGTTTAGTACAGAGTTGGTTTTTTATATGTGTTCTGCAATTTTGTTCAACTTCCCTTTTGCCTGTCTGCTGCATATAAGGTCAATAACTTTTGTCTGTGCTCTGTGCATAGGATATGGAAGTTGCTGAAAGTTTTGAAAGCAGCGGTTGCAAATATGGTTGAAAGCAAAATGAACAATCAATTAGTCTTTACTTGGTAATCAGATAATATACACTGTAATCCAGTTATCTCAAAACGTGACCTATTACACTCTACGACCGATTAAAGTGTATTCCATCAATTCAGCAACACCGCCAGCTGTGGTTACTACTGGAAATATCAGTGTCATGCCGAAAAACATGAACAAATAGAGTTCCACATTTCCGGTTTGTTGCTTATATGCAAGAAAACTGACGGAAATAATGGAATAAGATCTAAACAGAGAAGTTGTCGTTACAAATATTGTGTACGTAGGCGTGAACATGCATCTAATGAAATAATGCCTGAAATTAACTTGCAGAACCAAGGGGAATTACTCAGAGTGCATTACCTAGCACGGAGCTACTACTCGCCGAAGGGGGGAGGTGCACAGTACGAAAATACCTTTGCAGATTTAGCGAAACAGAAATGGCAGTGTTTGCCGGAAATGTGTCATTAGGCGTAAAATATATGACTACTTACCGCTGACTGAGAACATCGTACTGAAAGAGGAAAACTAGCCCGACCAAAATCTGCCAATATACTCATTGTTTCAAGTACTAAGCTAAACCATTGCCTTTCCCGTGGAACCACAGAGGTCAGTTAATGGATGAACATACATTATAATCAAAGTGGCCTATTTTGCACACTGATTACTTTAGCATGGTGGGTGTCATTTTTTAACAAGTTTCATGCATTAGGCAGGATGGATTTCTTAAAAATACCATAAAGTGTATGTTAATCGTGCAGCTACCTTAGGTTCGATATAAAATTCAGGCTCCAGGTTTTCGTAGTCTTTTTTTTGCTTTTTGAAAAGCAGAATGTTCCTCTGCTACATACTCCGGCCTGTCCTAAAACAATACTACCATGAAAGGGTATTCTTTACTATCTTTAAAATCATGGCTGCAGAAAGCGCAAGGAAAGAAATTTAACCAAAAATGCTCGAAGAACGTTTACATAAATAGCACCGCGACCACCTAATTGCCCATACAATATCGTTCTTATATATGACACGTAGAGATCAACAAACGATGTGACTTTCGCTAGAAAGTAATATCGAACGAATGATTCCACTGTTATCATTTTGTTTGTTGTCAGTTTTGTCTACGAAATAAACTTCTTCAAGCGTCCAATAGTCGAAATCGTCTTTTTAACCGCATGTTTAGCAAAGCAATGTGAAATAATTTGCCGTAATGAGAACCGAGCCGACACAGAATTTCCTATTTTTTCATGAACAACAGTGAAGTGAAGTGTCTAGCATACTTAGCACTCACCTCTACTCCGAACAAGTTACCTCCACATAAAAAAAACTGGGCCTGTCAAGTCCCTCTACTGGAAGCGCCTAACCTTGATTTAACGGTTCATTTGTACCATTCGCACCCACATATGAGTAACACGAAGGTTTCGTAATTGAAGGGAACTTCATATTTTGTTCTTTATGATAAAAGCAGTGAACACCACGCTTTTTAACAATACATGAACAATATGTTCTCGCAGGCATTCAACATTCTCTTTTATCTGTGGTAAATTCTCCACACCTACAATTGCTGCGAAGGAAGAAAGCACTATATTCAAGAATAGGGAGCACAAAACTGGTGGACATTGTAGACTGCTTAAACGCTGTGTGTATGTGTGTGTGTGTGTGTGTGTGTGTGTGTGTGTGTGTGTGTGTGTGT
>JAJIZL010018638.1:1399339-1418699 GCA_023969395.1 Amblyomma maculatum
ATATATTTCTTTTTATGCAAGTATATTAAAAAAAAAAAATTCTTTGCTACCCAATTCTTGGCCGATCCCCCTCTGTGGGTATGTGCCATAAGTTATTTGGACAACAACAACATGTGCCGCCTCAATCCTGCAGGCCCGCCAGAACAGCCCTCGCTGGTCTTGCGGGTTGTTGCAAATAAAACGGTCTCAGAAAGAATAAATACAAATCAGTCCATAAGCCCATGGGCCACGGCAATCCTCTCGGCCAGCTCGATTAGCTGGCGTTGTTCGGTCAGCTCCGTGCGGGACAAGGCATCTCAAGATGAGAGGGTGGGGTGAGGTACAGGTGGAATGCCGCCGGGTGGCTTTGGGCAGGCCCAAACAGAATGATATATTGTAGGTCGGTGTTGTTGGCAGGTGGGGCATTTATCTGGGTAGCGGGTGGGGAAGAACAAATGTTTGGGGTACAAATTTGTATACGTGTGAGTCTGCAGTTGTCGCCATGCCACAGCTTCGGCCTTGGTGAGCGTTGGGTGCGGCGGTGGCAGAGTTCTTCTTTGTGTACGGTAATATAGTGTAATGTGGGTGTAAGACTGTAGATCTGTGCTGGCGTCCTCTGTGTCTACTTCCCCCTCCGCTTCCGTCGACAGCACCCGGAAGGTTGCTGCTCGGGCGAGCGCGTGCGCACTCTCGTTGCCAGGAAGGAAAGAGTGACCAGGAGTCGAAACAATTTAAACAATGGGAAAGGTATCATAGTTTATAGGCGAGAGCACGCGTGACGCCTCCACAGATATTATATTCTTCGCGAAGGCGCGACACGCAGCTTGTGAATCTGTGATTATTGTGTATGTCGGACTGGTGGGATGTTTGTAACATGTGTCCATGTGGTGTATGAAGGCGAGTGCTACCGCTATGCAGTCTCCTCAGCCGTCGTGCTCGAGTTCCTACCACGAACAGAGCCCGTAATCTTAATTGAGCCGTTGGCGTCCGTAACAGCTAGTGCCATAGCGTCTGTGCCCGATGGATATCTTGCCGCGTCGACATATAAAACAGTTTGGACACCTCTATACTGGCGCAGGAGTGCCTTGACTCTAGCGGTCCTACGACCAGTGTGGAGTGCGGGGTCATATTCTTTGGGACTGGCGCGACCCTGATCTTAGCTGCAAGTTTGGGCGAGATGGCATGGTACCTCTGTTGCGGTGGTGTTGTCGGCTCCGGGTAGCCTAGTCTACGGAGAACAGTCCGGCCCACTCTAGTGTCTCGAAGCCGCGTGAGTTGGCCATTCCTTTGGGCTTCTATCAGCTCTTCTGCGGTGTTGTGGAGGCCAAGCTGAAGCAGGCGATGCGTCGAGTAGTACGGGGGAAGTCCGAGGGCTGTCTTTACTGCCGATCGTAGAAAAATGTTCAGATGATTGAGTTCAGTTCGATTGAACTTGTAACAAGGGACGTGAAACGTCGTAGGGCTGATTAATAGCGCCTGCACGATTCGCATGGTATCCCTTTCCTTGAGCCCCCCACGTCTGTTGGAAATACGGCGGATCAAGTGCGCCACCTGCGCGAATTGCTTCTTCAGCAGCTGTATAGTGTAGGTCGCTCTGCCATTGCTCTGCAGATACAGGCCCAGTACCCTTAGTCAATCCACTCTAGGGATGGGAATTCCATCGAGATGCAAGTCGATTTTCCGGTCGACTACTTGTTTCCTCGCTCGTGCACGAATCACAAGCAGTTCTGATTTCTCAGGCGCGCATGTAAGCCCGCGCTCAGTTGCGTACTGCTATGTCATCTCAATTGCTTCTTGAAGGCTGTCTTGGATGTGGCCGTCAAAGCCTTTGGTGATCCATAACGTGATGTTGTCAGCATAGAGCGCATGATGCAGATCAGGAATTCTTGACAGCAGCGGAGGAAGTCCTGCCATCGCCACGTTGAACAATGTGGGAGACAACACCGAATCCTGTGGGGTGCCTCGACCAGTGAGACGTATCGGTTCAGAGCGTACGTCTCCGATACCCAGGGTAGCAGTTCGATCCGTGAGGAAAGCCCTAACGTAATCATAAGTTCGTTGACCACAATGTCAACTCGCTAGGCCCTCCAAGATGGCATCGTGCGACACGTTGTCAAAGGCCCCCTTCAGGTCTAAGGCTAGGACAGCACGGGCCTGGGTCCTGCCGGGATGATTTATCACTTCCTCTTTAAGCTGAAGGTGAACATCCTGAGTAGAGAGATGCGGCCGGAACCCGAACATGGTGTCAGGGAAGAAGATGTTGGTTTCCAAGTGTGGGTGCAGCCGCCGGAGCACTACATCCTTCATCAGTTTCCCAACACACGACGTCAAGAATATGGGTGGAAGATTCTGCAGGGCGTGCTGCTTGCCTGGTTTCGGAATTAAATTTATGTCAGCATGACGCCATTCTTGCGGGAGTGTACCGGTCTTCCATACGTCATTATAATAACTGGTCAAGGCATTTATTGATTCGTCGTCAAGGTTCTGGGGCATCTTATATGTAATACCGTCCGCCCCAGGGGCAGTGCTCCTTCTCAGACTCGCGAGTACTGCTCGAACCTCTGTTTCCGTGATGTCCTCGTCCAGGGGTGAATACTCATTTTGGTGGGGGCAGTCTCTATATTGCGGTCTGGGACCCGTCAGTATATAGCGCGGCTCCAGGGCATGCAGCAGTGCAGTGCTATATTTCGCTTCCTTACGGAGGAGTTTGGCAACTGCTTTAGAGGTTTACTCTCTGGTCTTGGATGGGTCGAGAAGGCCTCGGAGGAGTGACCATGTTTTGGCCGTTCCGAGTGTTCCCTGCAGCCTTGTGCAGAGCATGTGCCAGTTGGAACTCGTGAGCCCTTCCGTATAGCGCTCTGCCACAATTGTAAGTTCCGCTATACGTTTCCGTAGCTTGCGATTGTGTCGCTGCTTCCACCATCTTCGGACAAGTCCTCTTCGAGCTTCCCACAGATGAAGGAGATGCGGGTCGATCTCAGGCGCCTTTTCTGCGGCCTTCACTACGGAGGTGGCGTCCTTTAAATCCATCTGAAGCTGTCTCACCCATTCAGCCAAAGAGAGTCGCTCGCCTTCTTTCAGAGCAAGTATTTGTTTTCGGAAGGCGTCCCAGTCCGTGAGGCGCAGTTGACGACCAGACACGCGGCCAACTCGCCCTTGCATCGCCGTCTCAAGGATAAAATGATCACTGCCCAGAGACTCTTATAGGTTGGTCCACGAGCACGGATGTTGCGTGCGAACTAGTGTCAGGTCCGGGCTAGTGTCCCGATTCACGCTGTTGCCCATACGGGTGGGATGGTCGGTTTCAGTCAAAAGAGTCAGTTGGGTGCGGGCAATAGCTAGGGCCAACTTACGGCCCTTGGGAGTTTCGGTTTTGTAACCCCACGAAGGATGGGACGCGTTGATATCACCCATAATTAGTAAAGAGTTCTCACGTGGCTCCACAATCTTGAGGGCGTCATGAAAGAGCTCTTCAAATACGTCCCTCTTGCCCATTTTGGGAGGACTGTAAACATTCAGCACAAATACACTGCCATAGCCTCTTTCTCTAGGCAGGAGCTCGAGCAAAACGTGACAAATGTGTGAGTGTTGTGTCATTGAGCAATCAATCGCGGTCACATCATTGTTAACCAAAATGGCTACGCGTGGTGTTTCGTAGGGATCCAATATTTGTTGCGTGAATGTTGAATATCCTGTGAGTGTTGGTGTGCAGTTCGTTTCTTGGAGGGCGATAACACCTGGTTTGCGCCCGCGAGGCTCTAGGAGTTGCTGCAGACCTGCCTTTTTCTGACGAAAGCCTCTGGAATTCCACTGCCATGCAACCATGGTAGAAGCCGGCGGTGCACTTTTTGAGTCTCATTTGTGCGTAAGGTGTCCCGCCATAATTAGTTCGGGCGCGAACACGGTCTACCTTATCCTTTAAAACTGAGCACGTTCCGTGGCCAGCAGGATGGTTCGAAATTTGCCCGGCTTCACAGCACGCGGCGCAACAAACAGCGGAGTCCCGCACACGTACACTGAAAGATGTGACGCGGTGAGGTCCAGCACAGCGTGTGCAGACAGCTTTTGAGAGGTCGTCCGCATGCGGGCAGCGGCTCAGCCCATGACCATACTCTGAGCAGTGCATGCAAAGGGGAACGTGCAAATCCTCAAAGACTGCGATTGACGTCCAGCCTACAATGACAATTCGGGCTGCCATCACGCGGCGAAACGCAGCCGGGTCCACTTCAATAATATGTGCATAAGTTCCGCCTCTTTCTTTATACGAAACGCGCACCTTACAAGTGGCAGGGTCCAGCTGCAGCGATGGGTTCCGGCGGTTTCGGGCAGCAATCAGGTCGTTCGTGCTAACGCCCGCGTCCACTCTGGCAAGTTTCACATGAGGATTTCTCTGCTGCGGCACTCGAACAGCTATAGAAGTGCGGGTCACCTCAGTGCGGTTGATCGCCTCCTTAATGCGTTCGACGTCTGAGCGATCTTGGGGAACGACTGTGACCCCGCGCCGAGTGCATCGAAAAGTGACTGCTCCGATGCCTTCAGCCTCAGGATCTGTGTTAGCCTTGAGCACGGTGTCCACATCACGGCCTGCAGAGTCGGAGGGCTGGATGGGTGACAAAAACATGACGTGATCAGAACTGGGGATCACAGAGGACAAGGTGCCAAAAGAGTCAATAAGACCAGCAGACGGAGTTACAGGGACACAGCTGGCGACATCCGAAGTATCCTGAGTAGGCTGCTCGCGCACCACGGACGCAAAGGATCGAGGAGCCGCTGTTCTACTTCGGAGGGCCCGCAAATCTTCCACAGCCTCCGTGAGCCGCACTCGTTGTTCCGCAACCAATGATTTGAGGGCCTCAACGTCGCGGTCTCTTTCGCGTAAAGTGGCGAAAAGGACATCTGAACGTCCACGCTCGCCAACTGCAACAGCGAAGAACCTTGATGATTCTCGGTATAGCTCGCTGACAGCCGTGATAAGCTCTGCACGAACAGTGGCCTGTACTTTGTACAGTGGGTTCAGGATCGTTGCTAATATACCCTCGTGGAGGGCCATGGCCTTCGCAGAACTGTCGAGTTGAATACGGTCCAGGAGAACAGACGCCGAGTCCGGAGAAGACTGATGTGTGTTACCGGCAAGTGCATCATCCGATAGAGCCCGCAGCTCAGAGTTCAGGGTAGAATGAGCGTCGCGATGACGCGCCTGCAGTTGTCCAGGTGGTAGAGGTCCATCCCGAGAGCCAGAGCTCCCAGCCAGGGCTAGGCCACCAGAGGCGTCTGTAGAGCTTGGTGACCGGCCGTAGATTTCGTTTGAGGTGGCCATGCTAGGCCTCGCTGGTAAGAGGCCCTGTGGCCTGCTGCCGCCTGGGACGAGCTACCCTTCGCGAAGCTAGGGCCATGCTAGGGTGAGCCCTACAAAAGGTCCTTGTTCAGCGACAAAAACCGCCCAAGGCGAATAATAAGTTAAACACAGCGAATAAATCCAGTCACTGCAGGAACAGACAGCGGGCTACCAGCTTCTTCATCCTCCTAACTCCTCGATTTTATCCAGAGCTAGTTTCGAAACTTTCCATACAGCCCATGTATAATAAACCGACATTTTTTGTTGGTCAAAATTAGGGAGTATACGAATAGTAGTAGCGCCTGCGGCCATTAAAAGACACCGCGTTTAAATTTAAACGTTCATATGGTTGGTAGATGCACAATCACTGTGGAAAATAACGTTAATTGGAGACTTGCAGTACCATTAATTCTGAAGTATAACAGCCATGTAGATAATTAAGATAAAAAAAGAAAAGATAAAAATGTGATTTGCAGAAGGCAATGACGTCAATAGCAAAAAGCTTCTTTTGACCGCTTCCAGATGGCGAGACAATTTATGGTCACCAACAAAATTCATACCTAGTCACTTTTTGAAGTTGACTTTCGCATCTGATATGATCCAAATTTCTGAATTGCCACCACCTTTGTTCATTCACGTACAGCGAGATCACAAAATGCGCTTTAGTATTTCGACCGCATCAAAACGCTGCGAGAGTTGATCAGGAACGTTCTTATAAAGCACCTCAGCCAAAGCTAATAAAGCACCGCAGAAGCGAAAAAGCAAAAAAGTGTCCTACGAACGAGACCAGAACACACACCGGGCTGAAGCAAGCACAAAGAGCGTGCATAACAAGCACAGGAAGCATAGGAAGCGAGCACAACAATGAAATACATCTATTTTCTTTATGTATACAGGAAGGGTAAGGATGCGGTCCTTAAGGGGCCGCCCCTTACAATTACTAGCTGGTCTCCCTCTTATGAGAGCCCGTTGGCGTCAGGCCCGGCCCGAGCCCGATCGACCAAAGCTCGTGGCGCCGTAAGGTCAGAGCAGCCGGGCAGGGCCGCCTCCTAGTCCTCCCGGAAATAGTTGAGTAGGGGGGAGGGGGTAGATTGGCTTTTATTGCGAACGCAATACTACTCTAAGTTTTGAGCCTTCAGCGAGGCTCGGCCGCACCCACGTGATGCTATGACGTCACACCCCACGTGAAACTAGGGTGAGAGCCGGGCAACCAACTCAAGCAGTCTGCGTAGCGCGGTCGCAGCCATGGCACAGCGCGCGACGTCACGCCCCTCGTGACAAAAAAAAAGCAAAATATGGGCTGGCAGGAGCTACCAACTTGGGTCTCTCGTTTCACATGGGACGGTTATGTTAGAATCAGCCCTCTAGGATATTGGCATTCAAGTTACCCCTATATGCCACTAAGGCACGTTCATACGGCTTGGTTGAGGCGGGGCTTTATATGTGGGCTGAGGAAAAAGAAAAAGAGAGGAAGAAGCGTGCTCACCCGCAGCTAATACTTTCGCTCAGTATTTGGTTCAGCAGCTTTGAAACCTCGTAATTTTTTTGGACATGCCCACACCTTGTGGAAAATATCCGAGGACTTTTCCTCACAGTGCGGGCATTTCCCCGTGCAAGCGCGGTCGAAGTATTGTAATACTGCTGGGCAAAGCAAAGTTTTGGTGTAAAGGCGAAGGAAAATGCGCTCCTTTGCCTTTGTGAGGCCCTTGCAGGGCTCAGGGTAGATTGCATGAGAGGATTGATAGAACTGAATTATGTTTTGGAAAGTGTAATCGGGATTGGGTTCGGAGTCCGGATCGGTGGGAGACGAGGTTGGTGCCCGGAAAATGAGTCGAAATTGCTCCGCAGCTCTCCACTACGGCTCCTCTTTCTCTTTTTCCCCTTTAACCCCCCCCCCCCCCCCCCTCCTCCCTTCTCTTACGGCGTGGTACAGGTGTCCACAGAAGCAAGTGTGACAGATACGGCGCGTTTCCCTTCCTGTGAACCAATTAATAATATTATCTGAGAAACCCTCTATGTATGTAGATTTAACTTTATGGAGATGCCAGCAAATGACGGTTTAATGCGTCGTGATGCTGGACAAGCATTGGCCCAGGGTTACGCCATACTCTGTGTTTCCTCATTTGTCTCGTTTGTGGTGGACCGTGAGGCTTGTGCTTTTCGAGCGTACCCTGGGCAGGCTGGAGGGCCCATAGTCCACTTTTTAGGATCAAAAATAAGTTATCAGTCACTGAAAAATTTGTCGATCAGAAAGTTCCATGCTGCAAAGAATGAAACAGACGCCCTCCCAGTGTCGTACTAGATTTTTGCAAAAGATTGCTTTTGATGAGGTGAAAAAAAAATTATGGTTTTAGCAATGGTAGTGGGGTTAGACGTGCTAAAGCATAGTTTATTTCGGTTAGGTTGCTCGTCGGTATTTGTTTTTTGTTCTAAGTTTCTATTTTGTTACGCTCTGAGATGTGCACACTTTAGTCAACGTTTACGTGTCATCTCTCTCCTTTCTACTCAGACCGACGGACGCTGCGCTTCTTCGGAAAAGAAAATAGAAGGAGCCGGCTTGCTTGTCACCCTGGCTTGGTCTGACGTGCTGTAGAATTTGCGCGGTGCGTCTATGCAGGCGCCCATGGCGAGCAAAAAGGTAATATTTTATTTATTCCCTTTTTATTTTTAATTTTTTCATTCTTTTATTTCAAGTAATTGTCGCGAGTTATGATTTTATTAGTATTTGTGTTTAAGTCCTATTATCACTACTGTGTTTGAACACCCTACCAATTCTTTCAATAATAATTAGTTTACAGGAACGGAAAGACGCAGTATCCATTACGCTCTATGTGGACACGTGAACGGTATAAATATAATTGCATGGTTCTACCCCGCTGCGGTGGCGCAGGGGTTAGGGCGCTCGACTACTGTGCCCAAGGACGCGGGATCAAATCCCGGCCTCGGCGGCTGCTTTTCGATGGAGGCGGAAAGCTAAGCGCCTGTGTACTGTGCGATCCAAGCTCACGTTAAAGAACCCCAGGTGGTCGAAATTTCTGGAGTCCTCCACTACTGCGTCTCTCATAACCTGAGTAGCTTTGGGACGTTAAACCCCAAAACAAACCAAAATAATTGGTTTTTTGCAAAGAAAAGGCACAGCTCTGTGGCCCACTTCCTGAAGGCCAGGTGAACGGCGTGAAATAGTCCGTTCGAAGAAACATTTAGGCTCATTAAAAGCTTCTTTGTTTCATTGGTATGGAAGCAGATGAAATGTGGTTCACAACGTGATATTTAATAGTAACGAAATCTGGTCTTCATATTTTGCTTATAATTTCGCACCTTTCTTTCCAACAGGACCGAAGATCGTAGCACGTTTCCGTTCGTAACCTTTTCGTGGCTGCGTGCATAATGCAGCATAAAAAGCGACAGTGAAATCATGAAAGTCCGCATCATCTTCAAAGAAGAGAACTAGAAGCCAGTGAAAGACATGTTCGCATCAGGCTTCGACCCATTCTGGTGGTGCGGACGTGGAGCATTGACACTGCGACACCGCAGAACAGGCCATCTCGCTTGGGTTAGCTGTAGGATGATGATTGTTGCAGGTGAGGCCTGTACAGTCAGAGAAGGATCACACAGAGTGCATCCTTCCTTCCATCTGATAAGGCAACGAAGAGGCGTCTAAGTACTCTACTATGTGTAATGTTCCCCATGTGATCAAAATTACTGTGGGGAGGAGAGGATGGCTTCCCCTGGCCCTGTGGGGCTGGGACTGGTAGCATAGAGAATGAGATTGGTAAAGAGCGGACACATCCCATAGGGCCCAGCGGCCCATTTGACGATTGTGCACAAAGCGCCGGCGGCAACTACATCCGGTCTTGCTGAAGGCGGGAGATTTGAATGCTAGCACGCGCTGCATCTTTCCCGGCCCTTCTGGCGCATTATTTCAGTTTTACATGGTCTACTTGTGTTTCTATTTATTTTCAGCATGCATAACAACATAAAAAATGGATTCCCAGTTCTCTAAACTGGCAATCAACGCAGCTGCGCCACCACCTTTGCAAAACAGTATTGCAGAAAAGACGCCAAGTGCTTTGTGAAATGACATTTTTTGTGCTGCATATAAAACACATGGGATGCAATAGACGTAGACGAATGCATTGGCAAAACTTGGCACACATTAGGCGATGTGTACAGTACAGAAATATAAAATACACAGCTCGAGAAACAGCACTTAGGCAAAGACAAAAATAGCATAACGATGATTTCCGAATTATGGCAAATGATATGTAACAAAACAGGCAATATACATAAACTACAAAGTCCCAATCGTGGCTACCTTAGCAAGGGTAACTTGCATTGTTCAGGGCAGAGAGGAGTACTGATGCTTGGGTGAAGGCCACACCGTTCACTCATCGCATCGGCCGTGCTTCGGCTGCAGCCCGTGGGTCCATGCAGTGTTGTTGGAAAAGGAATGAACATGATGCATAAGGTTGCAATGAACTGTAAGGCGACTGCACCGCACACACAACTGCGCATGTGGGTGCGTACTGAAGACTTGAACAGCAGTTATGGTCCAGAACAGAAAAGCTGTCATTTGTAAAATGGATACAAAAGCTACTCTGGCAACGTAGAGATCAGGAAATGCAGGCGAAAGGAACCTGTCTGAAAATGCATTTCTACAGTGAGTGAAATAACAGTCACTAAACTAACAATATTCCTCGAAAGCATTGAACAGCTGAAGCAATGAAGCTGGCAGCGTAATAACACATTTCTCACTTTAACGTTGTCCCATTAAATGCAACGCGACACCACGCAAAACTAGCCGTTCGCAAAGCCGCGGCCTGGCCTCACCGCGGCCGGCTAGCACGCCATGTTGGCTTGCCCTTCATACGCGACTTTGTGAAGCAAAGACCGCCGTGCTGAGCTTAACTGTCCGAAATAACTCGCCGTTGTCGACAAGAACGAAACATTTCTCACTGGTTGGACTGTTAAACGCGACACCACCCAAAACTAACCGTTCGCAAAACCGCCTCACGCCATGTCACGTCACCGCGGCCAGCACGCCTTGTCATTACTGTTATCTTGCCCTTCACGCGCGACTTTGTGAAGCGCAGCCGCCGCCGTACTGAGCTAAACTGCCTGAAATACTGCGCAGTTTGACAAGAAAGTCAAGAAGGCAGCATTTCTCGCCTTACCGTCGCCGTGTTAAACGCGACACTTAGGAAAACTAGCCGTTCGGCCAACCGCGTCAGGCATGGCAGCACCGGCCGGCTAATACGCCACGTTGGCGCAACGGCGTGCCTTGGTGCCTTCACATGCCACTTTGTCCAGCGTGCTGAGATAAACTGTTCGAAATGCAGCTCAGTTTCCCAGGAACACGAGATATTAAACATCGCCGAGGTTGGAAACTGCACGAGCGTCAAGAACTGCGCCTGAACATCCGGCGCGCCTGTTCACAAGCTGCGAAACTTAATTGGCACCGGTCGGTGTGGTCAGCGTAAACTGCTTGAAATACAGCGTAGTTCAGCAAAAAACGTTGCTCACCTTGCCGTCGTTCCAAACCACAGTTGTTCCGCGTAGCAGCCCACGAGAGATAAAAATATGCGGTCTGTGCCGCACAGGCGTGGCGAGGCACGAGAAGACAACCGCTCGCTCCCTTCGACAACTTTCTATCGGCTGCTCCGGCGGGCTACCGCTGCAGCGAGTGCCGTTGCGCGCATGTCCGCGGATGTACAGCCTCGTCCACTTTTAGCTATAACACAGTCACTGCTTTCAAAGCGTCATTGCGTCCGACTCGGCCATGCAATATAGCTTAGTGGCAGGCCATGTGAAGCAACACGCCCGGGTCCTTCTGACCTCGCATCGCTTTGCATCGATATATGCCTACGTCGGGCGCAATGTTGCTTTGAAAGAAGTGACCGTGTTATAGCTAGAAGTGGACGACCCTGTACACGCTGGTGCCGCCATCCATCAATCGGCGGCAGCGCAACAAGTCGCGCGTCATTTCCTGGGGCCAGTTTTCGCCGAGTGTACGCTCTTTACCAATCTCTTTCTCTATGCTGGTAGGTCTTTGCCGTTTGAGGTGGGGGCCAGCGTGTTGTTGTTGTGGCTGTAGGAAGAAGAAAAAGAAAATGCACGGGCCGGCTACTGGCTCTGTAGCTGAGCCACCTCCACTGCCTCGTGCAGACAGAAGCGAAAATAAAGAAAGAAAGGGAAGAGGGAGAGAAACAGGCGCCGCAAAAACAGCCGTCGTCCACCACCGAAGCGGTGCCGGGCGCAATGACGGCCGAGAACAGATGATAATTCGGACAGGCTAGCCGCCTGTCCTATCCCCATCAAGGGAGGCCTCCCGCGGAGAGTTCATACTCTCATCTACGAGGGAGACCTCCACAGATGGTTGTACCTGTTTTAGGCTGCTATTGCACCCGCCACTTCGTGGTGGAGGACGGTCGTTGCGACTCGCATCTCACTATCTCCCTCTTTTTTGTGGCGGGAGCTGCACTGGCCACATTATCTCGCTGATTTGCATGGCTGTCTGGCTGCCATACTGCGTATGTTCAAGTTACGTCACTGCGCGGCTCAAAACACTCGCCGTCGCCATTGGTTAGCAGGAAAGAAAAGGCGCGGTATCTCTCACACTTGGGCTGTTCGTGAAGGGCTCAGAGTGGTAGGTCGACGTCGCTTGCAGCGTGGGCTAGCCTGCCACCAAATTTTTGTCTGTTGTAGGCCGTCATTGCCCCCGCCAAAGCCTAGGTGGTGGACTGCGGCTATTATTACGGCGCGCGTCTTTCTCTCCCTCTTCTTTTTCTGTGTTCTCTACTTTCTCTGTTGTGTCGACACGAGGCGGTGGATGTGGCTCAACTACAGAGCCAGTAGCAGGCCCGTGCATTTTCTTTTCCGTCTTCCTACAGCCACAGCAATAATCTGTGACACTTGCTCTGTAGGCACTTGTACCGTGCTATAATTCAAGGGAGGAAGGTGGGAGAGAATGATGAAATAAAGAGAAGCCGTAGTTGGTTGGTTTGGTTGGTTTGTGGGGTTTAACGTCCCAAAGCAACTCAGGCTATGAGAGACGCCGTAGTGGAGGACTCCGGAAATTTCGACCACCTTGGGTTCTTTAACGTGCGCTGACATCGCACAGCACACGGACGCCTTGCGTTTCGCCTCCACCGAAAAGCTGCCGCCGAGGCCGGGATTCGATCCCGCGTCCTTGGGAACAGTAGTCGAGCGTCGTAACCACTGCGCCACCCCGGCGTAGTGGAGGACTGAAGAAAATTTCGACCACCTGTGGATCAATATCGTGCACTGATAAAACCGAGTTGGAGGAGGGTGGCTGCTCCATGCTCTACGGTGCTGGGACTGTAGCCCACCGCTGTTTGTCCAGGGGTATGGTTGTGTCTATCGTAGGATTTCATATTGCACCCGCCACCGCTTCAGTGGCGAACATGGCTGTTGCAGTGCGCATTTTCCAGCGTAAACTGCACTGATCGCACTCTCGTTGGCTTCGTGTGGCTCTTGCATCCGCAGCCGGGGAGTTCCTGATTAACTATATGTTGTGGCAGTCGACTTTAACCGGACGCCGGACTCTTTTAGCACACCTCCAAAAGAGGAGTTTAAACTTAACCTGGGCAGCGATTCCCACATCCAGACCATAGGCAAACTCTCCAGTCAAGGTACTGTGCTAGAGCCATTGAGAAGTCTGCCTGTAACTTTACCGACTATCCGGCCGCCTTTGTGGCAATGGAGAAGCAGCAACGAGGAGAACATGAAGAACCATAAAAAATTAAATAATTAAGAAACGATTTTCAATTTACTACTACATATTATGTTGTCTTTATTATAGCCATAATAACACATACCTGGGAGAGCCAGCGGTTTAGTCGTGGTGAAACAAGATAATTAATAAAGCTTAGGCAAAATAAAGAACTGGAATAGCCAGAGGTATAAAAACGCAGAATCAAGGTAAATGACAAAGCCTAACCAAGATAAACTAATACCTCACTCTACGTATATCCTGGCATAGCTGAGCTAAACCACTGCCAATTTTTATTTTCTGAAGTGTGTCATCAGGTTATAAATGAAAGGAATGCAATACACATCCAATCATAATGTACGTGCGTATAAATGGTGTTGTCCTTTTTACCTAAATTCCGCTGGGGTGGCGCAGTGTTTACGGCGCTCGATTACTGTTCCCAAGGGCGCGGGATCGACTCCCGGCCTCGGCGGCCGCTTTTCGATAAAGGCAAAAAGCAAGGCGCTTTTGCCTCCATCCATCCGAGGTGGCCGAAATTTCCGAAGTCCTCCACTGCGGTGTCTCTCATATCCTGAGTCGCTTTGGGACAGTAAACCCCACAAAGCCAAACCAAAACCAATCTTTATTTTTCCTGAAGCTTCGCGCAGCACTTTGTTGGATCTAAACAGGTCTCTGTCACTGCACATTTTGTTTTATCAGAAACTTCCATCTTGCAAGGATGGCAGAGACGCCCTCCCAGTGGCACACAAATTTTCATCAAGATGCTACTTTTCCCTAGATGAAAAACAAATAAAAATATTAGTAAAGTTTTAATCCGAGGTAGACGTGCGCAATCACGCCTTATTTCGGTTTGGGTGCGGGGCAGTATTTGTCTTTTTGTTTTTGCTCGAAGTTTCGATTTGGCTACGTTATAGTATATGCACAAACTGAGCAACGTGTTCACGTTAAGGCGTCATTACTCCCGCTGCAACTCAGCCCGTCGCACACGGCACGCTTCTTCGGCCGAAGCAGTAGAAGTACCTGGCCCTCTTGCCATTCTGACGTGGTCAAACGTGCCATAGTAAGTGGGCAGTGCAATGCAGCAAACCGTGGCGAGCAGCAAGACGATATTTTATTCGACTTTTTGTGATGTCATATCATTTTTCTGGCATAAATAGATTTCGAATAATCAATTCCTCTGAACCTTTGTTTTCCACATAGGGTCCTCACTATCTCGTCAATCATTATACAATGAAACAGTATTTGAATCCTTCATTTTTCTTGCGGGATTCATGGGAGCAATAAGTGCGAATAGCCAGATTAAAATCCTTCAATGAAATTTCTATTTGATAGTAAGTTATGCAAAGTTCGTACTTTATTCCGAGGAGGGGAGCAGAAAAGACAACAGTGGCGGTGGAGAAAAAGGGTAGGCAGCTGGCTGGAAGGCTGTTTTGCATTGTGTCAGGCTATGTATATTTGTGGAGTTGTGTACCATTACGAACAAAGTTTGCAAGGTGTGCGAAGAAGCAGCAGCGAAGCAGCAGATGAAGAAAACGCGAGCGCCCCAGGCTCTGCGCACTATTCGTGCGAAGATGAAGGACCGGGGAGCCGGCTCCTCATGGCGTACCTGAAGTCTAATCGAACACTCTAATCACCTTGGCTCCTGCTAAGGAACTTTCGCTTATAATGATAGGAGTGTGGCAATCGTATTGCCGCCATCCATCAACTGAACGGTTGCGGTGGATGGAAAGGGCAGGCAGGGGACTGGAAGGCTGTGTCACAATTTGTCAGGCAATACATATTATCTAGGTTCCATTGTGAAGAACCTACATCCGCACAACCCATGAACTACACGAACTTTGTTAACATATTTGTCCCGACAGCTTCACATAAAGCTTAAAATAAATATATTTCATTATTAAGTGTCGCAGGACAGTCACCCAATGGGAAATTAAACCGCAACGTCAAGATTTACCGGCCCGGAGTTTCGGCCCAGCAAATGCGCCAGTTATTGGCCTACTGCTTCAAGTTTATTGGCTCCGAAAAGGTAGCTGTTGGGGTGGACACTACGCGCTCTGGCTATAGACTACGACAGCACTTTTTCATGAGTCCCAGCCACGAGTTACTCGCCTCAACTGTTCTTATTAGTGGGATTATTTAAGAAAGTCCTCGCCCCCAATTACGAAAGTTCAGTGTTACGGATACACATTAACAGAAGTAAAAATAAGTAAAAGCACATCCATAATCTTTTCCCAGGGTGCCTATGCCTAAAAACTATTTTATTACTTTTTTATTTTTTTGTGGAGGGGGGGGGGGGGAGGGCGGCTATTGAGCGGTCTTTTATAAACATCTTAGGAATTGTTCACATCCGGCCATCAAATAAATGTCTTGCTTTGTTTTGGAACAGGAATTGAAAGGATGGACTGAACTTGTAGTGACCAGTAGAACATTTTGGGCTTGAGCATTCTCTTTTTTACTTGAAGCCCAGTGTAGCGTGATAAAATACCCATCAATGAATTTCGTGAAGGATGAGTTATTTATAGTTGCTTCCCGTTTGCGCGTGCCTTTGATTACACTCAGAATAAAACAAAGGCTTTCAACCCCTTGAATAAGGAATGAAGAAGCAGAGGAACTCCAAACTAGAGATCTGATTAGCTTGATTGGAAGGAGGCATTTCAAGAGTCTCTTGAAAGGCAGGCTCATTAAAATACGCATGAATACTTTAGTATACCCGCCATTTTAGCGCCTTTATGGGCTTTTTTGTACTACCAAGTGAAAGCAGTTTGAGCACTTCCCTTAAGGAGAGCCTGGAAACTCGAAATGTTTTAAATTTTATCATAAAATACCTCTTCTTGTAATGTATGCACCTTTTTTTGTCACGGGCAATGGCGCGTAACGTCCGCTCCTTTTTACCCGCGACTAGCTCCGCAAAGTGGAAGGGTCATTTAAAAAAAATAGATCGGTAAGATTTACGCGGATTATTTTCTGCACCTTGTTTGTTTTGTAAAATTAAATGATCCATATAATAGAAATATCTGGTAAGGGTATAGTTATATTTTCGATGCTTACGGTACAGTAAGAAAAATAAATTAGGAAGAAAAAAAAACATCCATGTTCTTCCATAATGTATTTTTCTGCTTCAATGGCTTAACAGCCGATGTAAGAAAATTTGTGTGGACGTCGTTTGCTATCTAGGTCCTAGAGTCCACTTTCCATTGACGGTGAACCTATCAGAGTTTGCAGGTCCTAAAACTGTCGCGAAGCTGTGTTATAGTTATCAGCTTGTGATGGATTCAGAATAGTTTTGTTTCGTTTCATGAACAGAAAAAAGAATTCATTATAAATTTAGCCTGTCGCTAGTCACTGCTTTTGCCCGGGCTGCCACGTGGGTATACATTTTTGTTTTTCTAATTAAGATTTTTTTTTGTTTTGCAAATTGGTAATTACTGCACTTTCGTCATCCAGTAGGAGTGATTTTAAAATCACAGTGTTTATTTATTGATTTAATAAAGCATAAATTTTCAATAACCCTGCAATAATTAAGTATGAAACAGATAATTGGTAAGGTTCGTAATTCTACAAAACGGAAATATTTTTGGCGCCATTTGGTTTGCCTGTTCTTAGAACTTTATAAATCCTGCTAAAAAGCACCTCGTCTGCTTAATTTTCAGCAAAATATAGTTAGTATTAATGTTACATGAGTATTAATAACCACGACTGGCTCTATGAAGAAAACATTAAGCTAAATTATCAATGAAAGGTATTCCTGATTCTCGGTGTGGGAGGCGATGGTGGTGGAAGAAGTTTATTCTCCAGCAGATACAGGATACGCGTCATCCTATCGATCAGCACGACAGCCTGGAGCCCTTGGATACGGGCGGTGTGTTCAGCTAGTTGGATTACATCTAGCTGAGTCCCAAGGTGGGAGCTCAAAAGTAGTCTGCCAAAATGTTCCCGTTTTTTTTTTCATTTATATATTTTTTTATTTCCAGACACGTCTATACTATATGCACCAGATCCACCTTATCTTGACACAGTTTGACCTTTTCTGAGAATTGTTATGGTTACCACTGATTTAGGGTAGCTGGGTTCGGGAAAGTCCTTGTTAGTAAGCGCCTCCAAATGCCTTCTTAGATCTTACTTATGTCCAGTCTGCCGGTGGGTATTTTCCCCTGTTTAGCCGATAGTTCTCTGTAATCTCTTTATGGCTGACTAGCTTGTTCCTGCTAAGAGCGTACTGAGGGTCATAGCCTACGCGGAATGTGCGGCCGCGGGAGAGCTCATGACCTCCCTCATTTCCCTGAAGATTGGTGTGGCCTTGTGCCCCTATTAGCCAGAATATTCTGTCATCCTGACATGTTTTCATTATCTTTTTGCCTGTGGAGAGACGCTTGCCCTGAGAAATTGCCTTTTGCTGTTTTCAAATCACTTATACTTTTAGTAGCCATTATCCATGCTATTGCTAGAGAAATCGCCACCTCTTCAAACGTGTGAGATAATCTCGTCCTAACCGAGCCGCTTATTCTTAGATGTTGTTCATCTGACACTACCGCAACCATAACATGCCTGCCACATACTTGGCGGTGTCGCCATATACCCCGTCCTTTCTTCCTTGATATAACTTCTGCAACGTTTTCGCCCTTTCCTTCCTTCGTTCCTAGTGATATTGTGGTTGCATGATTCGTGGCAGTGGGGATTTTTAGTCGCTTCCTGACTTCCATCGGAACATACGTCTTCGGGTCCACTTGGGTTTCGTATCGAATGGCTAGCTTAGCAGTATGCTTCTTTCCGTCTAGGTCTTTGTTAGTCTTACTGGGAGATGGCGCTGTTTACGTAGGAATTATCAGTGATCGAAGTGATAAAACTTTCCCTGGAATGAAATGCAAGAAAATTATGTAAATATGCAAACTTTTATTTGCTTTTAGCCGAGCCGTATCGCACATATCTAAAAGCGGTGATGTCAGACTGGCCGAAAAAAAGTGGTTAGTATGTCTCACTACAATTGGTGTGCTTAATAAGATAACTTGCCTAAACGTAGAAATTGGCAGTTGCTTTGTAGGAAAACCTGAATCTAGGCTCATAAATGTCAGATTATGTGCAGAATTTTGGGTGATATTGGCTGATCATTAACTCGGGTACACATCTCCAGCTGAGTGTTAATGGGAGAAGAACGCAGTGGCAGCAGAAAAAAATGGTGCCCAACATAACACAGGGAATCATAGCGTCGAAGTGTCAACTTTACAGTAGCGATTAACGTGGCCTAAAATACACAGGCATGTTACCACCATCTGTAGACTCCGTAATCATTAGCCTTTTGTCTCATACGAAACAACATGATGAAATCAGAAGAGCACTTGACTTCTATAATGATCAGTCTCCATGGCAACGTCCACATTACTTAAAATGTATGAAGGTGAAGTGCCCGGGTTATCAGATTGCTCATTCTGGTTGCGAGATGCTAAGGCAATGCGAGTGGAAACATAATGCAAAGGTATGAACTCTATGAGGATTTTGTTATTCTTAGTTACATAACAGAATTTTCACTGCAGTGCAGCGAATAAAGTTCGACTATAAGAAAAACATTCGCAGCAGCCCCGGGAATATCACTCATTAAGTACTGAGGACTGCACCCGTTCAAGCAGAACATTTTTGCTTTCCTTAGAATTTTTATATTCATGGTTTATGGGGCAGAGACGCCGTAGTGGAAGACTCCGGAAATTTCGATCACCTGAGGTTCCGTAACGTGCACATATATTGCACAGCTCACGGGCGGCTGGCGTTTCGCCTTCGGAGGGTCTCTTTTCGGTACATAATAAAAGTTTGCATTCTTCTTCTATGCGTTAAGGGCGCGTCTGGAATGTAGTTAGAACCCGAACGGCGACATATGTATTTTACTCCATTTGTTCTAATTTCTGTAATACCTCGTTTAGAGCTACCTCCCCGGCAGTTTTGGCTTCATTAGGACTGTTCCTCAATTCAGTTTATAGCTTCATTTTGAATGTGGGGCACTTGAAACTCGGTCATGTTGTTGTCGACAAATAAGGTTTCTTTTAGCACGAATGGGGTCTAAATGAATTGACAGTGAAGAGTTGATAAGTGTGTGATAACCGTCTTGCGGTAACACTTGATATCAAGACTTCCAAATTCAAAGCAAACCCTTATTTAGCTCATCATTTAACAAATACATGGAAACTGAGGGACTTTGTTCTGACATGCGTACTAAAGGAACGAAGAGCCACTGACACAGAGGAAAGCATCCTACGTTCAATTCTTTCGTTCAATGTGAACTATTATTATTATTATTATTATTATTATTATTATTATTATTATTATTA
>JAJIZL010018638.1:1418709-1481483 GCA_023969395.1 Amblyomma maculatum
ATTATTATTATTATTATTATTATTATTATTATTATTATTATTATTATCATGTAGATATCTTCAATTGGAAAGTAAAAATAAAATATTCAGCATGTCGCCGGTGCTTTCAGATATCATCGATGGGAAGCAGATGTTTTTCACTAAGCGTAGAAAGCTGCGCTATTTTGTTTCTATAGTAAAGTTGTGAGGCATTGTTCCAACGCAATAAAAAACACATGGACGAAGGTAAAATAGAAACCACGAATGCCGGACTTCAACTGCGGTTTATTCCAGAAACAGGCATTTATGCAAAAAAGGGGCACAAGACCATAAAAATATCCGCGAACTGATAACAATAACGGAAGCAGTTGGAAACGGTAACAATATCGGAATAGTCATTCCATTTTGTGACCGTTTACCTCCCTGACAGTTTCTTTAGCTCACATTTGCCAACCAAAAACAAAACATCACCTGTGCTTTCTTTCGTTTTATTGAATACTGACGCCTTCCCTATTTTACAACTCGGACATTATAGTCCTATTAATTTCCGTCCCTAACTTTATGTGGCCGTCTTCTACAGCGCAATTTATCTGACACATATATCATCTGAAGTAGGTGCGCTTGCACTTGTTTGCATCATGTTACTGTGCCCTTTTCATAATTGCACCATAATATGGCGGTCTGTATTTCGGTTATTCTCTGCCTTTAATATTATTTTTACTGTTGATTATTTTTTCACTTTCCCATGCGTAAGCACGCGTAAGCTGAGTGCCTAACTGCGCGAGTGTAGCAAAGAAAAATAAACGACAACAAATGTATTATGGTTGCACCACCTTTTTTTTTCTAAGAGCAGGATCAAATTATCTTGTGCAGCTGACGCTCGTTCACTTCGCCACTGGCTAAAACAAAGACCCTAACTTTGCTGAGTGGTGCCAGTCGGTCTCTTGAAGCGAATGTATTTCATAGTAGTTAAGTTGGTGAGATATTAACTGCATAGTGTTTTTATCATTAAAGGTTGTTGTCAATCACACTTTCTCAACTGCTTTATTGTGGTTCACCAGCTTCGCAGCATCAATCATGCATAAGCTGTTCTTAGTAAAGGTGTAATTGAATAAATTACGTACGTTGCAACAAGCACTTTCATTTTTTCAGCATAATGTCACTGGTTTCATAAAACTCATAAAAGCGTCAAAGTTTCAATAATAATAATAATAATAATAATAATAATAATAATAATAATAATAATAATAATAATAATAATAATAATAATAATAATAATAATAATAATAATAATAATAATAATAATAATAATAATAATAATAATAATAATAATAATAATAATAATAATAATAATAATAATAATAATAATAATAATAATAATAATTGTTTCACAGGAAGGGAAAGGCACAGTATCTGTCACACTTGCTATGTGGACACCTGAACGGCGCCGTAAGGGAAGGGATGAAGGTGGGAGTGAAAGTGGAAAGACAGAAAGGGAAGCCGTAGTGGAGGACTACGGAGTAATTTCGACCACCTGGGGATATTTACGTCAAGGTGTCGAACTCTTTGTATTTTTTATACGTGCGAAGAATTGTGAAAGCGCAAACAATAAAATTTTCTATGTCATTTCGTTCTTATTTTTATTTTCAGAATGTCCTGTAGCTTACTCCTGAAGTTGTGCGGAAACCTTTTCTTCAGATTTACAAATGGGGTATTACAGTTAAAATGATTTGCCTGAAGTGTTGATGTTGCTTCCTCTCTGTTACGAAAATTCTTATAAAGGGCTGACTTCGCAATTTAGATTTACTACCTTCGAGCTTCACTTTCAGCGTCTCGAACGTCATAAGTGATATAAATATCCTTGTAGCAATTCATATTTGTGTTTTCAGAAACTTTATATTTTTTAATATAATGAATTTAATGTTTAGTCCGTAGTTACTCTTTAAACACTTCCAAGTTTATTTGTATAGATGTGCCCAAGAAGCTCTTCACATGAAAAATAGCTCTGTTGAAAACAGAAAACCTGAAAAAGGTCAGTGGTTCGCTGCATGTCTCCGCGTCGGTTGTTTCGAACCACACTTGCACTGTACCACGCTGTTAGGTACAAAAACTTCGCTGCCGCTGACGCGCAAGAAGCCCGCTAACATGCTTGCATGTAACCGGGCTCTGAGCCCTGGACCAAAATTCATTTGGTGCGCACGATTGAAGCACTGTTTCGATGTACTAAAGCTTTCAAAAGGCGAGACATTCCTATCCAATCCTAGCAAGATGAAATTTCCAATAACTGAGTGCTCTCGAAGTGTGCACACAGACACAATAAATGAAAATAATAATTTACACAGTACCAATGCAACTGGCACTTATTAGACCGAAACTGTCTCGTAGTCAAATGTTTGTCGCTAGTTACTCACTCCAGACGCCACTTACAATGGCTAACGTGTCTTGCGAAACAAAAGAAGCTATATAGGAAAGCTTCAAAGTCCACCGTCTTTCGCAACAAAAGCCGCACTTAAGGCGCCTCCATGGAAGTGCGGAGCCACGTTGAATTGCAGGTCGTTGCTAGTTCTCAGATTCACTGCCTTAGTCAACCTTCCTTCTCTGCATTACGAATATCTGAGACAGATGGCTCGGTTGGTTGGTTGGTTGGTTGGTTGGTTGGTTCATAGGAAGGGAAAGGCGCAGTATCTGTCGCACTTGCTCTGTGGACACCTGAACCGCGCCGTAAGGGAAGGGATGAAGGTGGGAGTGAAAGTGGATAGAGAGAAAGGGGGGCCGTAGTGGAGGGCTACGGAGTAATTTCGACCACCTGGGGATCTTTAACGTGCGCTGACATCGCACAGCACACGGACGCCACTTCGTTTCGGCTCGGTATTCTAATTTCGCCGATGCACATGACGGTTTGGGCTAATTAACTACAATGCACGCCGACCATGCCCTGAGGTGACAGAAAGCCATACAACTATAGCGACTAACCAATGAAAATTCTGCAGATATTAAATAAATATTAACACTTTATTTGCAGAAGAAACGATATCAGTGATAGGAAATTTCTCTTGTTGTTTAACCTATCTCATCAAAACAGATCAGCAAATAGGGGATCGCAACACAAGAAGCTTGCGCGTAATTTGCTGTAGAAACTTTGTTATAAGCAGTGTTGACCAGCCAAAGAAGCGTCCCGTGAGGCGACGACATGCACAAGAACTACTGCTGTAAGGCTCTTCCCAATTTATTGTCTCTGATAACAAATACATTTGAGCAGACTTTGAAGCGAATGACGAAATGGGCCTGAATAAAAATCTAAAGACCACGCAAATGGTTACTATGTCGTGATTGAAATTATGCCGATAATAACAAAGACGAGAAAGTTTTTGGTACACGTACCTACCTAGAACACGAAGGAAAACATACGAATAGCACTAAAATAATTTCACTAGTTCTCACTTGGCTGCTAATACTTCAAGTTATACATCGTAGCTATCTGAAATATATATTATTAACACTTCGTTTGTCGCGATAATTGTATATATCGCCCATTCAATTAGCAAAGTGAATACTTGTATATTTGTTTCTGTAGCATTTCCTTGTATTGACCGCCGTATAGCTCATGGTGAGAAAGGATTCTATTACAATACTCAGCCTAACCCAGTCGTAAAAAACTACAGAAAATTTTCTGATGTTACGACAGAATTTCTGTGCGTTTTTAACGGGAAACCTGTTGTGACAACAGAACATTCTGTAATAACATCAGAAATTTCTGTAGTTACAACAGAAAAGTACTACAGAACTACAGACAACAGAAATATGCTACAGAAAAACTACAGAAGTACAGAAAAGTACTATAGAACTACAGAAAAAATTTGATGGTTACGACAAAACTACAGGATATCTTGTCGTCTTTTTGACCCCGTTCTGTAGTTTTTTTCGACTGGGAATAGACGAGTTATCAAACTATGTCCGGGTCATCTTATCTAAGCCTTGTAGGATAAATAGTGTGACTAGAAGTGGAACATGCTGTAAGTTTTACCAGAAAACAGGTGTGCAAAAGAGTCTCTTGAAAATTTCTAACGCGTGTAGACCACCCACAAGTTTCCCGTTTTCAAGCTTTCCTTTATAAAGCTGTTTCCTTCACTTCACAGGCCTGGTATGTAAATCATAAACACCACTTTTCATGTATGCGGGTACAAACTCTGAATGCAGATATACGAATATATCAGCAGAGAGGACGAAACACCGCTTTTTGGTCACGCAACGTTGCAGCGTCGCCAGAATAGGCCTAAAAAGCGTTGTCGTTCGGTACGGAGATCGGAAGCGATTTACATAACGACGTGTCTTCTCCACGCGTCGTGTTTGACAAGAGCGCATTCAGAACATATCGACTGCGGCACCTTTCTTTGTTCCCTCTTCGAAAACGTCCACATAGAGTATTTGGCCCATGCCTGTCACTATTCGCAGGACGGAGCAGGAATGAATGGAGTTTCAAAGAGACAAAAGGATAACGTTACGAGGAATGTGAGAATTTGTGCATGACAATCAGACAAGGGACAGACTAAAAGGTCCCTATATTTACGCAAATATGTCACTGTTGCCGCGTTACAATGTACAAACAGGCTAAAAAAAAGTTTGTGCTAAGCATAATGATACAAATGCTGTTATTCTTTCAAAATACTGATGTTTGAAAGGGTGCTTCTCAGAGATAACTAAGTTCGCAGAACTTTTAACCTCAGATCTCGATTGTGCCTACGAAAAGCATTTCAAATAGCGAACCGCCAGCTTGTGGATGTGAGTGTGCTCAGTTGCATAATGTTTGATATATGGTTACTGCAATTTTTCGTTTTGCTGTAAAACACGTGCGTTGCCCTAGTCCCATCTGAATGCGAGGTGAAGTCACCCTTGGCCTTATTTTGAAATAAGCCTAAATCCCTTTTTTATTTCTGATTCATTATAAGTGCGTCTCATTTATTTTATGTTTAGCGAAGTTGACTTCTATAGTAAGGCTGCAAAAAGGCGTTGATATGAGCATACTAATCTACTTTCGGACCTCTTATAGCCCTTAATGCACCACACTTCATCCAGCAGGGCTTATGTCTATTGCGTAGCCATAAGAATTGATTATACATTCGGCATTGTTCTCAGACTTTGAATGGTGACGTAAAATTAGTTATCTTAAAGAACAATCTATTTTCCTTCATAATTGCAGATTTAGAGACATTTTGTTTGACTTGATGCTTTCAAAAATGACCAGGAAATTAATTTCCTTCCGCCGCTCACCTGTTTTCAGCGGAACATATAGAAGTCGCAGAATATTATCACTTGAATGAATTTAGAAAGGAACTTGATTAGAAAAACAAATTAGTTGATTTCTTAGATGTCTCTTAAGAAGAGAATGGCGACAGTCGACCCATCTTCTCCTGTCATTTAACTGCCATCGTTTGCCTCTTTTAGGCGTCAGTTGTGATGCTACGTATAATTAGAATTGGTTTACAGGAAAAAAAGAAGGGCGCAGTATATGTCAAACTTTCTCCGGCAAGTGTGTTTGGACGGTATACCCTCGCTCTGATCACGTGGCGTTCCTTTGCGCGCGTTCATGTATGGGATTGCAGATGGCAGGAACGCTAGATAACAGATCTTGCGAAATCTCGCGGAATATGTAAGATCTGGCACGAAGATCTCTCGCGCAACTCTCGCGCACTACATGGAATCTCTTTCCATGAGCCTGGAAACGCTTCCGCTTTAATAGTGTCGATACGATTGATGAAGTTCTTGGTGGGATGTTGAAATATTTGAGATATTTATCAACACATACCTTGAGATATATATCAACAAATTAAAACTGATCACTGTTTCAACATTCCGAATAGCTATTGCAAATGCTTACTAGTTATGAAGTCTTCCCCAGTGGACTTTTTTCTGCTACCACAACTCAATCTGCGAACTACGAAGGAAAGTGGTTTTGCTTAGCTTCCGTCTGCATGAACTGTGAAGGGAACAGCTCTAAATACTCAAAGTCATTGTAGATGATGTTTAAGAAGCCGGTGCATTATTCAGTTCCATATAGTCAGTAGGGTAGCGATGATTATCAATGTGGTGCGTAATATTTTTTGTCTTCATGTTGATATACGCAACTTTTCAAATATTGAAAACGAAAATCCATGGACTAAAGTAGGGTATACCCCTATCGCACAAAGAGCACCTGTAGAACCGTGTGATCGTGAGAGATCAGATTATATAGCGCTTGATGGCATTCTACGTGGGAAAGCAGGGAAGGATTATAAAGGAATGCATAATCGTTCTGAAAAAGAAGATCAGTCGTTGTAATGAGCGATAAGCACATTCCATGAAGGCCTTTGAATGTTTCTTGTGAACTATCACAAACAGTATGCATAAAATTTTCTGGTTGTGTACATGTGCATGCATGCATTTAGTATTGCGCGCTTTCTGATACCAAAAAGATAGTGACCCTACAGGCATATATGGATTTTCTGCAGTCTGTTTAGTTTTCTGTTAACCAAATCACGATCAGTTGGAACATCGACAGGCACACACGAGATGAGGTAAATAGCTTTAGCGGAAAATTATATACGCAGGAAATGAAGCTCCTCAAATAGAAACAATTTAGCTTATAATGCACTACCTCATACATACTAAAATGTTACCAGAGTATGATAGGTATACTGTATCCATTCGTGCAAAATACGATCATCACAGCTACTTTTCATACTGTCATGTATTTCATATAAATTTTAAGCTTGTATATGTGATTTATTTGAGAGGTCAGAGCCTAAAATAAACTTTTGCGGTAGCCTAAGCTGGGGGGTGCAGAGATGAGTAACCTTATAATGTGACATGTACATCCTGCTTTTAAATCTGTTCAACTAGATTATGGAAATTTTATTTGGTACTCGAATGTTTTTCATCTCGGCTTCTTATTGCACACAGCCGCTGATTTGCCTCTGGTTACTCGGGTTTGAAAATTAGGAATTCCGTTCTTCTTAGAATACTTTTCTTGTTACCGATGTTCAGCTAGAGAAATACATGATGAAAAATTGCTATTTCTTTTAACTATGCTTTTTGACGGTATCAGATTGCAGAAAATTTTCCAGGTTGATTTCAACTGTCCGAAAGATTGTTTTCGCGAGAAACAAGATGATGCGACAAGGTGGCTCGTTTTGATGAGATGCACACAAGATCCCGCTCGAGAGAGGGTGGAGTTGCACCTCTTTAGAGTGACGCGCATTAACGCCGCGGTTGAAGAACCTTCGTGTTCCACAGGGTTAGGGATAACGTTATTCGTTAGAGTCACAGGGCTTCCGCGATTGGTACGTTATTAAACTTTACTATCGCAAGCGCGCGAGGGAAACAACGTTATCATAGGCTTCCCTTCTCCTCCGGTCTGGAAACACACTGCTGCATCTCCGGATATGCATGAGGACCATAACTTCTCCATAATGTCTCAGATTCATTCTCCATAATTTCCGCGGCTCCTTTATAAACTCTCGTTGAAATGGTTTGCTTATTCGGATGTGTTCAATAGCAATCTCCAAAATCTACTCTCATGTTTTAACGATCTCGCTTGCCCAGGATGGCAAGGATTCCATGCTCGTTTGTTGCTTTGCTATGAATTAACTATTTTTGCGTGTCTTATCTAGCGTCTGCACGGGGCATGGTATGCCTGACTTGTGTTTACACTGGGCTGTTTCTTTAGGTATTTCGCAGAAATAATTCAATTAGAGAAATAATCATGTGACCTGCAGCTTGCCTTGTCAACAAAAAAATATTTTAGTTGATCTCTAGAATATTCACGGGTCCTTAGATATTATATGTAGCTTGCCGAAACCCACATTAAGTAGTAAAAGATCGCAAGCCTTGGTTAAAGGGCAAGAAAAATTACAATTCAGTTATCACGCTCTTGACCTAGAAATGTTAATGACTTCCTCAAAGCTTCTGGCAGCTTCATTAGCCGAAAAGCACTGTGTTGTTCAGTCGCTCTCACCTATATTACGCCTCGTCCCTGTTTGTCACGAGGAACAGCAACCGCAACAAGACCGGCGAAGCGAAACTCAAATTACAAATTGCGCGTCGTTGGGCCTACCACAAGGTCTACACTTGTTACGCGCGCGTACTGCCGAAGTACCGAACCGCGAACAGAAAAGTCAATTACGAGGAGCTCTAAGCCCCGCTTCCACACTTCGATAGAGAGTGACGTTCCCCTAGTAGGGTAAAACAATCAGCCTCGCTAGTATGCAGCGTGAACACGATTACTACATCGGAGACTTGTTATTTTTCTTCCTAGAACCTCATTTCCTTCGTGCGTCATGTGGGGTCTTCTAACCAGAGTTCTGTGCAGTTTTTATAACGCGCTGGTTCTCTACGGGCAGTCATTAGGGGCACGCTACTCTTATAGGCCTGCAGAAATTCTTTAATACTAACCAAAACTTGGATTCCTCACGTGTCATTAGATAGATATTTGGAAAATTGTATCAAACTATAGGATTCCAACTCCTGCAAATAATTTTCTGTACTTGCTTTAGAAATTTAGGGCTTCTGGTATGGTTCACTTTGCACGCGGGCTTTGAAAATTCATGACTACGCCAGGAAAGCCTATAGGAGTAGCAGAGAAAACATAATTGCAGCAAAAAGCGGCACATAGTTACCCATCACACTGGCTGGGACTTAAGTTAGCCATATATAGCGAAGCGCCAACAGACGCCAATTCCGATGTAGTAAAACTTGTGCAAAGTAGGAGTAACAATGGCGAGATTTTCACTATAGGCGAGAGTGTGGGAAGGGTTAGGGATGCCGATAGATGGCGCAGAACGAAATTTTAACACGCTCCGGCGTCCCGCAGTATTGGGATTGCGGCCGTACGTACTGCCGGCGCGTATGATTGAAGCAAATCCCAGTGCTACTTAGTCTTTTGTTCACTTCCCTGTAATACAAGGAGGAATTAATATACAGACGGCTTAAAGCAAACGGCATATTTTCGGTTCCGGCTCATTTTCTTCTTCCAGAAAAAAACACCCATCGAACTATTCACAATGCGATTGATGAAGCTATAAGACCGTAACGAATAACAAAAAAAAATTTAAAGCTCGCACATGTGTGTGCAACCAGAAATCAGGGTTAATTTGCTGATGTAGAGATGCGTTTTATAGTGGTTTTGTCTTTGCTCAAGCCACCAAATAATAGAGTTAGAAATGAGGTAACCACTTAGAAAAATGACGTACATATTTGCGTAACACTAAAAAGTAAAGAAGGGAAACTTGTGAATCTTTGAATTTAGGGTGATTTCCGATAATTTCATTTAGGAAGCATCGTCTTCTCTTTTGATTGTGAAAGTTTATTCTTCTTTACACAGAAGCCTATGTTGCATTTGTTCCACCCATATTGCGATTTTAAAATAAGGTTAACTGCTCCACTTTTGTCTTGTCAATTGTTTTGAAGCCAAATTTTTGCAATGGCTATATTGTAAAAACTCTCGGCAAATTTCAGACGATAAGTGTACACGACTGAGGAATTGCCAACTTGTCGCCAATTTTTCTAATTCTTTCGCGACGCGTTGAATTCTTCATATCCAAAATTTGCTGCGTGGTATATAAATCGATCTCTTGAAGTGACGCAAAATTGTCTCTGGGCAATCCCTATGAGAGGAGCGTATATTGACGGAAGCACTATCCTCAGCACTTGTAGTGGAACAGAGTTAGAGAAAGAAGTAGAGCACCGTAATGTATCAGCAAACTGCCACGCCATGCTTTAGATGCATCGAGCATCTTCCCCCTAAAAGAAAGGGCACTAAACGCAGAGATTTTCTGTTACCACACTATGAAAGCCAGGAAGCCCTAGTGAGTACTTTCAGCAGCTGTCAATTTAAGTTTTCAGACTACCTATGCGTGACCGCAATTCAGAAGCATGATTTAGAGTAGAAAATGCGGGCTTAAGTGTCAACGTAAATATCCAATTCATCGGCGCCTCAAAGCCACATTCCCTAAATCTGTGCATACTGGAAGAGTCAGCAGGCACCTCTAAGATAAGACCCTAGACGACCACAGCATGACACATCAGGTGGTATTTTAAGCTATCATTGAATATTGAATTACATATCGCAAACTTCGTTCTCATTCTCAACGCTATACATTCTTACTAACCAAGAAACCCATTTTTGGAATAATGTTGTTCACAAAATAACTTGATACTGATGATTAACATCCAATTCCTTTCGGGTATCGCTCTGGCGACATTCACACTTGATTATTGCAGTCTGCAGTCATCTTCTATCAGCGTAACACAAATAAAAATAATTGATAAGAAAAGCTTGTTTAAAAGCGCAAATGATCACGGCTTCAAAATTCCAGAGACAGCAGTTCGGAATTGTACACAAGCATACTTTCGGTATTGTCTGGAGAATAAAATAGTTGGTATGTTTTATCCACAATATAGATGTGCCAGTCGTCATACATTTCTTATGATAGCTCTTCTGGATTCGGCGTTTTCTTATGCCCATATATAATGTAAGTCTGTGTACGTTCGCATTCAACCGGTCAAGGTCATACAAGGGACGAAAGTTACAATAGATGTCGTAAGAGTAATCAGTGTGGCTTCCCACTGACCTCTGGGAAGACAGTTCCGAGTATGAGCAAATAGAGACGACAAGAAAAACAACGCACACAAAAAAGGCAGCAGAGCGAATAAGCCTCTCTAAATCTCTGCGGCTAACGGTTGGCCAGTATGTGGAATACAGCGAGGGAAAGAACTAGCAAGCGCCACATTCGACGGGAGTGAAATGAAGACAGAAAGGGTCGCTTTAGACTGAAATGATCTTCGCCAAACCATAGCGCCAACTCCTTCTCTTCTTATATTTCGAAAATTGCTTTAGTTTTTTTTGCTTCAAATTTTTTTATTCGGCAAGCAACCACCATTATTCTCAAAGGCATCTACATCGATTGGTACGCCCCGAATTCGCGCCAAAGTGAGAAAGCCCCGCAAACAACAAAAACATTTCTTCAGGTCTTCCGTTTTTCTTCCATTTTCCCTACTCTCCACATGAATTCTCTTGCCTTGCACTCTGCTTCAAAGGATAATGGTACAGAACAGTGGTCACTGCAGTGGGTACTAGAAAACCTGAGGTTACTAAGGGGACGAATGTCCAGGAACTACCGCTGAGTATCAGCATGACTTAGTATTCAAAATCTCTGCTCTAACAGTTGGAGTTGGAGACAGTATTTTCTCTTAAATCTCAGTCTCAAAGTGAATCTTTTGAATGTATTTTACTTAGGCGCGTCATGTTTTGACATTTAAACAAATCTTACGCTCACACAAGCGATCACACGTGTAAACATTTTTTGTTGCGACGAATTATTTTTGCTAAGGGAACTTGATAACATAATAAGTGTCTGACCACTTTCCGATCACTTTCATTTGTTTATTCGGCTTTTTTGCGTCTGAACACGTTCATTTTATGCTTTGTGACGTCTTCACTATATAAATACATTTTCCCAAGATTCGTCTACAAGGTGCCACAGTGTCGTGAACATTCCTGTCCTGAAGCAAATTATTTCCTCAGAAACGGTTCACTATGAGAACCGCAGACGAAGTCTAATGTGGTAAGAAAAGGCCTTTACTATTTATTTTCGATTGCAAATTTTGTGCTTACTAAAAAAAAAATTCTTTTCCCTTCTTAGCGCTCCTCACTCATGCAAAATGTCACCAGAGGATATCACGTCAAGAAGAACGATTGCCTGGAGGAAAACGTTCTGCAATGTTTGAGACGGTGGCGTGCTAATTACCTCCGGCAATAATAATAATTGGTTCAGAGAAAGGGAAAGGCGCAGTATCTGTCACACTTCTGTCTGTGGACACCTGAACCGTGCCGTAAGGGAGGGGAGGAAGGTGGGAGTGAAAGTGGAAAGAGAGAAAGAGGAGCCTTAGTGGAGGGCTACGGAGAAATTTCCACCACCTGGGGATCTTTAGCGTGCGCTGACATCGCACAGCACACGGACGCCTCTTCGTTTCGCCTCCGTCGAAACGCAGCCGCCGAGGTCGGGTTTGAACCTGGGTATTCCGGACAGTAGTCTAGCAAGAGACGTTTCGCTTCTCCAGGGAGCTGAAAAAAGGCTTCTAAAATTTCTCAACTGCTTTTACTTCTTTAGACAGACTTCCCCTCATCACAGGTAAAAAAAAGCTTGAAAAGCGTAAATGCCCCAGAAACACAGGATGGGGAAGGAAAATGGCTACGCAGCGCTCCAGTTACAACAAATTGGATGCTGTCAGCGATAAAGCTAACACATTTCTCGGAAAACAAATCACAGAAATTTTAAGAAAGGTTGTTTTTAGAAATGCCGCGCAAAGTTTTTCATCTGTTTTTGTAATTTTCGGTGAGTGTCTGCGTCACTATACTCTATTTCAGAAAGGCGCTCAACACAAGCAGAAAAAGGAGTCGTTTCAATTTCATGCCTGAATTACTAGTGGGCACATCGCGGGGCCCGACACCAGCTCAGTCGCTGAAGGATAACACATTATGCACACGATAACGTAACTAAAGTTCCCAAATATGAATTCTCAGGAAGATGAATGAATGCTCAGGAAGGCATTTAGCGACAAAAGTAGCGAAAGGCGAAACCATGAGTGCCGCATTATGTTGCGCAACTGGCACTAATTAGCAAGTAATTAATTTTTAGACATTATTTATTTATGTATTAGTCATTAAGTAGGTAATTACTAATATACGGAATAAATTATCGATTATTAGGTAATTATAATAATTAATTAGTCAGTGTTTAGTAATTGGTCATTGACATGAGACCACATAAGGCACGCATTCGCGCCTACAGTGACGGGGCTCTGTAATTGGTCGAGTCCTCTTTGACAGCATCCCGCTTCGGCCAATCAGAGCCGCCGCAAAAGCGGGGCACATTTTGTCCACGGCAGCATGAGCCATTGAAGGCTTCCGCGATGCGAAACTGCGGACAATAATTACTGAACTCAGGTGAACCAGACACAAAAGCGCACTAGTAGGAAACAAAAAGAAACATTCAGATATTGTAGCCGACATCAGCTGTACAGAACATAGTGGAAACATAATATGTATGTTTATTTGGGCGTATAATGTAATCAGAGTCACAATTTTGACAGGCCATAGAGGTTAATTTGTTCCCCCGAGGACATATCTAACACCACTCTAGAGCGGCACCATTCACAACCGCAACATCAAAATGGCCCCATTTAATATCAGTGAAGTCCATGGAGCAGCAAAACATATATATACGAAAAATAAACCAGAAACCATTTTGAATGGTGGACTAGATTATTTTTCGGTTTACTGAAATGCGTTCGAGAAGGCTGTTTAATGAAAACAGAGATCTAAGCGTGCGTTAATGTTCGCTGACATGCTACTCTGCATGGGGTAGGGGGATTAAGGAATAAAAATGGAAGAAGGGTTAGAAAAGAGTGCAGTTTTTGAAGATGGGTGGATGACTTTTTGGATAAAATGGAAGTCCAGTAGTGCGCTTGTATAGCAGGATGATCAAGTTGGTGGGTAATTTACAGTGTTGAACACACCAATAGCATCTAAAAAGGCAAATATAAATGTCATTGCATGGCGCTGCTGTCTGTAGCAGCCTAATTGACCTAACATAGAGTCCAATGCGAGTGGCGCCTCGGTGACAGACTGCATGCGTTGTTCATAGTGCACACGTTCGTTGGCGTACGCATGGCAATCGCGGATAATTCGGAGTACAGTTTCAATTGAGCCGACGTTGTCACAAAACGGACTGTCTGCTTGCTTGAATCGGTGTCGTAGACTGTTAATAAATGCGACATTGAGGCGAATACGATGATAAATTGTTTCTCTATGACGCGGAAGCCCGAGTGGTAGTCTTGATTTGAGATGTGGGTAAAAACAATGAAGAAAACGATAATAATGACTTGGCAAGTTCCAGAGGCAGTTATTCTCATCCTGGGTATATCGCTTGGCGAACTGAGGCGCAACTGATTTGGCTTTCTTGATGGCCAGGGTGTTGCAGTGAGCCGGAATCCATTGAAAAATTATAATCTGACCTTCAGTAACAGCCGAGAGGTGCAGGTATTCAATGTGAGAAGAAATCTCCTGGTGATTAGTTCTCCTCAATAGGGTTGACATGGTTTGTAGCGCACCTTGTGAGTCCTTGAAATTACCCATCACCCTGAGTTATGGCCCAAGACCAAGCTGGTCTTTGTGCTTTAGTGTGCACTTTCCTCTCCACTTTTGCGCATTTTTTTCCTGCCCGAAAACAGCGACACGACCGCTTTCGTTCTTTCCAACCGCACAGGACTTGTTCAGACATATCAGCCCGTTCCGTGTGTTGCGTACGTTCGCAGGCGGCTCGCCCTTTGTAACTGCGTTTCTACTGCTGTGCTTTTTTTAAAGCCGCACTTTAGGACACAGAAGAAGGCGAATTCTTGACTAGAAGTAAGCAATTACCAATCATAATCAAATGCAGTGCTTGAAGCGTTGTTGTTTTGGATGATATTTGAATTCAGGCATTGAGATCGCATAAACTACACGCACAAGCTGATGCACGGCGATTGTAAGTTTAGCTGAAGTTCCAACGCTAGCTCTCCTGTACAAGAGCCACATTGCACCGCGCCACTCATGATGCCCACCTAAAAACTCGCTCTCTGAATGTAGAGCATCCTACGTTCGCTTTCTAGAAAAGAACTGTCGCGTGTGCGGTGCCTTGGCCTGAAAAAGCAAAGCGACCAATAAATCATCGAGTTTAAAATTTCTTTCTTTGGCTGCTATAAGATTTTGTTGTTTGTTTGTAGCTTAATTTGTTGCACTTCTCAGAAAATGGGATACTTTGATCCTCAATAAGACGATCACGTTCTCTGCCATTGTAGAGCTTGGCTACTGCGACTGCTGAAACTGTGGTAAAAGCGCCGTGTTCAAAATTACAGAGCTGATGACACAAACATAGACGGCTCGAGCTATGTTGGGCGGAGGAATAAAGTTAAATTATTAGGCAGGTTATAATGTTTCTTACAAAGCCTGCATTATTTCCTCTACACCACACATATCGGCAGAATGGAACGAGTGACATATGATCGATTGCGTACAATCTGTATTATTTTTAGTCCTTAAAATAGAAGCCTTTATTTCGTTTCCTCACATTTTTACAAAGCTTTTGCTTGAAGCGAGTACTTTCACTTTGAGATTCTAGTATTCTACCAGTAACATACAGCGAATCAATAAATAGCATGCATTCTTGTCATTGTCTACATAAAGAAAAATTGATACCTTTTCCCACCTTTGTCACATGCTTCGAATCATGGGCAATATTCATTTGGCGGACAAGTAGTTATAATCAATGTACATACGATGGCAGAAGTTTGAGCATTGTTGAAATTTGGGCATAGCATTCTACGTCCACAGTCTGTCGCCATCGTAAATGATGAGCCATTAAGTTCGGGAAACTGCATAGTTAGAGCAGAACTCAGTTTGCGCAACCTGGACTAGAGAGTTCTTGGCTGTGGCAATGGCCGATAATTCATTAGCCGGGTCGCTAGAGCGTGGAATAGACTTCCTTTGCGTGGCGAGGAATTGTTCGGCTCACATTACTGGTAATAATAATGAGCGCTGCAACTTGCAGCTAGGCTTTGAAGAATTAACGGCAGATGCTATCCGGCGGGAAAAGTTTGCGACACGGCTCCGGTATATCTGAAGAACAAAACTATTAGAATTGTAATTGACTGAAGTCGTGCTTTCGAAGCAGCATCAAATACGGTACCAATACGATGATATTGATCCGAATGATATGAACTAAAAGATTAAATTGCAATTTCAAATTTCGGGCAAGGCTTTTAGGTTTTAAGTATAAAACAAAAACGAGTCGTTTGTTCTTTTCAGAAATTATTGATATAAGGCATGTCGGTCCCAGACCAGCCTCGGCATCTGATTACTTTGGTTTGGTTTATGAGCTTGAACTTCCTAAAGGGACGCAGACTATGAGAGACGCCGCAATAGAGAGCTCCAAAAATGTAGGCCACCTGATGTTATTTGACGTGCACTGATATCGCAGAGTACAGGCGCGCTCGCTTTTCGCCCCCATGGAAAAGCGTCCGCCGCGGCTGGGATTCGATCCCGCATTTTGGGCACAGTAGCTGAGCGCCCTAACGACTCACCTCGGCGGGGCCTTCAGCATCTGAGGAACGCAATCATTCTTAAGAATGATTTTTACCAATCTAAACAGAGGAGTCCTTATTAGAATATTATTTTTTTATGTTTTTATTGTTACTCCTCAATCTTCAGTTGAGTAAGGTCACAACCTTTCAAGGTCGTTCAGCGCGTACATGCATTCGGATAGCAAATGAGCTAATTAAAACTTTATACGAAGCAAGAGGAGATAAGAATTTCTTAAAAGCTGCATGTTGGGTTTGAAATTTTATAGAACAGAAACAGCCATTTTAATAATAATAAGTCTATAGAGGCACTACGCCCTTTGTTCCCTGCAGCCACATATTTTATTTTAGTTGTTCTACATCAGTTGGTATTACATTCATACTTGTAACCGAGTTCGGCACCCATCAACCATGTTACAATGAGTTATCGCTTGATGCATATGTACATCCGAGGCACGAGAAACTTTATATCTCTCTTACCAAGCTATTTTCCGCTATCACAGTACATTGCACAAAAAAATGCTGTCTTCATGTGCTGAAGATTTTCAATTAGTGCAAGGGCCGAAACACAGACGGTCACGACTACACACGAATAGCTTTTCAAACACGTTGTTGCTTCCATAATTTATATTGGGGAAGGGAAGGAGCTATTGAGGTAGTGTAAAATGACCAACGTAAATAGAGAAAGGACCTTTTAAATATTCAGTATAGACTTGCTTATGAAACTAATGCTATCATTATAATTAAATGTATAGGTAACAAAAGTGGCGGCTTGCCTTAATACTTCAAAGCAAAATGTATTGTTAAATAAAAGCGCACTAAAACGTTTGAATCTGAAAGCTACAATCTGCTTTTCTGAAATGTTTTTATCACCATTGCATGTTAGGTTTCTTTAATTATACGTAGACCCTAGTAACAGCAGGCATGAAGACACCAAGCGGAAGAGAAAATATCTATTTAAAGATCAGAAGCTAGATAGCTGAACTCATGGAACACAGAAACATGTCCAATATTTTACGCAGAGTCACGGGCAAAGATTTACTAAAATACGGAAGAACTATGCTTGTCACGTACTCAGGCAAATATTCTAAACTATTTGGCGACTATCGCCTCTTCGTCCTTCCCATGCTATTTATTTTGAAATGTATGGAATGTGAGTTTTATTCATTGAAATTTACGACTAGCTTCACCAACGGTTAAAATACTAGCGTAAAGAATTTTTAATTGGGCCGTACGCGTACGTATCCTTCTTCTGAAAGACCGCTGAATGTATCTTAACCATTTTCATTGAACAATCTGAAAACCACGAAGTTCGATTCATTTACTGAAATTACTGTTGCCGAGTTAGCGCGAGCAACAAAATGTAGCTAGTCATTTAAGTCATTTGAGAGGCAGTGCTGAATTACGGCTTTCCCGTGTTTTGTCGATAAGTATTGACTACATTTACTGTTAGGGTAGCATAATTCTCAGGAGAAAATAGGTTGAATGAAGAGTTGTGGAGCGGACGCGGCTTCTACTAACGCTAGTTACTAAATAAGATATATAATATACCTTAGCTGCATTATACTGAAACTATTTCTGATGTACCTCTCATCTCACTACAAAAATCTGGTGTCTACTGTCTACTGTACTTCGGTGACAAGTTGACATCGACAAATTGCTGTCGCGAGTGAAATCAACTTTTGTTTATTCGATTAAGAACAGTGAATACCCGCTCTTACTTACAGGACCCGCTGAGCAAAGCGGGAACGGGACCGGAAACCACAGGCATTCAGTCCTGCGGCCAAGAGCTACGAACTGCCCGTTCTTGGCAGGCGTGCTGAGGCTGTCGTATTCTTTGCCGCCGAGACCCTGATGGCATTCTACAGGGCCACCCTCGCTGTTCCTGCGCAGGGCCCTGACTGCGAAGTTCCTCTGATCTGTGAAACTTCGACCGGTCGCCCTCGCCCCTACGTGCCTCCATCATACCGCCGAGCCATCTTTGATACCCCCCCATTCTGTGGCTCATCCTGGCATACGCGCAGCTTAGCGGTTCGTGACGGCTCGTTATGTCTGGCCTCGCATCAACGTCGACGTTCGCCGGTGGTCGCGCACGGGCCCCAGCTGCCAGCAAAATAAAGTGCGCCGACACACTGAGACTCCTCTTGAATCCTTCTGGTCCCCGGATGCCTGCTTCAGCCATCAGCACGTCGAATTTGTCGGTTTCGTTCCTCCCTACGGGAATCACCGCTACCTGTTAACCTGAAGAGACAGATTCACCATGTGGCCTGAAGCGATGCATTTTCTTGACATAAGGGCCGAGGCGATCGCAAGAGCGCTCATCACACTCTAGATAAGCCACAACAGTGTCCCTTCCAGCATTACGACTGATTGTCGCCGTCAGTTTGCATCAGCATTATTTGCCAACCTATCTCGACTTCTCGGCGTCAACCACATTAAGACGACCTCTTACCACCCTATTTCGAACGGTATCATTGAGCGTTTTCACCGCAGTTCAAAGCTTCACTTATGGCGTCCGCCTTCACTGCATTATGGATTGAGCCCCTACTTTCGTCCTTCTTGGTCTCCGCACCGCACTTCCCAGTGACTCTTATACCTTTGCAGCAGAGGTAACCTCAAAAATTATATGGTGCGACGGACGAGGACAAAGAAGTCACGCTATTGACAGGACTGCATGGCGCTAATCCTGTCGTTTATCCGACTCCTTTGTCCTCGTTCGTCGCGCTGTATTATTTTTGATTCAGAATGTACGAACTAGCCCACACAAGGGTTTTAGCGGAGTTAACGTTCGGTCCCACTCTCTGTGTGCCTGGCGAGTTCTTCGCGCCCTCGCCACCCTCGCCCGCTGACGTGACAAATTAGACCTACCGTCTACTTACAGCTATGAGCAATGTCATTCTACCACGCCAGCGCCGGTATTCCCTTCGTACCCACGTCCTCCCAACCTTCAGCGGTGCACTCACGTCCTTGTTCGCCACGACGCCGTACATCCACCCTTACGGCCCCCACACGATGGTCCGCTCTATGTGTTCCTGCGTGCTCCTGCACTTCCTACTGCGCATAAGCAACCGGGAGGGCACAATCTTTGTTGATCGCCTCAAATCCGCCCACCTTGACTGAGACGTCCTCGCCAACTGTGCTACTGCAACCCCTCGTGACCGTGCCAATTCTCGACATGTACGATTCGCCCTCACAGCTTCAGCTTTTCGCTATTCCCTCTGCTGATGACTTCATCGCTAGAAGGGTGTCCCCTGTGGCATGCTATCGTGGTCTCGGCAAAAACAAATAACACGACAGCCTCAGCACACCAGCCAAACACGCACAGTTCGTTTTTCTTAGCAGCAGTACTGAATTGCGGCGGTTCACTGTCCTTTTTCCGCCTGGATTAGCGGGCCCCGTCAAATATATTTGTGGAGACAACAAGTGTGTCGGTGGTCCATCTCCACAATTGCAATATATAGCAACTGAACCAGAAAGTTTGTTTCAAGTTCGTCAAGGTTATTGCTATATTTTGCCCCCCCCCCCCCCCCACTCCCCGACTACAAGCAACCCTTTTTGCGAGGCAGAGCGAGCAGACAAGGCTGCTAGCGCACTAGCTCACCCAGTCTACGAGGCGGAGTCTTCGGAGCCCCGATGTAGTGGGTTCTTGGGTTAATGCAGCGTTTGGACAGAACCCCACAGCCCTCGACACAGAATGTTAAACGCCAGTCGGATGCAACCCCGATAAGTCCCATCGTGTTGTCACGTGGACCTAGAATCGGTGCTTATTCCAATATAGGAGCTCAGAAGGCTCCGCAAGTATCTCTGGCCCTTGCTACTTAGCTTGGTGTCAGCTCGGTCACAGTCATTATGGAATTAGGAATGAGCGTGAAGAGGGCTGCCAGAGCCTGAAGCTCAAGGAAACTGTTTGAACAGGTTTTCTGCCAAAAAAATTGTTCTTTCCCGGGTCTTGTCCAGATGTCGCCATCAAAACGGGGGACGGGGTGGGGAAAGCGGGGAGGGATAATGTGGCGTTTTAGAAATATCAAATCTCAGCCCCAGCGTCACATTCAGCAATGCGATTCTACAAAACAAAAATGATAATCATGCGAAATAAAACCTAGTACACCTCCAATTATGGCAGGAATATGTAACATACCCTCGGTGTATTTCTGGGAAGTTGAAGGACGATTTCCTTTTTTGCGTTTTGTGAATGCCAGCTCTGTGAAGAAAATTCTATAGCTAGTGTCAAATTCACGAAGTACATGAATGCTCCCCATTATTGTAGCTATTTAGACGCCCTGACTCACGCAAACGAGCGCTTGAACGCGCAATACCAAGCGCGCACCGCCCGCCGTCACAAAAGTCACAAAGGCGAGTATCCACGGTATGGACGGATGGAATACAGGAGCGTCCCCTTTGAAACGGGGTGGTAGCAGTTGCTGTCATGCTCATTTGTCCCCCAATATCGTCATTATTGTTTTAGAATGGTTAACTATACCATCATTCTATATATTGAATTCTTGTTTCTGCATTACACCAGTGCTAAGTCCGCCGCGCCCCCCGTGGCGGCGACAAGTGCAATTGGCCTAGAAGTGCTCTCATTGTATCCTGGGCCAGTGCGTAATACATATGAATTCTTTCGCCTCTGCCTGTGATTGTCATCATTAAACACGTACCACCTCCAAACTAATTATCCTGTTGAACATACCAACAGCACTCTTACCAGTATGTTGGCGATGAATGTCGATTCTCATCATAACACCTGGGATGACATCCTCCCTTCAGTTAAGCGCTCATATAATACAGGGCAGCGTGAGACGGACTAAAGTCCCTTTTACCTTCTTTATAATCGAGTTCCATGAAGCTCTCTTGATACCATTCTTCCTTTCTACCTCCACAAAGAGCCTTCAGTTCCTACCACGCTATGTCGAGCTGAAGGAGCTCGCCGCATTGCCCGCTTAAGCATAATGAACTCACAGGAGCGCTCGAAGGAGCCTTACGACAACTGGCTCTCGCATGTTTGATGTGTCTCTTGTGAATTATTTTTGCTGTGGACGCCACTGCGCAAGCATAGCTTATCCAAGAGGCTGCCGTTTCACTATAGCGGCCATTTTGAAGTTCAGGAGCACCTGAGCAACGGGAACAATGGGATATTATACCGCACTGAGAGAGGCCGATGATCACGCAAGACCCAGGTGGTGTATGTTGCTCGGCATGTAAATAAACTGGTTGCCTTGGCGGCTTCGTCTGGGAAAGGGGAAAATGTCACGTGCTTTGCAGCATGATAAAATGAAGAAACTGAAGAACCTCGAGAAGAAATGAAGGCAAAGTGAAGGGAGAAGTAGAAGCTGGCATGCCTCAGGAACTCGCAGTTTCTCGACTAAAAATAAACACTCCCGTTACATACTGAGTGCATCTGGGCCTATCAGATTGACGATGCAGTAGTTAGGAAAGAAATATGAGAAAATTATTTCGTCTTTGCATTAGATGAGTGCTGGAGCGCATAACATCTTTGCTCATTATTCATGCTATATTTAGTAACACCAATATTATTGTGTGCTGACGTTACAGTCTTTCTATACGAAGCCTGCTTGGCGCAAGTAAACTCGAATAACTTAGCCTCATTTTTTCTTGCTGAAAAGGGTATACTTAGAAAGAATTTAGGCTCGAAGGAGTCTTTTGTATGTGATGTTTTCTATCAAGCGGTGTCATCATCATCATCATTATCAGCCTGACTATACCCACTGCAGGGCGAAGGCCTCTCCCATATTTCTCCACTTAACCCGGTTCTGTGCTAGCTGCATCCACTTGACCTCCGCGAACTTCTTAACCTAATCCGCCCACCTAACTTTCTGTCGCCCCCTGCTACGCTTTCCTTCTCTTGGAATCCAGTTTGTTACCTTAAGCGACCATCGGTTAACCTCTCTCGCATTGCATGTCCAGCCCATGTCCATTCCTTCTTCTTAATTTTCACTAGAATGTCGGTAACTTGAGTTATTTCTCTGACCCACTCTGCACGCTTCCTATCTCTTAATGTTACCCCTACCATTTTTCGTTCCATAGCCCTCTGGGTTGTCCTCAACTTAAGTAGAACTCTCTTGGTTAGCCTCCACGTTTCAGCCCCATAGGTAAGTACAGGTAAGACGCAACTGTTGTATACTTTCCTCTTGAGCGATACCGGTAAGCTGCTAGTCATAATCTGCGAGTGCTTGCCAAATGCGCTCCACCCCAACCTTATCCATATTTCCTTTTCATGGTCCGGATCTGCGGTTACTACCTGTCCTAAGTAGACATAATCGCCTTCTACTTCCAGTACTTCGCTACTTAATGTAAACTGCTGTTCCTTCCCGAGGCTGTTGAACATTACCTTAGTCTTCTGCATATTGATTTTCAAGCCTACCATTCTACCTTTCCTGTCTAAATCATCAATCATTATCTACAGTTCATCCCCCGAGTTGCTTAGCAAGGCAATGTCATCAGCAAATCTAAGATTACTGAGGTATTCTCCATCTACCCTTATCCCTAACTGCTCCCATTCCAAGTCTCTGAATACTTCCTCTAAGCAAGCTGTGAATAGAACTGGGGAGATTGTGTCTCCTTGCCTAACACCTTTCTTTATGGGAATTTTGTTACTTTCTTTATGCATTATTATGGTTGCTGTGCAGCCACTATATATATCTTCCAGCACTTTCACGCACGGCTCGTCTGCCCCCTCATTTCGCAATGCCTGCATCACCGCCGATGTTTCAACGGAGTCAAATGCTTTTTCGTAATCAATGAATGCTATGTATAAGGGCTGATTATATTCCGAGCATTTTTATATCACCTCATTGATGGTATGTAGATGATCGATAGTAGAGTACCGTTTCCGAAAGCCTGCTTGATCCTTTGCTTGATTGCAGTCTAAGGGTGTCCTCATTCTATTAGCGATTACCTTAGTAAATACCTTATACGTAAAAGATAGTAAACTGACTGGTCTGTAATTCTTAGGGTCCTTAGAGTCCAGTTCTTATGAACGAGTATAACGTTTGCATCCTTTCATGGTTCCGGTACCATCGATTACGCCAGGCACTGCGTATACAGGGTGGCCAGTTTTTCCAGCACGATATCCCCCCCTCCCTTAAGCAAATCTGTAGTTATCTGATCCTCTCCAGCTGATTTCCCCTTTTTCATAGTTTATAATGCTTTCTTGGCCTCGTACTTCGTTCCTTCTATCAAGCGGTGTAAATATTGTTACCGGGAAACGCGGGACTAAAGTGTGCTCACTGACAAAGACGACGATCGAGGAACGCGGGCACGACGAAGCGTTGCTTGTTTGCTACCATTCCTGTGCAGGAAGACTGTCGTGCGTGTGCAGCGACGCCCTTTGCTCCTTGACGATCGGCTAAGTATTGGGTTGCTAGTCCCGGTTTTGTCTTTCTCCTGTGCTTCTTTTGTTCTCTGTTGACTAACGCACGCGGTGACATTGTCAATTTAAGGTAATGTCGACGCAGTCCCCCGGCCAAGGGCGCTCCCCTTGGTCGGCTTCCCTCCTGACCGATGATCTGCCCTTGGAAGCTTTTCAGAGCTCCGGTGTCCGTAACATCCCTGTGGCACTCGTACCTAAGGATGGGGGCACCATTAAAATGAACAACCCAGGAGCTGTTCGAGCTGCCCTTCAGGAAATCACTTCCTTCTACGAAGGAATAGCCGAGGTGCGCCAATTTGGTCGCGGCGGGATTCTTTGCCGTTCGCAAGAACTATCATGCATAAAGGACCTGCTAAAATGCTCCTCTTTCGCCTCTCATCAGGTAAGCAGTTTTATCCCTTCACACCTGGCTTGCACAAGAGGTCTAGTCCGAGGTGTAGATTCCTCATTAAGTCCACAAGAAACCCTTGACCTTCTTTCCGCGGCAGGCGTTGTTGCGGTCTATCGCTGTAGCCGGGAGGTAAATAATGTTCGTGTGCCGACAGAATCGGTTATTGCTACATTTGCAGGCACAGTCTGTCCATCGGAGATTAAAGCGTGGCCTTTAATATTCAGAGTTGATCACCTACCATCAAAGCCTCTGCAGTGCAACAACTGTTGGCGTTATGGCCATACTGCAGGCGGTTGCAAATCCACTTTGCGGTGTTGCAAATGCGGTGAAGCACATAAAACACACTTATGCTCTGATCAAATTCTCAAATGTTGTCTTTGCGGCGAACTTCACTCAGCAAATTCTTTGGAATGTCCCTCTAGAGCGCATGAAATGAAAATTCTGGAGATTATTGACCGTAAACGTTGCTCGAGGCGTGAGGCAATTCAGGAAATTAAAGACAGAGCTCATGGGTATGCAGGTGTGTCGGCCCGTTCAGGAGCTCCATTAGATTCCACGATGTCTAAAACCATAATAACTGCTATGGAAACAACCATGACCAAAATGGTGGATAGGATTGTGACAATAGTCACAGAATGCATATCCAATGTTCTAGCAGCTAATAATACTCAGACTGTGCAACCTGCTATGGTTTCTTCTACGGCACCTGGACATTCACTATCAGTGCAGCACTCATTAGCTGCAATGTCTTGTTCGCAAAATGAGTCTCTTTCCGCATTACCTATGCTTAATTCCAACAAGTCAGACGAGGCTCACGATGCAGATATGGATGAGACAGATACGCGAATTCTAAAACGCAGTGGATCCCCGTTGTCAAACCCGTCATCACCTCGCCCACAAGCAAAATCAAAAAAGCAACAGCTAGGATCTAAACCAAAGGAAAACATTTTGGGGCAGGCTGTTGCTGCTGCCCGGATTACATAAACATAGGAAAGTTAAAAGTTCTTCAGTGGAATTGTAGATCTCTTCTTTCAGCTACTACAGATTTAGTTTATCTTTCTTTAAAACATAATCCAGAAATAATTGTTTTACAAGAAACTTGGCTTACAACTGAAAAACATTTTCACTTACAAAATTATCTATCATTTCGACAAGATCGCCAGTCAAGAGGTGGTGGGTTACTAATTCTAGTTTCTTCAAAATTTTGTCATAGGGCTAAGATTTCCTTTCAATATTCTAGTTTAGATTCAGAATTATTGGCTCTAGATTTTGAAATTCCAGGGTTCAGTCCGTTTACATTAGCGAATATTTATTTCCCTCATGGTGTTCACGACACCAGATCTCTAGACCACCTACTAGTTAATTGTCAAAATTCGGTTATTTTGGCGGGAGATTTTAATTCGCACCATGTATCGTGGGGTTACAAGACGGATCCCTGCGGCAAGCGTCTGTGGGATTGGCTTTCAGACAATAACCTTCACTGCATGAATTCTGGCTTACCAACTTTTGTACGTGCTCACAGTCAATCTGTGATAGATTTAACTTTTTCAAACACTAGTGTTTCTATACTAAATTGGTCGACAATTGATGGTGGCACCTCTAGCGACCATATACCTATTGTTTTTGAGGTTAACTGCCGCTTAACTCTGCCGACATCTCAGTTGAGATCATACGTAAATTATAACCAGTTTCACTCATTTTTGATTTCGTCTCTTGAGTCTGTGGTTGAGTCTACGGAAGAGTTAAAATCGCAAACATTATATCAGGCTATTGCATCCTGTCGTAAGAAGTGTGAATTTTTAGTACGTACATCTAAAGGCAATGCATCACCAAAATGGTGGAATGCAGATTGTTCGCGCGATTATAGAAGAAGAAAGGCTGCATGGAAGAAGCTCCTTCACAACCAGTGCCCCAAAAATTGGCATGATTATAAATTTTTTGCAGCTGCATTTAAACGCACAGTCGCACAAGCGAAAGATAATTATGATAATGAGTATTTCAATTACCTTTCACAATCTAATAACAGACGTGCACTTTTCAGGTTTTTAAAATCGCGGAAAAAGATTCCTGTCTCAGAAAATTTACCCTCATGTGTTTCGACTCCTCAAGAAGCTCTTAGAACAGTAGAAAACATCGCTAAAGGTTTAGAAAAGCGTTTTTTGTCAACACTTCCCAAATACCCTACGTTAGTAGGCCCAGTATATACGGTTAAGGATGTTCCTAAAATTACTTTTTCTCAGCTTTCTTCGATTATAATGACGTTGCCAACTGCTTCGCCTGGCCCTGACGGAGTAACGTCAAAAATGTTAAAAATCCTCTTTGAAGTGTCTCCAAATTCCTTGTTAGAATTGGTAAATTATTCAATTATTCATTCTTGGATACCTGGTGACTGGAAACTAGCCAAAGTGATTCCTTTACGGAAACACAATGGCGGTGGCTATACTTTGGAAAATATCAGACCAATATCTTTAACATCAAACTTGGTAAAATTAATTGAAAGGGTCGTACTCAAACGTGTTACCGAGTTTGTCGAACAAAAACATGTTCTTAGTCCCTGTCAAATCGGATTTCGAGCAAAATTTTCAATATGGAATGCACATACCGACCTTGAGAGTCGAATTCTTCTTGCGCGGCGCAAAAAAATGCATGCTGCATTGGTGACTCTAGATATAGAGAAGGCTTATGATAGTGTAGAGCCCCGAATTTTATTGCACAGATTAGAATCGCTATGCTTTCCACAATACTTAATTGATTGGATATCCACATTCCTACAAAACAGACAATTTTACTGTTCATTGAATGGAGTACATTCTAGCAAATATCAACAAACCAGAGGTGTCCCTCAAGGGGCAGTTCTCTCGCCCGTGCTCTTTAACATTTTAATGAGTTCAATTCCCACTCATCAGGAGATCCGCACGTATGTCTATGCGGATGACATCGCATTCTTTACGGCTGCACCTGACATTCAATCCCTCAACAGGCGCCTGCAATCGTACCTAAGCTTCCTTCAAAATTGGTTAGATGACTTAAAATTTAAATTAAATGTTAAAAAGTGCGCGTTCCTTGTTTTCCAAATTCAGGATCCGGTAACTCTTGCTCTAACATTTAAGCAGGAAATGATTCCTCAAGTTAAGTCTTTGAAATATCTAGGGGTGATTTACGATGACCATCTGGCATGGAGGGATCACATTGAACATGTTGCAGCGAAGGGGGCACGTGCTGTGGGTATGTTGCGCAGGTTAAGCAGTCCAAGGTCTGGGATGCGGCGAGACGCACTATTAATGATTTATGTTATGTATGTCCGCCCAATTATAGAATTTGGATCTGTGTTATTTTCTGGTTCACCTGCTTACAAAATTCGTCCGCTTGTTCTTTTAGAGCGGGAAGCGCTTAGATTATGCCTTGGGCTCCCCAAATTCGTGGCTAATAATGTATTATACCTTGAAGCCCGAATACCACCGTTAATAACTAGATTACAATTCTTGACTGTCCAGACGTATCTGAAAATATATGAATCACAATTCCACCGCTCCATATCAATTTTTTGTTGCGAGCCAGACTCCTTTTTTGGAGTCGTATGGCCTCGGTTTCATACCCCGCAGGTAATTCTAGTGCAAAATCTGTTACAACCTTTGCATGTAGTCCTTTCTAACATCTTTCCAACAAAAGTAAGTGCATCGTCGGTTCAAATTATCTTTGATGACATTTTCCCAAATAATGCGAAACACTTAGCACCTCACATTTTAAATGGATTATTGGAAGATCATTTACCAAGTCTTCCCGTTACCATAACAATAGCAACGGATGCTTCTCAATTTAATGAAAAAGCCGGCGTTGGAATATACTGTCCGCTTTTAGACTGGGCTTTTTCAGTCCGTCTTCCGGATTTTACTCCAATTTTCCAGGCGGAGTTGCTGGCGGTGGTGCTTGCTCTGCGCAAACTAGACACAACATACTCAACAGCGGCTGTAATTACAGACTCTTATTCTTTGTGCTTGTCGCTTTCTTCGAATATGGATTTGCAAATTTTAAACACCTTTCTTTCATTGCTCCCCTCACATTTGAGGCTCATACATATAGTGTGGGTACCAGGACACAGCAATGTGACAGCCAATGAGATTGCAGACAGACTAGCCAAAGATTCTATGAACGGCCCTGTATTGCCCATCCTCCCGGCAACGGCGTACATAACAGCAGCAAGATTTCGGCGGCGTGCCTTATTAAGCACGCAGTCTGGATCTATTTTATCCTCGGATGACTACCTGCACCTCAAGTATTCGTGGAATAGGAAATCATGTCAATCAAGGCAGACTGAGGTCTCTCTAACAAGGCTACGCTGTCGTATTCCGCCCCTAAATTTCTATATGCACAGGTCTGGTTTGGCGCTTTCTCCTGTCTGCGCATTCTGCGGGGAACCGGAAACAATAGACCATTTCTTGATATTTTGCCGCCGTTTTACCATGATGAGAAAACGGTACTTAGAGAAGCCGTTACAACAGTTGGGTCTTAATTTGAGCAGCCAAATTTTATTATCGTTCGGTGCCACCATGCTTGGGTACAGCCACAGGTATGTTTTCAACGCCATTCAAAACTTCTTAATAGAAACAAAACGTCTACCTGGCTAATATGCTTTGAAGTTTTATTCTGTACATATAAATCTTACTATTCTCTTACTGCGTGCGTTAGTATTTACTATTATATATTTTGGTTTATCATATCTACATTTCCTTTTCTATTCCCTAGCATTTATTATTATTTTTTTTTTTCCGATGTAGTTATACATCTCAAAATCTAATATCTCTGCACCCCAATTCTTGGCCGATCCCCCTGTGTGGGTATGTGCCATCACATTAGAGGAGAACAACAACAACAACGAAGCGTTGAAAAAGAGAACGACGCTGAGAGAGTAGATTCTGCACGGCTACCGAAGCCTTAGCGTCGAGTTCAGCCCATCGCAGTGCCGTCACATTAAGTACATCCCCGTAACATCTTGGTGGAGGTCGCGGGTTCGACACAATCTGACACTGGATCTCCGCAGCGGCCGTCACCTCGGAACCGTCACGATGACAACCGACGCGGCCCCATCAACCACCGCAACTCCAACTGTCGTCGTAGCCCACCCCCGTGACCCTAGCACATTCTGCGGTACAGATGAGGTCGACGTCGAGGACTGGCTTTCGCTTTATGAGCGTGTTAGCCAGCACAACAGGTGGGACGCCATGCTGATGCTGGCCAATGTCATCTTCTACCTTACTGGCACGGCACGCGTGTGGTTCGAAACACACGAAGCAGATATACCCTCTTGGGATGTTTGCAAACAAAAACTCCGTCACCTGTTCGGAAAACCGGTTGGCCGTCAACTCGCCGCCAAGAGGGACCTCGCCACACGTGCCCAGACATCTACCGAGCCTTATATTACGTATATACAAGACGTTCTGGCCTTCTGCAGAAAAGTCGACAAAGACATGACAGAACCTGATAAGGTTGGTCACATCCTCAAAGGCATAGCCGACGATGCCTTCAATCTTCTACTCTGTCGAGACTGCTCTACGGTTGACTCCGTTCTGCAAGTTTGTCGACAGTTCGAGCAGGCCAAACACAAACGCATTGCACATCGCTTCAATCGGCTCCCCAACACTGCCCCTAGCTCCACGTGCGAGGATCTGCCGACCCTAAGGCAGCCTTCCAACACTGACAATGTGACCCGCATCGTGCGTCGTGAACTGGAAGCGCTCGCTCTTGCTGCACCCAACCCGCCCTCCTCGGACAGTAACCTAGCGACGATATCCCTCATTCAAGCCGTCGTTCGTCAAGAGGTTGCTAACTTGGGCGTCCCCTATAGCCACAACGTGGAACACCACAGTTCGAGCCCCATCCCTCCCATGGTCGCCCACGCTGCGCCCCGCAACACCTACACGCCACGCTACCGATACCGCAATCCTGAGGAGTGGCGCACCCCTGACGACAGGCCGATCTGTTTCACGTGCTCACGTGTTGGCCACATCTCTCGCCACTGCCGCAGCCGCTGGACATCACCACCTCGACGTTTCCCTTACGTTGACCGCTACTCCAATTACGGTCACCGCCGTTTCACGCCTCGTTATGAGCCGCCCCGCACCGATACCACTCCGCCTCCTCCTGTGTCCAGTCGCTCTCCTTCGCCGCCAGCCCGCCGTTCCCGTTCACCTATTCCTAGCCGCAGTTCCTCGCCGTCCTCTGCCGGCCGCTTCACGGGAAACTAGCCGAAGCAGCTCCCGGAGGTGACGCTGCATTGGTAACCCGACCTGGAAATCCTCTGCCCATTTCTTCGCCCTGTAACCTCCTCTCCCTGCTCGTGTATGGTGTTCCCGTCTCTGCCCTCATTGACACTGGTGCCCAAGTCTCGATCATGAGCTCATCATTTTGCCGCCGCCTCAAGACAGTACAGACCCCCGCCGCTTCGCCCACCGTTCGTGTTGCCGATGGCAGTACTGCTGCCGTCACTGGGCTGTGCACTGCCCGAGTCACCCTTGCCGGTCATCACATCCCTGTTTTGTTCACCGTCCTCAACCAGTGCCCTCACAATGTGATCCTCGGCCTTGACTTTTTAACGGCCCACTCTGCCCTTATCGACTGTTCCAGCGGCCTTCTTCGTTTGGACCTACCTGTCTGCTCAGAACATCCTCCATCTACACCCCGCCTTCGCTCGACCGAGTTCGCTCGCCTGCCCCCTGACTCTGCTGTTTACCTACCTCTGTCACCTTTCCCGCCTGTGCCTGACGGTGACTATGTTGCCTGCCCTATCACCGAGGTCTTTCTTGACCGCAACGTCGTTCTTCTTCATCTCATCATACGCGTTACACAGAACAACACCTACCTTCCTATCCTGAACTTCAGTCTGTCACCCCAAGTTCTCCCCGAAGGAATATCCCTTGCTACCTTGTCTCCTCTCACAGACTGCACCATTTGTGCACTGAACCCTGGCCCATATTCAAGCGTCCTTCCAACATCCGTACTCCCCACCACAATTACCGACCCTATTTCCGCAATGATTGCCTCTGACCTCAGCCCCGAACACGCTCAGGACCTGCACAACCTTTTGTTATCCTTCTCCGACATTTTTGACTTTGCTGCCGGTTTTCTGGGCCAAACATCAGTTGTGACTCACCGCATTGACACCGGCGATGCAAAACCTGTACATCGGAGGCCTTATCGTGTGTCCATTTCTGAGCGCCAAGTCATCCAGCAGGAGGTCGACAAGATGTTGGCCAACGATATCATCGAACCTTCGAACAGCCCCTGGGCTTCTCCTGTCGTGCTCGTTAGAAAAAAAAGACAACAGTTGGCGCTTTTGCGTCGACTATCGACATCTGAACAAGATTACAAGGAAAGATGTTTACCCGCTGCCGCGAATAGACGATGCCTTGGACTGTTTGCATGGAGCCCGCTACTTTTCCTCTATCGACCTTCGTAGCGGCTACTGGCAGATTTCTGTTGACGAACAAGACCGCGAGAAGACAGCTTTTGTCACACCCGATGGTCTTTACCAATTTAAGGTTATGCCTTTTGGACTTTGCAACGCCCCTTCTACGTTTGAACGAATGATGGACTCCTTACTCCGCGGCTTCAAATGGACGACTTGTCTATGTTACTTGGATGATGTGATTGTCTTCTCGCCCTCGTTCGAAAGCCATCTTCGTCGCCTTTCTTCCATCTTCGCACTTTTTCGCCGTGCCGGACTTCAACTGAACTCAAAGAAGTGCAGTTTTGGTCGCCGCGAACTTAAAGTGCTTGGCCATTTGGTGAATTCCACCGGCGTGCAACCCGATCCTGACAAAGTTCGTGCTGTCAGTGCTTTTCCATCTCCCCGTTCACCCCGTGATGTCCGCAGCTTTATAGGACTGTGCTCTTATTTTCGCCGGTTCGTCCCAAACTTTGCCGCTGTTGCTCGTCCTCTCACCAATCTCCTGAAGAAAGGCGTTCCTTTCTCATGGGGACCAGAGCAGGCTAACGCATTCTCCACCCTCATCGCTGTTCTCACCAATCCTCCTGTGTTGGCCCATTTCAACCCGTCTGCCCCGACGGAACTTCGCACCGACGCCAGTGGCCACGGGATTGGTGCCATTCTTGCACAGCGACAACGTGGCCAACACTGCGTGATTGCCTACGCCAGTCGTCTCCTGTCATCAGCGGAACAGAACTACTCTATTACGGAACGGGAGTGCCTGGCTCTCGTCTGGGCCGTTGGAAAATTCAGACCCTACTTGTTTGGCCGACCATTCACTGTAATTACCGATCACCACGCCCTATGTTGGCTCTCTTCCCTCAAGGATCCTGCTGGCCGCCTCGGCCGCTGGGCACTGCGCTTGCAGGAGTATACCTTTTCCGTTGTGTACAAATCAGGTCGGCTCCACCAGGATGCAGACTGTCTGTCCCGTTATCCCGTCGATCCCCCTTCCTCTACTGACCACGAGTCGGACCCCTGTGTGTTCTCTATATCGGACTTTTCTCACATAGCCGACGAACAGCGCTTGGACCCATCCCTCAGTTCTCTTTTCGACCGCCTCCGCACACAGAGCCGTGACTCTTCCCTCGTTCTGTTCTTCCTTCATGGGAATACGCTATACCGCCGCAACAGGCGACCTGATGGCTCTGAGCACTTGCTCGTCGTTTCCCAACACCTACGCTCTGCCGTTCTAGAACAAATGCACGACGCCCCTACAGCTGGTCATCTTGGCCTCTCACGCACATACGACCGCGTGCGCCGGCGTTTCTTCTGGCCTGGACTCTACCGCTCTGTCCAACGTTATGTAGCCGCTTGCGACCTCTGTCAACGCCGGAAGAAACCCCCTGTGCTGCCACCTGGACACCTGCAGCCGATTGCTATCCCGACTGAGCCATTTTGTCGTGTTTGCCTTGACCTCTTAGGGCCCTTCCCCGAGTCCTTGTCAGGAAACAAATAGATCGCTGTGGCCACCGATTATGCCACGCGGTACGTGATCACTCGCGCCATTCCAACCAGCTGCGCCACAGACGTTGCTGACTTCCTTTTGTACGACGTCATACTACACCATGGTGCTCCCCGTCAACTACTTACCGACCGTGGCCGCTGTTTCCTTTCCCGAGTTGTTGAGGAAATACTTCGTTCTTGCTCCGTTCGGCACAAGTTCACCACTGCGTTCCACCCTCAGACGAACGGCCTTACGGAGCGTATTAACGCACGCTCACCGACATGCTTGCAATGTACGTATCCGACAGTCATCGCGACTGGGATATTAGTCTGCCATTTGTCACCTTTGCATATAACTCTTCGCGTCATGACACTGCTGGGTACTCTCCATTCTATCTTCTCTTTGGACGAGATCCCTTACTGCCCTTCGACACTTTGCTTCCCGCCGCTGGCCCCGTCACAACCTATGCCCGCGATACCATCGCCCGAGCCGACGCTGCTCGCCAGATTGCTCGTCGCAATCTCACCGTCTCTCAAGAAGCTCAAAAACGCCGCTACGACGCTCACCACCGCGATGTGCACTATCCTCCCGGATCTCTGGTGCTGCTCTGGCTTCCGTGCCGTCGTGTGGGATTGTGTCAGAAACTTTTGCCCCACTACACGGGTCCTTACCGTGTACTACGCCCAGTGACCGACGTGACCTATGAGATTGCACCGCTCCACCCAAAGTCACCGACTGCTACACCAACTTCCGAAATTGTACATGTCGCCCGCCTCAAGCCATATTACTCCCTCTCCACACCGCACGCCTAATACGCACCGGGACGGTGCCTTTTGCCGAGAGGGTAGTGTTACCGGGAAACGCGGGACCAAAGTGTGCTCACTGACAAAGACGATGATCGAGGAACGCGGGCACGACGAAGCGTTGAAAAAGAGAACGACGCTGAGAGAGTAGATTCTGCACGGCTACCGAAGTCTTAGCGTCGAGTTCAGTCCATCGCAGTGCCGTCACATTAAGTACATCCCCGTAACAATATCTTAATTTTAAAGTCACTGGTTTGACCAATTTTTTTTACTTTTATTGCCGTTTTGCACACTTTTGTTTTGCTTTTGACAGCAATCATAAATACCAATTTTGCTTTTACATAAAAATAAGTAATCAATATGAAAATGCAAAGTGAAATAATTTTTCTCGCGAAAATTTATGCTATACCTTATAATACTAGAACTCTGTCCTATGGGAAATGTTATACCTATATGCATGCAGAAAAATGCCCAAAACATGCGAGAATGGTTCACCAATATGCCACACCCAAAATAGTAATTGAGGCAGCTATCCTTCCCACCATAGTTTCATTTGGAAGCTATCTCCTAGGATCGACCTATAAAATTATGTGACTAAACAACGAAGTCAGATTCAAGCCATTATTTTTGATGACAAAGCCGTAACTACCCGAAAAGCGGCCTGGAAAAGAATTGCCTTCAGGAGAAATTCATTGCAGGGGTGCCTGAGACGGCGCCGATTTTGTGAAACTGAACTCCAAGACCATTCATCAAAAAGTCTCTGTCTCGGGTACACGTAACTGGGAAAGTTGACGCTAAGCAACAGCTTTATATTGTATTGTGCAATTTCGGCCTTCAAGAACACATTTCCGATCCTTAAAGATTAACTTAGCAACGTAATTTACGAGCCCTAGTTCATTATCACTTTGATCCTGAGAAGTAGGCACCAGCTTGATTGCAATCTAATTCTGCTTGCAGAGCTAAGTGACCGAACAGTTGTGTAAACTATTTCCACACATTTTTAACTCTGCAAAGTGTATAAACGTTCACTGGCGAACTGACGAAAGCACCGTTTAAAGTTGCATAAAACAGTTTAGTCTGGGCGTTAACGATGCAGTGTCAGTCAACTCAGCGGCAAGCCATTAGGAGGCACTCTCTTGGTAGAGTTTGCAGTTTGAAGTGGGTAATGTTCTCTGTTTTAAGAGAATAATTACATTATTAATGCTTTATGCATATGTTTTCGCAAGGCTGTTTCCAGCCTGCTCGGGCAGCAGAAGGTGGCTTGTTAGTACGGCTGACTTCTCAGGCTAAAAATTGCTTACTGACAAAAAGATTAATTGAAAATGCGCTTCCGTAACAAATAAAGGAACAATTAAGCAGCAATTCTATAACACGAATTATACTTATTAAAAACTGATGTCTATTTCAAGCAAGCTGCATTTCAGCCTGTTTTAACCTACATTCAAAACAACGTTGAGACAGAGGACTTTGTCATTGCACTGTCCTAATAACTGCATCCAAAGCCCTTCAGCGCACAAGCCTAACTGTTCCCTTTATATCACGCATCCTTCAAAAACTAAACACGCAAAATTTTTGGCTTTACTAGACCTTCATTTCATTATTTCATTACATTGCAATAAAAATACCGAAAAATCTGCTTTAACCTGTGTGCAAAAAAAATGTTGTGTTGGACACAACATATGCATCATCATGGCAAACGCGAACGCTAAAAGCCCGCGTGCTATGGATTAAGGGGTTTTCTAAAGATATCGGCTGACAAGTTTAGCATTCAGGTATTCGACGACCTGGATCTTACTTCTGGTGGCCTGCTTAAATACACTAGATGACCCGCAAGATATGTGAACATATTTCAGTTCCGGACATCGTCGCAAGTGCAAGGAGACGAATAATCATCCTTAATGAAAATGCCAAAGAAGTTCCCAAAAGTAGCGAAATTCTTTGTGTTTTCCCGGAGGGAATTGGTACAAGGCAAAGAAGAACACATAAACGTCGTTAGAAGAGAAACTATCAGCAGATAGAGTTGAACGATGAGCTAGTTGGTCACACGTCTCTTGGAAGAAGGCAGCAGAGCAGGTAACACCAACACAAAGCACAAGAGGCACACACAGTGTTGTGGAAAACCAGAAGATATTCAGAGTTTTGATGTTTCACAGATACGCGCACCATTTCAAAGGTAGATAATTTTCGCCATTTTTAATGCTTTGCATTGAGTGCTGATTGCTATACTAATAAAAGAGTATTTCTGAACTGAACGAAGTTTAAGGCACCATAACAAAATTTTCACCAATATCACTTTCCGATTTAAAATCACGCTATATGCCGCAATATTTGATTGTGTAAAGATGCGTATCACAGTTTCACTCTTCAGAACAATGTTAATGTTTCCGAACAAGTAGGAAAAATACGGTTTTCTTGTTACCTGGCATGGTGCACAAAAATGGGCTTTTGTTTAGCTGTGGTTAAACCTAATTCGAAGCGAGAGCTGAATGATGGTTACACATGATAAAGCTGTTTACTCAGCAGGGCCGGCTTGCACGATAAAGTTGGAGCTAAGTCCAGACTTAAACGGTCCAGACTTAAACAAGCCGCACGCTTCGGTTCGGCTCGTGTTCACCAGAGTGACTTCCCTGAACGCCCTCAGCAACCACTTGGGGCATTTACCCTCGTAACCCAATCTTAAGCCGCAAAAAGCAATGACACGGATTTTACACAGTGCAAGATTGACCAAATGCTTACATCTTACCGCCAGGACAGGGTCAGCGCATCCCTGTATTTTCCTAATTTCTCGACTTAGTTACCGGGCGTCCTTGTGTCTTAACTAAGACGGCCTAGAGTCGTAATCGCTGAAGCGACATATTCAAGTCAGGACTGAAGCCCAGTCTTGACTTCAGTCTTAAGCGGCCATGCTAGCGGCCTAATCGTTTAGACTCCAGTTAAGTCTGGACTTAGCTAAGACAGTCTTAAGATCGTTTCGTGCAAGCGGGCCCAGGTCTTTCTTTCGTCACATGCAACCAACCGACAATTGTAACGGACCGTCTCATGTTCCTCTGTTGCTCTTCCTCCGAGCCGATGAAGAGATTTTGGCCAAGGCGCTCGCCACGTATCTATATATACCAGAGATGGACGTCAGCGATCATGTGTCTCGTTGTAACTCATGGGACCAACTGCAACTAATGATCAATGATCTAGACAGAAGAAGCTGAAAGACAGGTCTAAAGATTAGTATGCTGAAGACTAAGGTAACGCTAAACGGTCTGGGAAAAGAATAGCAGTTTAAAAATAGGTAGCGAAGCGTTGGAAGTGGTAGACGAATATGTCTACTTCAGACAGGTAATGACCGCAGATTCGCACCACAAAAGCAAAATAACAAGTAGAATACGAGTGGGACGGAGTGAATTTGGAAGATACTCAAGCATTATGACAAACAGCTTACCGGTATCACCCAAGAGTAAAGTGTATAACAGCTGCATCCTACCGGTACTGACCTATGGGGCTGAAACATTGAGTTTAAAGAAAAGGGTTCTAAGTAAGTTGATGACACCGCCGAGGGCGATGGAACGGATATTGGTAGGTGAACCGTTAACAGATCGGAAGCGTGCAGAGTGCGTTAGGGAAAACACTCAAGTTACTGATATTCTAGTCGAAGTTAAGAGCAAGAAAAAGGCAAGGGCAGGGTGGGCAGTTCGAAGAGAGGATAATATATGGTCTCTAAGAGTAACCCATTAGATTCCAAGGGAAGTTAGGCGTATCAGGGGGCGACAGAAAATAAGATGGGTGGATGAGGTTAAGGAATTTGCAGCGGTCATGTGGATGCTGTTAGCACAGGGCCGGGTTCATTGAAAGATAATGGGAAAGGCCTTAGCCCTGCAGTGGGTATAGTCCGGCTGATGATAATGATGACGATGATGATGAACATGTGTCTCTCCACGCAGCTGCTCACGCCTTAAGGGACGTCCCACATCAGCTGACGTTTAACCTGTGCGGGGAGCATGATACCCAAAGTGGTTCTGATTAAAGTTGCAACTGAAACTCGAAGCTGTTCGAAGGCCATCGGAAGCGCAGGTTGACCTTGGCTTTACCTCGCGTAGTGAAGTTATCGCTTGAAAACAATTTTGAGGCAAAAGCTTTTCTAGCCTCATAGGTGTGCTCAGAAAATTGTGCTTCCCCGCGAAGTGTCGACTGCTACTAGCGCTTGGACGAATAAAGTTGAATAAAAAAATGATTGTTTAGATGAGGGAAGAAAAATGAGCCTTTGCGCTCAGTTTGAGGACAGTCGAGTAGTTAAATAACCATTTAGAGCAACAAATGTCTAATGTGCTTCATATAACGGCGGACGTTGATGTAGTCAGAGGACGTCAAAACAACTCTGGCGTGGGTGAGAAGAGCCGTATTTGTGTGGAATTAGATTAGGAACCAAAAATTAGGAGTGATTAAGGTTACTGAAGGACCCACTATTTTGCTCAAAAACAAAAAACTGGAATGATGATGCCACATCCAGCGAGAAGTAATTGAGGTAGTATGAGAACTCGCAAAAAGAGTGCGAAACGCTATGCATGTGTCGAATAATATGAGAACGTAAGCATACATGTTACTTAAGAACTTATAAATTGGTGTTAATTTTGATGGAAAACGAAGGAACCTTAATGGTGGCGTCACATCTTACGAAAAACATGAAAGTTTTGCGAGAAACCGAAATATTGAGTGAAAATGGAAAAAAGAGTAAACAAAAGATAAAGAAAAAGTTTATTTGTTCATAATTATTACCTTATTGAGGTTAAACTCGACAAATAAGTACCAAGTATTGCATAAGGGCGTTCACCTTACAGCAATTAACAGGTATCAAGTGCCTCCCCAAAATTTTCAACAAAAAAAAAAACTTTTTGCCGATAAAGTATAAAGGATTTCTTTGGAAGTTAACTGGCCCAACTTATTGTGTCGGGAGAGAACCTCCCGCCCCTGCTTTTACACTGCCGGCATATAAAATTACTAGAAAACTTTTTAGGTTCTTTTCAAACGTTCCGCTTTCTTACTAGAAAAACGGGAGAATTCCAAGAATGTCGCATGCCACTTGGCCATAGCCATCGATGGCCGTGAGTTAACGGCGCGTTGATCCGTCTCATAAAAATTCGTTTGCAAGGAGTATGTTCAAATATTTCATATGCACTCAGTAAAAGAGCTGCTTCAAACTTTTGCATTCTTATCAAATGTAAAGGGCCATGACCCCCATAGTGTTTTCAGTTCTCCAATTAGCGTTTTTGGGAAACTTCTTGATTGTTGCCATTATTTATGAAACAGTGCTATACAATTAAGATAAAATGCACACAAAATCGCAGCAGAGTTTATGTATAGCGACAAAAAGTAGCATCGGAGCATTGCTTCTCAGGTTTAAATTACAAAAAAAAGTAATAATGTCTCGATATTCACAACGCCATTTAATCAACAATACACGTAGTTCAAGGTGTTTTTTTTAAGGATGCGAGCACATTTACGCCTATATATGTCACCACAGGAGAATGTGCTAGTCAAAATGCTTTCGGTAAGTTTTAAATGCCACGTTAAGCGATTTTCCCGCACTTTTGCAAATGAGGTTAGAAGAAAATACTTGTAGCGAGTGGAATTTTTTTCTTCACGTTTGTCAATATATCACATTTTTAGGGCGCCTGGTTTCACGATGAATTGTTAAAAATCATGTGAAGACTGACGTCTCTTAAGATGTTAAAATTGAAGCCATTCGACACTGCCGAACATGAGTATCGAACGTTCGCCCAGGGCTTCTTAGAACTAATGACGTAGTGCGCGCGTATCTAGGCACGAGAAGCTAAGCTACTCGTCCTGGTGAAAGTTCGAACCCCACCGCGGCAACGTTTTTCAAGTATGTTTTTTGTAGCTCTAGAGTTCAAAGCTAAATCCTGGTGTAACGCGACATTGAATAATCTGAGCAGTAGAGATAACATTATAGAACACACTTGACAAGATAATTACGGAGCCTTGTGACGCCAACACGTATACTTGCCTTTGAAACAAAGGTAGTGGAGACGCACAGTTTATAAAAACCCAATGCGTCGAAGCGCCTTAGAACCAGAGCAGCTTATGCGCCAAACCCATATAAGTATCTTTTTCTTCGAATATTTCATAAAACAGCAATGTAATAATGTAGCGTAGATACCAGCGCACACAGTAGATGTATTTACAGATGTTTACAAACGGGCAGCTGACCAGGCGAAGAACTTCACAACCAGCGGCGCCCAGCCCGAATTACACACACTTCGGCCTCGCTCTTCCCACATTCCACACGCGAGCACAGAACTTTCTCTTCGTCGTCCCTTGACATACCTCCCGGCGGCGAAAGCACCGTCCCGGTGCTCAGTAGAAGACTGATCAGGTGCATGGTACGGCTTGAGGCGAACCACGTGAACAACGTCGGTGGCAGGTCGGGTGGATGACGTCGGAGAATCAAGGGGGGCAACCTCATATGTCGCGTCGGTCACCTGACGGAGCACATGATAACCGCCATTGTACCGGTGAAGGAGCTTCTCAGAACATCCGAAACGCCTAGAAGGTGACCAAACGAGAACGCGTGATTCTGAGGCATAGTGTTCTGGGCGATGCCAGCTGTCGTAAATAGACTTCTGGTAGGTCTGGGAGGCGGTGAGACAGTCGCGGGAGATTTCGCGGGCCATAGTTGCTTGAGCGATGGCGTTGCAAGAGTACTTCGTTATCGATTCCAACGATAGCGGCAGCAGTGTATCTAATGGCAATGCATAATGTCGACCAAATAGAAGATAGAAAGGCGAATAGCCTTTCGCGTCATGCCGCGACGAATTGTAAGCAAATATTACATATGGCAATTGGCAATGTCCCAATCACGATGGTCGGGTACGACGTACATAGATAGCATGCCAGTGAGGGTCCTTTTCAGCTACTCGGTAAGCCCGTTCGTTTGAGGATGGTACGCTGTAGTGAGCTTATGCTGCGTGAAACGGGATCCGAGTATGACGTCAACTACCCGGGACAAAAAGTAGCGGCCGCGGTCCGTCAGAAAATGACGTGGAGCACCGTGGTGAAGGATGACATTTTGAAACAGGAAATCGGCAACATCGGTGGCGCAACAAGATGCCCAAGGATTGTGAGTTGGCAGCGTTCGAATTGGCATTACATCAACTTTTGCTGCAACCCGGCTCTATGGAAGATGGAAAGAATGCTCGTCAGTCTTTCGAGGTGCGCGAACAATGTGGAGGAAAAACCTACTACGTCGTCGAGGTAACACAGGCATGTAGTCCATTGAAAGCCTCGAAGCAAGGAGTCCATCATTCGCTCGAAGGTAGCTGGCGCATTGCAGAGACCGAATGGTGTTACTTTAAACTGGTATAATCTGTTCGGTGTGACGAATACGGTCTTTTCACGGTCTTTGTCATCAGCAGCAATTTGCCAATACCCGGATCGAACGCCGATGGAAGAGAAATATTTGGCTCCGTGAAGGCAATCCAAAGCTTCATCTATTCTTGGGAGAGGATACAAGTCCTTTTTCGTGATACTATTGAGGGGCCGGTAATCAACGCAGCAGCGTAAACTCTGGTCCTTTTTTCTAACAAGGACAACTGGTGAGGCCCATGGGATCGACGAGGGCTCTATGATGTCTTTAGCAAGAATCTTGTCCACCTCCAGCTGAATGATGTTGCGTTCTGTAGTGGACACTGCATACGGACGTCTGTGAAGGAGCGGCATCAACGGTGTTTATGCGATGAGTAACCACAGAGGTCCAGAGCCAAAGGGCGGTTACTAAAGTCAAAGATGTCGCGAAAAGAGGAAATAGGACATATGAGATCGTGAGTTTGCGCTGGTAAAAGGTCAGGAGCAATCATCTTTGTGTTTTCGTCAGGTAGCGTGACGTCTGATACTTGGCGACTCGCTGAGGGGGGTAGACAACCTGTAACAGCTGATACAACGCATTCAGAAGGAGGACACAGCGTGGCGAACGACATGCCTTGGGAAAGCGTCTGAACGTACGATGCAAAGTTGAGGTCCGGAATTGACACTTGATTGGCACACACTGTGACCACTGTATGCGCAAGGGCAACGTTCCGTGCGAGAGGTACATCAAGGGCTGGAGTAATGATGTACTGGCCATCGGCGACTGGTGGGACGGACAAGAATGATACATTGGTGATGGCTTCGGGGTGCAGGGGGAGAAACTTAACAGTACATAGGCGGTGCATAGCGGCCTAGCGCTCGCGCTAGGTCCACTAACACATTCATTAAACGTCATCTCAAGACCATTGAGAACAATTTCTCTGTTCTCTGTTCTCCTGTTTTCATCGGCTTGCCGCCACGTAACATTTGGTTGGAGGTGCAAGGTACTTCATCATCACCCCCTCATCCTGGTCCGGAGCTTCGGCGCCCTATGACTTCTTGCGGTGTCGGCGAAAAGTTAGGAGGCATCGCATGGCTGCTCCCCAGCCTGCCGGAACCAGCAAGACCTAGCCCGGTCCTCCACACCGTCCCCCTGCCCCGACCACAAGACACGACGAAGGAGAGACTGACCAGAGACACTACACATGACCACAAGACACAAGGAGAGCCCCGAACGACTATATGTGACCCCACTGATCTGATATGCCGACCAACAACCCCACGACCCAAGACACCGCTACACTTGAAGGCATCCTCCCCTGCCTATGCCTTGCGGTGCGTGCCTTGGCCTCCGCCATCGAGTCGTGGCAACCTGTGGCCCGAGAGTGTCCTGGACCAAGGTTAATCGGGAATTATTGCGCCGGCAAGCCGTTCTATTCTTCCTTCTTCCTCTTCTTCTTCAAGCATCGAGACACGCCCTTCATCATGCCATGGAATCATCAACATCGGTAAACTTCCTCGTCGACAATTGCGACGATCACTCGATGGCCCTGGGTTATCTTACGGACGAGGAACGAAGAAGCGGGCACCGGTGTGGGCAGGAGCACTCGCGCTAGGCCCGCTAACATATTTATTAAACGTCATCTCACAACCATCTAGAATCATCCCTCTGTTCTCTGCTCTCCAGTTTTTCTTGGCTTGCCGCCGCGTAACAATATAGTTAGTCCATTTTTTTTCACCATCATATTCCTCATGTTTTTAGAGTCTGCCTACCGAACGAAATCTACCGAAATCCCGCAGAACTCATTATATTCCGCAATGAACTGCAGACTCACCACCGAAGGCTTAAAATCTACATGGCTGCATCTAGTCTCTTCAGACGTATTATGCTGGAGTAATTTAATGGAATAAAAAGGGAGAGCATTCCTAGGCAAAATCAGTAATTTGGAAATACGGCAATATACTAGAACTTCTTGCTGTGAAATCCCAATGAGCTTGTTCAGTAAATTTTGATAATGAAACTGAAACCATATGTAGCGAAGCATCGCCGGAATGCAGACTTTCAGAAAAAGCAACGAAAGGAAGGGCGGCTGCCATATATAACTAGCCTAAATGTATATCAACAATTTCATTTTGACCTCAGCTTAAAAGCCTGTCGTTTTGCGCTCACTTTGGTCCGACCAGTTAGTTTATATTGCAAGATTGCATTGACGTGCAGCAAACGCTCAATGCACTGTAGGCAGGTCTAGTTCAGCGGTATCAAGTATTTTTTTTGGCGAAAAAGCTAACTAGGATTAGCATGCCACTGATTGCAAAGGAAGCAATATTTCGCGTTATGTTTTACACTTAGTTTAATCATTCTTGGATCAGACATTCATTTGTTTTCAATTCAGCAATTGAACGGTCTCTCGACAATTTTGAAATCAAATATATGAAAAAGATATGAAACTTGTTGAAGAATAAAGGAGAACCTTAGTCGTTTTCGGCGTCGCACGGGATCAGCCTCACTGTGGCACGAGCATGACGAAACAATATGGGCGCTGACTTTGGGACACAGAGTACGCATGCGTCCTTTCCACGTCGACCTCATAAAAATGATGACACGTTTGCTGGTATTGAAGGCAGGTTCACTCCGGCACATGCTCTGAAAGCTTGATCTCCTGATTCATCGCATCTGGGTCCAAGTGAAAGCAGGGAGAGAGTGAGATGTAGCTGAAAAAAAGCCTGCGTTCGCACTACGAATGTATCTTCACGTTTCTGTCTTACGGATAGTCATTTATGAATGCAAATAGTGAAGCTGGAGAAAAAAAACAAGTCTGGTTTAGCTTGTGGTTAGACCTGCAGTAAAGCGAGAGCTATCTGCATGGCTACGCTTAGGTTTGGCTTGAAAATAAAGACATGGCTTTTGCACACAGAAGTTTACTCTATAGTTTCAGCTTTATTTATGACATAGGGGGAACTTTTGACCCCTATAGTGTGATGAGGCCAAAGCCCCTATCGCACTGTGGTCCGAAGCCATCCACTACGGCACCTCTTTCACTCTTTTCTCACTCTCAAATTCGTGATGACGCGATAGCGTAAGCTAGCAGAAAACATATAAAACCCCGTTTTACCCGATCCGTATGAACGTGCCTGCTTGGCCTATAGGTATAACGTGACTGCACGAAATTTGTTAGGCTGATTATTATATCAACCTCCCATATAAAAGGAGAAGCCAGAGTTGGCAGCGACTGCTGAACGTATTGTCAGGACGCCCTACGTGCAGTTAGTGTTCGGCCATGTCAGCTGACAGCTACCGCCTCCCACCGCTACTACTACTTCTCAACGGCCCATGGTCAGGGCGACCACGGCGAATGTACGACCATGGCGAAAGTGCGATCATGGCGAGGAGGCGAGGCGGCCTGCGTAGTGTAAATCGCTACAAAAGATAACATAAAATCAAGAATGACTTAAAGGTTTAACATCCCAAAGCGGCTAAAGATACTGAGGGATACCGTAGCTGACGGCGCCAGAAATGTCTGCCACCTTGTAATCCTTACGGTCACTCGCCTAATCACGCCTTTCATTAATAGGCCCGTGAGTGCTCTTCGTTCTAGGGACCTATGCAGGCATCTCTTTACACCCGCTGTCATGGCAGGGTATGCGCATACTGGTTCCTTGGGCATCGACGTATCGACTGCAATAAACCTTCATTATGGGGAATCAACATAGTCGCTGAGCTCTGGCTAGAGCATAGCGTTGTCAGCGCTGTCGAGAGCAGCGGAATGACCCCGTCGATGCAGTTTGACAGCGCATGAAAATCGGATATTCCGCGTCGAATGAAGGTTACACTGTTAAGCACATTCGCGTACGACGTGTCTTTAGCGGCCGTCAGCCTTCAGCAGCGGCGAGATATCCCTTCGTCGGGGTAGTTTTCGTTAATTCTATAATATGACACTGAACAGGCGCCATTCTTTCCCATCTATTGAAACCAGGCTAAAGCGGCAGGGATTTTAGTCCTGCTCAGCGAGTAAATAATGATAGGTAACTAAACTAAACTAAGGAAGATAGCTAAACATTTTGAAAATATTTTCTCTCTGATAGGGTTGTTAACTAGAGAAAACTTGCAGATTTTCCAACCACCACCCTCTGGTCGCTATATTTGTTACGGCATATTCCAACAAAAATCGCACCTATCAGGGGTCGGAACACATTTTTGTGTGCGGAGTATATTGTATTGTTTCTGTGATAACGAGCATTACGCTTATGCTGAGCTGATTTTACTCACACTGTTTGTCGCAACTAAAAAATGTTGCTCAGTTTTTTTCCTGTGCGGCTATGTGACTGCTCGTGCTGTTTAGAAATTTAGTCAATATTGTGCTTAGAAAAATATTGCGTACATTTTGACGTTCTTACCTGGCGTTGCATAAATACATAATTTATGCAATTCTCGCGAGTAAAAAATGTTCGAACTTCGCAGAGGATGCATTTTTGTAAACGAAAATACACTATCGTTTTCCGTTCACAGTAATCTTTCATAGCGACCCTTATATAATGTTCGTACCCTCCCTGCCAATTTGGAATTTCAATACTAATCTAACAATCCAGAGGCACACCATTCAGAAAAAGGAAGATGACAAGAGTACTGTGCTTCTCTTGTTTCTTATTCTTATCATATATCTCGAATTCCTCATACTTTCATATTTACCGCCCAGCTGTCCCGCCATTAGCTTCCCAAACGTTGCGTCAGGCGAGCAACAAAGTAGCTATGGAACAATAATTTTTCGCCACCATTAGCAGCACGCAGCTTTTTCTTGTGGATATAGTACAGTATTCTCTATTTAAGAATAGAACATTTTTAATCAAATTATTGCGTTATAATTGGATGATTTGCCTCAACTTGCCTAAAGATAATAATGTTTCTACTCTTCAAGGAGCATAGCCATTACCGAATATTATACATATTCTTTGGCCTTTTTGCATGATCGTGCAGTCTGTGTCTGGCGGCTGGTAATGGGCAGCAATACAACTTCTTTAGAAACTTTATTAAAAATAATACTTTCGCATGTTGACAGGTTTCCGTTTGAGATCAAATGTGCGAGGCTTCAATAGCATTTTAGCGTAGCTGAAAGCAAATTTTGCACAAGCACTGCATAAAGAGCATAGTTTCTTTTAGAAACCTCCGAATGTTCCTTCCACGTCGGCACGACAGATTGACTCAAAAGTAGCTCTTGATACCCGCTAGCAAGCGTGGCACTCGCGGTCTGCCATAATGTTCTTAGCAGATGCCGCTACAAACAAGTTTCTTTAAGCGAGTTGATGAAGGCAAATTTGAATGCACTTCATATTCTATTCATATCATATTCATGTTTTATCTAAGTGTATGTGGCAGCAGTCAGTGAACGATATATACTGCGTGCAAAGCACATGCAGATGCTAAAATGACGACATAACGGTACGCGCGTCTGAAATACCGCTCCCGTCATGTTTACTTTCCTTTGAAAAGTTAAGTGCGCATTCCGCCTTTTCAATACTTCGTGCCCTATTGTACCGTGTTCCATTCGTATCGCTTGGACAATCTACTTACTTTAGCGAATTTAGATGTCGGTTTTTGGCTTACTGAATAAGTGAGAATATCCGAGCAGTTAATTTTTTATTCTTATGTATGAGAAGGTGCTAGTACGTTCTCGGTTACACATCTCCAGCTATTATCCTGTTTTCAATAGTGTGTTTGATAAAGGCGTGTTCGAAGGCGATACTCTGTTTTTACCACGCATCACGGCTTTCATGTTCAAAAACTGCAAAACAAACGACTGCGTTTGAGCATAAATACTTTCACAAATGAAACGAACGCAACTGTGCTTCTATTCCACATCGGCAATGAGAATCTAAATGGAGAGCTTTTGAATTAAAAACCTCGAAGCACAAGCTCGCCTGCGTAAGAGAGCGAACACATGTAATATGCGAGCGTAAACTTAAATAGCGCAATATACAAAGAGGCAGAAGTGCTATGACGTCACTTCAATTTACGGCGCAGAAACAAAATATCTTGTGAAACTGCTTTTTCTTTTCTTTTTGTTTTGCTTTCTACATTCCCAGACAGATTGTCATACTGATTTGAATTTTTTTTTATAAAAATATTTTGATTGTTCAATTAATGCAGCCGAAAACGTTTGTGACCTTTTGGTTAAGTACCTGAAAATGTATAATATGAAATAGTTAGACATCTATAAGATTGCAATGAAAAAAAAATTGAGTGCTTTTACAACCCTTTCATTGACTTGAAAGAGATTGAGGAAATTGTTCAAACTCCGTCAAAAGTAAAAAATAACCACATATTGCATTTATTCGATGAAGAGCGATTGACTGATGGCCGCTGCTATAAACGATACTGATGTTCGGCGCTAGTCCATGTTTTATCCAAGTGTTTGTGACAGAGTCTGTGAACGTATTGCGCGTGAAAAGAGCAGAAGTTAAAAGGGCGACATTACTCTACACGCGCCTTCAAGACCGCGCCCTTCTCGTTTATTTTCCTTTAGAAAGCAACTCGCACGTTCTGTCGCTTCAATACTTCGTATCCTGTGTGTCCGTGCGCTACACGGAATAAACTGTAAAGAATTGGGCTGTATTAATGTTAGAGGCGCATTCAATAAAACGAGGCAGAAACCCATAAGGCGGTTTCAAATTTCATTCGGAATTTCAATGTTTCATGCAAATTCACGATTGGTGCCCACATTTTATTTTTGTTTTCGCCCCTCTCGTATAACTCTTACTCACTTGAAGGAAAGAAGCCAACAGTCGGCGAGGCCAAGGATTGAGCACCCTCATTTCCCCTTAATTGATCTGCTTGTATCTTACGGGGGTCTCGATTCTGGCAGTCTTGAAGCCATAGGTAGCGTAAGAGGGTTCTAGCACAGCTTTGGCCCTCGCTCTTGATCACGTTCTACATGACGCTGGCGGTAACAAAGGACGTTCTACGTCCGCCGCTATGGTTGAGGGTGGCGCTGGTGAGCACATTCAAGGTTTGTATACAGACAACATAAATACCCAAGCAAGTAGCAGGGGGGACGGCGGCCGATGTAGCTCAGTTGGAAGAGCACCGGACGCGATATTCGGAGGTCGTGGGTTCGGTTCCCACCATCGGCACGTTGTTTTTTCTGCTACTATGTGTTTAACTATCTTCCCCTAAACAAGATTACGTGACTAATTTCTTTGATTATCCAAGTAAACTTTAAAAAAAAAGGACATAAAGTACCATCCCCTACGCTTTCCTTGGCCTCGCCGACTGTTGGCTTCTTTCCTTCATGTATTATAACGAGCACCCTCATTTCCCCTTAATTGATCTTACTCACTTAGTTTAAGAATGTTAAAGGCGAGAACTGCGCTTCCGATATTTTAATGGTGTGTTCTGTTTTCTCACTTATTATTACATCTTTCACCAACGTGCTTAAAATAACAGCTTAGGTGGAGGCTTACAGTCTTATAAATACCTATGGAGTACCTCAAAACAACCTTCACTTCGCGGCAAGTGCTCCACTGCAGAAGAAGCGCAAAGCCCCGAATGAAGCTGTGAATATGTCATGCTTGCTAAAAATGTTCCCTCAAAATTACCATGAAGGGAGTTGTCGCAGTTGTGATTTTGCGGAGGCGAAAGCTGATTTACAAAAAAAAAAAGAAAACGAGGATATCAAAAAGGAAGGCAGGGGAAGAATCACATCTCTAAAAAACGTTAAACGTATGGAAAAGGCATATAACTATAAGCGGAAAAGGCTTTAAAGGCCGATCCCGCTGATACACTGAGCTTGAACTTGAGCAGGATTTAGAAGCGCTATTACAAATCGGGGAAGGTTCTGCACGCATTAGTCTCTTTCGGGTTGCTGAAGTTATTTCTTTTTTTAAACCTTCGTTATCCCGCGGAACCTCACGCACAGATCTTCCCACGGGAGATTTTCACCACAAGCCATGTAAGTCTTTTGCTTTAAAAGTAAATCCTCTCTCGGTCATTACTGTGGCAGACCGAAATTAGCAGCGGATATTGCGCCGTTGCCAAGGGCTAACAGTGTTGGCTGATAAGTTGGATTCCCAACCACGGGTATGTTCTAAATTGGCATAACGTAAAATTTCAATAAACTTCATGCGAGATGGGATCTCTTGAGATCGCCAGCTAAAGCTTCAGTAGTGTCTTTGTTGGTTGCCTCGTTAAGCATTGCACTTACTGGCCGGAACTTCTGAATAAAAAACGGTTTTAAAAGTTAAGCTATTTATTTTGTATTGAACAGTACCTGTTTTATTACCGTAATTTTATCATCAAGAATAAATATGTATAATAGAAATATTTTACGTCAGTCAAAGGTGTACAGATGTTTTGAAGACAAAAAACGCAAAAGTGGACATAGGAGATAATTCAGTTCATGTTTCACTTCTCATTTTTCCTGTCATTTACACGTGAGCCAGATCTTCCAACTCCTGTCGACTCAGTCCATCAAAAGAATACATATTACGGTAAGATGTTACTTAATCGGTCCTTATAAAGTAAAGAATGGCTAAGAAGATAAAAAGAAACCATAAACGTCAAATAGCCAGGTATTGATCATCTATACCTGTTCTAAACATTGGCAAATGCCTCGCTGTATTCACATAAAATATGTAGCGGGGAAAAAGCAGAAGGTAGACAGACACGGGGACACGAAAGCATGACAGGTAAGCTAGGCAGCTTGGGCAACGTAGTCATGATACCATATCCTCCTCCGGAGCCAGGGACAGGTACCAGGTTTTTATACAATAAGGAGGAGAGAGAAAACGCCAGGGATGATACCTCCATCCACAATTAGAGATGACATAGGCTGGATCACATCTCTTACAAAGTAAGCAAGGAAATGATAGTCAACATACATGTTCATCATAAAAATTCGATATGCACAGGATCGTCCACCCTTCGTGAAAAAACTCAAGAAGGCAGTTCCTTTGTTTCGAAGCGCCATGCGGCCAACCCGAGTGCGCATTGCAGAGAAAAAGCAGGTCTTGTGGAGCGCCGCCTCCATTTCAATTTGTGCCGGCCAGACATTGCTTCGATGTGCAACGATGGGGAAAAAATGACGTTCCGTGTGCTCCTACTGAGAGTGTATATTATAGTACATGCATATTCTAATGATATGAAATATTTGTAGCTACCAAAAGCTTCAAAGAGTACGTAGTTGATCAGTCGTGTAACGTATACAAACGGAGCACAAACGTTCATTATGGCATCACAAATTCAAGTTAGGTGCTTGCCTTGGAGTTCATGAAATGTCATTCGCCACGGCACCATCCTCTGCATTAGCGGTAGCATACGAGGAGAGAAAAAAAATTGTTGTGTGGCACACTTCTACGTATTGTTTAGGAGCGCGACAGGACAACGTTGATAGATCTCGTATGCTGTTCCACTTGCGTTTCGCATACATGAACTTCGTAAGTCGCTTAATCACGAATTCCTTGATACCTCCCTCGGTTATTAGGGCGAAAGCCGCATGCATCCTACTAGCAGGAAAAACAAGCGTCCCACGAGAAGTTTGATGTCTATGATGTCCATCTATTGTCAACAAGCGGAGGCCCAGTTGGAAAGGGGGAATGCTGCATGCCAGCTCTCGCGCCGGATTATGTTAGTTTGAAGATCCTTGTAGTGTCGTTAAAGATGTTAAGCCAATGGTATCTGACTTGAGCCATACATTTGCAAAGGGCGTTTGACACGCATTTCAAATGTGAAAGCATGCTAGGTAATTGGAATTCGAAATGCGAATTGGCAATAACCCGCAGCGCCACAAAATTCAACCTGTGGTAAAGTAGTATTTATAAATATTTATGTCCATCTCAAACTGTAATTTCAAGCCGCGGAAAAGCAAAAAACGATCAAAGTAGAAGATACAAAGTATTTTCCAGCTCTGCGGCGAAACGACAAAGACTTTTATATTCTACCAGCTTCATCGGCAGTGTTGTGGGCCGAAGTATAGTACATCGTTCGCGAAAAAGTACTCTTTCCTCGCAACTACAGTTTACGACCACGAAAGACGTTTATGTAGCAGCACTTGGTTTTACGCCCTTATGGAGGGAACAAAGAGCCGATGCAAGGAAACGCGCGGGGCGGAGAGCTTGTAAAAAGGATGAAGTACCGCTTTTACGTGAAACTCGATAGAAGTGCTCACCTTCTTCGAGGGTGTTGCTTTGTGTATCATATTTGGACCCTTAGTAGCTGATGTGAATAAGATACCTGTAATAGAGTTGTGCTCATTATCTTACTTGCGTCCCTTGCGCTGCAGAACCACTCGGCAGGTTAACGAATGCAATCTTGGTATTAAAACAGCTGGTTATACTTAAATATGAGCATGCATATCCGGCTGCCCCTTAGGAACTGAGTGAAGTTGCCTCGTCTTGGCTATGCTTTTGGATAGGAGTGTGAAATGGCCTGGCCATTTATTTCCTCAGCGGCTGTACATACAATGACAGGGTGCGTACCTTTGTGTGCACTCTCGACTGATTGCACGCTCTTATCAGGTGAAGAAGCCTTGTATTGATACCTCCTAGTGAGCACTTCCCAGGGATCCCTAACAATTATTCGTAATCCCGATGTTATGACTCTGGCTTTTATATTTTGGCAAGTACGCTCACTCTCAAACGTCGAATAGGGGAGTTAGCGACAGTACACTAACCTGCCATCCTGCCCGCCCCAAGAGCTGCACTACAATACGGGCACTCCACAGATATCTTGCCATGAGATTATGCGGCTCCATCGCGGTCTAAAGATTCCCGCCAGCACGGTGCAACTGATAAGGAAGCTTGTCATTGGAGGGAGAACTACATGCTTTAATGTCTGCTTCGTGTATCAATAATTACTCACAGAAGCAAACTACTGTGCACCCGGTTGTATAATTGAGATCTTTTTGAATTGAGATACGGCCACTTTACTTTTCTTGCATAGATGACTATAAACTGCATGAAAGCGGTTCTACTCACTGAATAAAAAATGTACAATATTGCTTTTTGAGCTTTTATGTCAAAGATATAAGAGTTTTATGTCAGAGATAAGTAGGATTAAAAAGAAATAACGGTCTGCATTTTTGACCACTAAACGCCATAAGCCATGGCTGCCACTGTTTATTTTTTCTTCTTTCTTTTACAGGGACATGTGTCGTTTAGATTACCTTTATTGTACTTCGAAAATTGATGTATTACCAGTACTAGCAGCTCACCAAAGGTGTGCCTAACTTGTTTTTATAAGTGTGTATACATGAATGCTGATGTGAAGACTGGGAGCATTACAACTACCTGTTAAACTGACAAAAGTAATTCAGGAATGTGGGCTTTAGTACGGAGCTGGCTTTGAGAACGGAAACAGGGAACTTTGCTCCGGCTTCCAGCAAAAGGAATGGTGATAAGCGGTTAACGAATAAATTCCTTAAACAGGTGGAACTTTTACTAGGTCGTGATTTGCAGTAGCCATGCTTGTATAACCTGCCGTGCGGCTCAGAATATATAGTTGGAATGCATCGTTCTATTTTCAATAAAATTAAAAGCGGTCACCTCCACGAGGCTAACGGGTGGACACAATCAACCAATATGTTGCATATGTTTTCGGCTCCTCCTTCAGATATGAACTATAATTCATCATTCAATAAGATGAAATCATTAGTACTCTATGCAAAAAAAGAGTAATGATGTTGATGTTTATCAGTAACAACACTAATATAATAATAATAGGTAATAATAATGATTATGATAAGTAAAGTAATGAAAGTTATATTAGTTATATATTATTCATCATTATTATAAAATAAAAAGAAATGCAAAAAAATAAAAGTAAATTAAACAAACCCATGCCGAGCCAACTGTAAAAATTACGAACGCGTCGCGGCAGTGCGAATGCTTCTGTATTATGCTAATGCAATTTATGTAGTAACCTCTAAATTTAATTTTAGTGAATAAGACGAAACATTGTTACAAACTATAGTCCATAAAATCTTACAGTGGGCAGTAAATACCTAACCGTCTGACTAGAACTTGAGTTTTTGTCATTATTTGTTATACAGTTTCATTGCATCATTTTTTCCGAAACACTACGAAGCTTTTCTTGTACCATTCATTTCTTTTGCTTAGCTCACCTTCAACTAACGAACCAGTAATCGCAGCTAGCATTGCTCGATTAACGAGAGTACAAAAAAAGCTTATGTGTTGTCTTTTATACGATTAGCATAAGGTGATCGAGGTTGTCTAAATAAGTTCATGACCTTTTACGACGTCCTCTTTTTGCATTTTCAGGCAGTGAAGGGTTTCCTCCCTCATTATGACGAGGTAGCTTGGTATCTACGTTCTATATATTCCTCTTTCTCAGCAAATGTGGTTTCTATAAAGTGTCTGCACCTTTTGAGGATACACCGTCGGGGTTATTTTTCTCCTTTTACTCAGGGAACACTGGTGCATCATTCGTAATGGCTTAGATTTGTTCCTAAAATAATGTTATCGATGCTCCACGCGCCGGCATTGACATCGATGTGTCCTTATAGATGCATTTTGAGATTATTTGAGCCTTTTCCACTTTCTTATGGGGCATAGTTTGTAATGTGCAGTAGAGGCTGTATTGCTGCAAGATACAGAGTTAAAAATTCAAGCTAGTGATTTTCGTGATTGTGTGGCATTTGTGGGCGTAACAACATCGCTTCCAAATGAGACATTATTAGGGCAAGAGCATTACTAGGCCCTGTCGGCGGGGTCCTGTGTACAGAACGTGTCCGCAGCCGTAGTGTCGTTCTCAGAAGAGTTAGGATCAACCGTATAGTTGTGACCGATAGAGAATGATATCAGCAGGCTGCATACAAAATGGCTATAGGATGATTAGGTAATTGATTACAGCCAATATAAAAGCAAAATAATCAGGCATCGAAATAGCCATACGATTAATGTCCGCGTCAAAAAGCTGTGACGTCACGCAAACTGGATGTGGATGCGTTTACGACTCAATGATCCAAATAGATGCGTGGTATTGATCAGAAGTGTATAATCAGTGTAATCTCGCGTCGGCGAGATTGGTCCGCGAGATGTGTCAGCGAGATTCCGGGTATGGCAGATAGATACTGGGTATTTCATTTCCTGTAATCCAATTGTAAGACGCCGGTAAAGTTTGATCTATTCAACGGAACTTTGGTTGTGTTCGACAACGGGCTCGCAATGCACCGTATGCAGCAACGCTTAGGTTTTGGCATTTTTCGCGTCAGACTCTGGTGTGCTCTTATAATTTATCTGGCATTATCTGTGGTTGTCAATACTCGTAGCATGTAAGCACAGTTAAACGGCCTTAAACCTGCATCCGCTAAACTATTCCAGTTTCTCCATTTTTTTTTTTTCCACTAGGAGCTCCTCCCTCTAAACGCACTTGCTGACAACTTGCCTGCATTTACAAATATTGCACTCCTGTCTGTAATAAACCTAGTGTGGACGCGTAGCCCCTTTGCTTTGGATGAATGGTGATACTTCTAAGGATAGATGACAGGGATGCGGGCCAGACAGGCTGGTAGGTCCTGCCCTCCATTCTATTCGCGCTCTATTTGCCCTCTATTTCTATTTGCGCGTTCTATTTCGCTCTACGTCAGACCAGGGTTTAAATATGTTTGCGTAGCCGACTATAGCCATTTCTTCTATGAAAGTAATTCTTTTGCAGAAAGAAGCGTACCGTTTCTTCATTTGTAAAGAATATGGTAAATAGATGCGAGTTTTCTATCGTGCATGCAACCCGTCCCTTCCTTTCAAAGCGGGCTCTGGTTTTTTTTCCATAGTAAGCCCAGAAATAATGCATTTTGCAAAACTGCATTCACACCACGTACCTCCTCTCATTTCGCATTCCGGAACTCTCTGAACTATGCAGAGTTTCTGTTTTTTGTGGCAGCTTAATTTAGATGTTCTAGGAAATGGTTCATTTAACAAGTCCAGAGCATGCGTTCCCTAAAGCAGAAAGGCTGTTCTTAGTCTTACACCTGTATTTCATATACCTGACCGCAAAGCACGGAAAAGACATTTTTCACGAAAAATTTCGTAAAAAATAAAAATAAATGTTCCAACATTCCTTTTTTAGTGTTACCCATCAAGTAAGAAATTGATGATTATGATGATGATTGGTTCACAGGAAGGGAAAGGCGCAGTATCTGTCACACTTGCTCTGTAGACACCTGAGCCGCGCCGTAAGGGAAGGGAGGAAGGTTGGAGTGAAAGTGGAAAGAGAAAAAGGGGAGCCATAGTGGAGGGCTACGGAGTAATTTCGACCACCTGGGGATCTGTAACGTGCCTTTGAATTCATTTTTTTGCGAACGCTTTGAAGCTTAGCGTGTCACCCATCAGAGGCAAACCTACATTAAGATGAAACAAAAAAAAAAAAGGTGTCCTCGAATGTTTTAGCTAACATGACCTTCAGGAATTTTGCATGTTTATGCGGGTGCTTTGAGCGTTTGAATGTTATGATGCTGACAGCTCGGAATTCAACGTTTTTTTACATTCTGTGTTCAGAACTTTACACTGATTTCTGCGCATATTGTAGCAAGCATTTATTACAAATATCGGTAGAAGGCAGGACATAACACATTATTTTTTTAGGTTTTGCAGTAGCGCCCTTGTAGAACTATGATTAATCCTAGTTCCATATTTTGGATGAGGTGCATTTATATCAGCCATTGCGGTAGTATAAACTGAACTGGTAGCCTTATAAGAACCCTCTGCAGACGTCGGAACCGCTATCAGGACTCAGAAGCTAATGAAAAGAAATTAGATAAACAAGCCGGGAGTAAGCCACCGATTTTATCTCGGCTGTTTTCTCATCAAGAGGTGAGGAAATGCTGCCATTGTATAAGTCTCACTCATCGCAGAACTTCGAGGTTATTCAGATGTGAGAACAATCTTGAGGAAGCGTGTGTCACACTAACATCATTTCCGCTTTCACAAGTTACGTTTTGTTAACATTCCTTGCAGTAGGTATTTTTGGCAATGAAGGGTAACGCTTAAACGCACGAGGCGTCAAGTGGCTTAAGCCTTACTCTTACTTTCAATGAAAACCTCACAAACTAGCCCAGCATCAAATTAAACCGACCAGAAGGACAAGTTTTGCCCCTTGCATCCCCCAGTCAGGATGATAAGGACCAATCGAGAAAATTTGAGTTTCACCTGCAGACCTTCAGCAAGACAAGTTTGTCAATTGAATTGTGACACTTGAAGGGGTTGTGAAACAAAGATAAAACACTGGAGTTCAGATAAAACGGTCAAGGTAAATTATTCGTATTATCTGTCAAGGCTGTTCCTATATCACCACCACCCGTTGTTCTACAGATCGCATCAGTTTTGAAGAAAGGGCGGCGCGTGCGTAGCTCGCTCCGGTCTTCCAACGAGAAATGATTTAACAGGAGGTAATTTCTACAAAGAAAATGGCTGCGAATGATAAAAAAAACTCTGCGCCACCAATTAACTCAACTTCCTTACTCCACATGGTAAAAAAATCCAATGACCAGTTTCTTCCTAACATTCTCTTTCTAGCCGCGCCTAGGACTGTCCAGCTCCGCAGGGTTTGTTTTACATTTTCCCGGATAGCAAATGCCTCGTGAATTATGCATCGTTGCGCGTGATACACGGTCGCTGGACTGAACGGTTTCGAAATTAGTCCGGGTAACAACCCACACTGAGAACGCTTCAATCCAGGCGCCGGGTATTCGATTATTATTGGAGACCACGTTTTGTTTGTCTGCATACTTGATAACTTGAGTCAGAATAACCGTCGCTCTAAGCCAATTTGGCTTCTGAATGAGCTTCTTCTCTCTGCTGTCGAAGAAAACTGTCTTCTTCGAGTCCTGTCTCATCTTTGCCTCTTTGAAATTGTGAATACGTTTGGCTCATCGAACACATAAAGTATTACACCACCTAAATAAGTTTCAAGACATTACGAAAACTGATTGCTAATCATAAAACTAGAGTTCCATCCAATATTCGCTGCCATTCGCGTAGCTACACGGAGTAAGCACCTCGGGGGATATTTTATTGTAAATGCAAGAAAAATGAAAACGGAATTGGCGGTGTGTGAGTCACCGCTGCGGAATCTGATCGAAAAGGAAACGAGCCCGCGTCACTCACTTGCCGCTTGAAAGGAAGTTGAGCCCAGTGATTACCACAGGTAACTCTCGTGTAGCTACCATAATCATATGGTTCCAGCAATGTCAGAGCACATTAAATTGCTGGAATCATATGATTATGGTTTCAGGGAAATGAAATCTAAGCTGACTACGAGGCAGAATGTTGTACGTTCATAGGAGGACTGAAATTTTTATGAGATTAATGCAAGTGAAATACAGGTATGAACCACTAGTTTTGGCAAATTGAGATCTCATTTCATTGCTGTTTTGGTTAGAGTGCCAATATCTTAAAAAAGAATAACTGTGCAGAAATATTTGAAGCAGTAGTCGAATACGAAACAAATTAGATTTTGTTGGTGCGTGGATTGAAATTACGTACGTCGCTTTCTACCCTATATAATGGTGTTTGTGCGATGTCGGCGCACGTGAAAGATCCCCAGGTAGTGGAAATTACTCAGTAGCCCTCCACTGCGGCTCCTCTTTCTCTCTTTCCACTTTAACTCCCACCTTCCTCTCTCCCCTTACAACGCGGTTCAGGTGTCCACAGACACAAGTGTGACAGATACTGCGCCTTTCCCTTCCTGTGAACAAATTATTATTGTTATGGTTCCAGCATGCCACGTAACCTAATTTCCTGCGTCCCTTTTTCGCAATATTTAACGCGACAGCAACCAATTTTCTACATCAAGAGCAAGAATAGGAAACACAGATTGCTCTTGTTCTACAGAATGTACCGACCCTAAGCTGGGTAGATTAGTATAAACGTGATATATTGGTACTGCACTGTACGATTCACTACCCAATTAATTATTTACCTCCTGAAGGCTTTCCTTCATAGAAACTAAACTATAGAAATAAATTAATTTTGCCTAATATATGCCAGAATATATCTGGTCGCTTTATGTTGAGAACAAAGCTATTCTGAAGGCACGCGTCGTTTTGTGAATCATATTGCGACCAAACTGAGAATGGAATTTACAGTTGGTGTTATATTTTCAATTATACATCCTTAAAAAAGTGGTAGGGAGAAAATAAGAGTATTAATCACTTTGAGTTGCGTTTCACCAGTCTTTTTATCATAGTTCGTTTAATTGTTACAAACCGAAAGTGGAGGCGACTTTATGGTGTTGGAAAGGTTTAAGGCATGGGAACCTTCCGGTAATTAGCGATATGTCTTTAGGCCAAAAAGGCAGCTCGCGTGTCTCCTGGCCGACGTCATGCCTTTATTACTCTCTCGCTGATACGCTTTGTCGGATTTCTCACGAGATTTTGGCAAATACCGCGACAAAATAACGTCCAGCGTAAAAATAGCAAAGACGCTTTACAGAAAAAAAAGATGCTAAATATGTTTGTCTGCTTTGTTTGAAAAGGATTATGTTTGAAGTGAAATCGTGGTTTTTCACCCGTAGGGCTGTGTGCGTCGCCCCGTTATTCCATTGAGACCGTGTGACTAGCTGACAATAGAGTTGTCATTGTATTTGCCACTGCATGTTTTTCTTTCGAGATGCACGTTCGCGTTCCAGATTTAGCTTTTATTTCAGCAGAGCAGCTATTGGCGAAAATGGGCTTTTGTGTTCCCGACAGATCCTTTCGCAGTCTCCATTCAAACGGGATATTTTTTCCCCGATATAGGCTGGATATGACAGCATCTGCGTTGACTTTGCAGTGTTTTGAAGGGAAGAAATGTTTCGCAAATAGGAGACCACTTCTGGTTTCACATGAAAACGCAAGGTTTCTGTGTAAGGGGATTTCATCGTTTTTCTCTTTCCACGGGCAAACATTGTTTCTTTTCATTCTTCACAGTCATGAGATGTCACGGAAATGTGGCGCCCTAATTTACGGCATTTACTCTAAGTAGGGCCCCACGAAAGCTTTCCTGTCGAGAGCCTTCATTTCCACCTGGGCATTACATTAAAATAGGAACCGATGAAGCACGTTCACAGCTTCTTGTACACACTACATTCGATGCTTTGCTCTACGAGACGGCTCTTCAATATTCTCTGCCATAGTTGAAAATAGTCGAAAGTGTGTTCAGTATTTCTATAATTAGTGCTTGCTTACGTGATGGGAAGGGAAAGGTTATTTGTGTATGTAATTTATTGATTACTACATTTCATAACTGAGCAATCTCGCGTATAGCGCGAACCGTTCATCTTTGACATGCTTGCCTATCATTAGTCTGTTCGAAACGCATGCAATGACTGGATCTGCTCTGGATAGCCAAGGTATTGGGGCGAGTTGTCACATGAGCCTGCATGCTCTGAACGCTATGTGTGAATTCAGTCATTACCCGTTGCCAATTCTCAGAGAGAGCAAAAAAGAAAAAAAAAACACTGAGTGAGTGGCATCAACCTGTGAAAAGAACTGCTGTAAATACAAATGAAAAATCCGAAACAATATTTGTCTAAAAGTTTTGTCTAACTATCTTGGCAAAAAAGAAGAAATACGAAATATACATTTTTTTTAAGTGTTTTTCGCCCTTGAAATGAGCTTGCATTAGTTCAGTACATATTCCTAAAGTATTTTGCCAGCGGGCTGAGACCACCGAGTTTTAAACCCCACAACAAATTTTGTATATTAGACAGCATAGTAAGCGTTTTTGTACGTTTTCCTTCCTTGCTAGAAAAACATGACAGCAAAGTATATAAATTTCATAAATCATCATCGTCACCATCCTCAGCCTGATTATGCCCACAGCAGGAAGAAGGCTTCTCCCATATTTCTCCAATTAACCCGGTCCTGGGCGAGTTGCACCAGCTTGACCCCTGCGAACTTCTTAACCTCATTCGCCAACCTAATTTTCTGCCGCCCCCTGCTACGCTTTCCTTCCCTTGGAATCCAGTTTGTTGCACTAATCGACCATCGGTTATCCTTTCTTCACGCTACATGTCCTGTCCATGCCCACTTCTTCTTCTTGATTTCCACTAGAATGTAACTGACTTCAGTTATTTCTCTGGCCCATTCTTCACGTTTCCTATTTCTTTACGGTACCCCTACCATTTTTCTTTCCATAGCCCTCTGCGTTGTCCTCAACGAGCCTTCATTGTTAGCCTCCACGTTTCAGCCCCATAGGTAAGTACAACTAAGATGCAACTGTTGTATACTTTCCTCTTGAGCGATACCGATAAGCTGCTACTAATAATCTCGAGGTGCTTGCCAAATGCACTTCATCCCAGTCTTATTCACCTTGTTATTTCCCTTTCGTGATCCGGATCTGCGGTTACTACCTGTCCTAAATAGATATATTCGCCTAATACTTCCAGTGCTTCACTACCTAATGTAAACTGCTGTTCCTTCCCTAGGCTATCGAACATTGCCTAGGGAAGGAACAGCAGTTTACGTTTATTTAAGAAGTAGTAATTTTAAACCCATAACAACCAAGATCTTAGTGTCACACAATATTCTCCTCACTATCTAAGTCAAACTCTATTATGCTTACAAAATATGAACATTGGGAACAATGGGAAGCATTTGTGAAGACTCATTCATAAATACCCATAGGCAGGTTTATTTATTTCACCTGGATTTTACCGCTTTTTATAGGTCTTTTGCAATGTTTTCAACATTTCGAATTGCGTTTTAAAGTGCATTGAAATTGATCCCGTGGAAACGTGCCAAAAATTGATATAACTAAAAAAATTGATGCTTACATGAAGGCCATTTTGAATTGACCCCCACCGCGTTTGGCAGAGCAGACATCTGCGTGTCGAGCGTTTAGGTTTGTGAGGGGAATAGCTCGGTAATTTTAATGCAGACAATCCGCATGCCCCCTCCGCTATAGCAGACGTTGTTGCTGCTTTCTAAAGAGAAGGTTGCTAATATCTATTTTATTTCATGACTATTTGTTATTGCATCACATCACGAGGGATTGGCGCAATACAGCGGACGGTGGAAGAACCAGTTCAAAAAGTAAGTTAGCCTTCCCAATAACAATAGGAGTATACTTGTTAAATTCATTGCACCTCTTTAGGGATGGTTCCTAATAAAAATTGGGTGCTAGCTTCTACCAAAATCGCATAATATGCGCAATGCATATTTCAAAACATACCCTTGGGAAAATCCTCCCTCACAATTGTTGCCAGCTCGGCGCAAATTCTTCATTCATCAAATACCCAGGCAGCACAAAGCATTGGGCCAATGTTGTAAGTACGACGGCAAACAGTGGCCCTACATTGGGCCAGCCTAACCAGCATGCTCCCAACATAGGACATGCCAGTCAACACAATGTCCAACAATGGCCCAGTCTAGCCAGTGCTCTCCCAGTGTTGGCGCTGCCAGTAGCCAACACTGGCTAGCTAGGGCCAAGATGTACAGTGAGTTCCCGATATTGGCACTGCCGTACATACAGAATGTCTATGTTGGACCGAGATTGCCGTTGTTCCTCCAATAATGGTCGCACCGGGTTTTAAAGCTGGCTATAATGGGCCAAGCTGTCCTGCGTTCCTCCGTCATTGGGTTTTCCGTTTTTTAAAACTGGCTACAATGGACCAAGTTGTCCTGTGTTCTTCCGGCATTGGATGTTCCGGTTTTTAAACATGGCTACAATGGACAATGTTATCCTCTGTTCTTCCAGTATTGGATGTTCAGTTTTTTAAAGATGGCTACAATGGACCAAGTTGTCCTGTGTTCCGCCGTCGTTGGCCGTTCCTTTTTTAAAACTGGCTACAATGGACCATGTTGTCCAGTGTTCTTCCAGCGTTGCCCGTTCAGTATTTAAAACTGGCTACAATGGACCAAGGTGTCCTGTGTTCTTCCGACGTTGACCGTTGCGTTGTTTTAAACTGGCTGTAATGGACCATTGCAATTTGTCTTGTGTTTTTCCAGTATTAGCTATCCCTGTATGAAAACTGCCCACGATGGGCCACTTTGTCCCCTGATCTCGCAATTGTCATTGCCATCCTAAAAACGCAGCTTTAATGGGCTGCCGAAGTGAATATTTTCCGTTGACCATTCATCAAAACAAATTCTCCATTTTTATGGTTGAATACACCTGCGCTGGACGCCAAACCGCGGCATTTAATTCCGACAACATTTCAGCCGATCGTTCGGACCTCCCAAGTACCACGTACGGGACGACAATTACTACAACGCATTCAAGCACGTACCGCTGAACTGTCTGGATTCGTCTTTTCGGTGCGCTCATATGCGGCGCATCTTTGGGGGTCAGCTATATGTGTTTATGGTTTTAGCCTAATTGGCATGCATGCAGATTTCGTCGCAGGCACATACGTTTGTCGCACAATTATATCTAATGATAGCACGACCGTGCGACCACATATGTATACCCCAGACCGGCTAGCACTCACGACCCAATATGCCTGTATTGGACGCCGATTACATCCCTGCATCTATACTTAACCTATAGTACAAATCCAGTTGTCAGTGAGAACGCGCATAAAAACGAAATCGTGTCGCCATAGCATGTTCATGTGACATTAAATTAGTGATTAGAAGGTAGCTTTTTCATTGCCGCGAAGAAAAACGTTGCCTCAAGTTGAAGGAACAAATGACCATTTTCTCAGCGATGTTTTTGTTCTAGTGCTTTTGTATTATCCATAAGGAGTTTGGCAGCAGTGCGCAGGTTGCATGGATCACACCTAACTTAGCATTGTTACGACGCTGCTCCTACATCGTGGAACAAGGTCGAGACCGGTATATCGTCTACGGGTGGGC
>JAJIZL010018638.1:1481493-1522014 GCA_023969395.1 Amblyomma maculatum
CACAGTTCTGGCTGCGACGACCTGTCTGCGTGGGACTTCCGCTGTCAGCTGCTTTTAAAACGGACACCGCATCGATCTGCTCTTCAGTTTGGCAGTGGTGCGCACGTTGCATGCATCACACCTAACTTTTCCTGCTTTGCAGGTAAGCGAGTTATTCATTTATAGCGCCTTTTCATGCTGCTTTTTGCGCGCTACTGCCAAACTTGAACCTTGTTTGAGACTTCTAGTGAAGTGAAATCTTCAAACATGTCTAAAGAGTTCATGAAAGCACTTGATGATTTTAAACGAGAAATGAGGCATGAACTGCGCAGTGTCAAGGATAGTGTCAAGTTCTGTAGCGATACGTGTGATGAAACAAAAGTAATTAGCACAGACGTTAAAGCACTCAGAAAAGAAATTGCTGATCTTTTGAAATGTAATGAAGACCTCAGAAAGGAAAACAAGCGCTTGACCGAAAGAGTAAATGAGCTTGAACAATATAGCCGCCTGAACAACTTGGAGATAAAAGGTGTGGACTCAGATGAAAGCCCAGTGGACATTGTAATGAAAATTGGGGAACTAATTGACGAGCCTGTCTCTGAAGCGGACATCGACACGTGCCACACGGTTCCGACACAAAATTCCGAGACCAATATTCTGGTTCGATTTGTGAAAAGGGACAAGCGACATGCCTTTCTTTACAAAGCCAGAAACAAAGGATTTCAAACGATAAACTTGGTTTTTCTGGGAAAGAGCCGGTGTTTGTTAATGAGCACCTCACACAAACCAACAAAAAGTTGCTCGGAGCTGCTATTGCGCGCAAAAGGCAAGTAGGATGGAAATTTGTTTGGACCTCTGGATGTAAGGTTCTTGCACGCCAGAATGAGACGGGGAATGTGCTGAGGATCCGTGATCTGTCTGATTTGGAGAAGATGACTGAATAATCTGTGCATCTGTAGAGATATATCGTTGTCGATATTTTTCCATGGACTTTGAACCCTCATGTCAGTATTATAATAATGATGCTTTCAACCTACTGTTTGGCCCAGACAAAACTAGATTTTCTGCAATTCATATCAATGCTCGTAGTATGAAGAATAAAAGCGATTGCCTCACGTTGTTTTTGGAATCTTTAAATGTAAGCTTTGATGCACTTTTGTTTACTGAGACCTGGCTGACTTGTAATGACGATCATGTTTCGTTTCCTGGTTATAATTACAACGGTTTACATAGGTCAAGTGGCAGAGGTGGTGGTGTTGCAATTTATGTAAAAAACTGTTATGCGCACAACATAATAGAAGATTTTTCAATCATGACGCCAAATGTTGAATGTTTGGTAATAGCATTGCCCCACATTATGGTTGCTACAATATACAGACCACCTGCTGGCAGCAGATCCCACTTTTTCCGGTTCTTGTAAAATCTAATGGAATTCCTGAGTTCCACCAAGCTTCCTTTTGCTCTTATGGGTGATGTTAACGTAAATATAAGTTCCGATGATAACATTTCACGGGAGCTAAACAGTATCATTCATATATATGCGTGTTCTAACAACATAACCTTACCGACAAGAATAACTCCAACAACTTCTACCTTGCTAGATATCTGCGTTACAAATGTGTTAGTTTCTGAAGCCATGTTTGGTGTGTTGACTAATGACATCAGCGACCATCTACCGGTTTTTTGTTTTGTTCCTCTTAGAATGAATAAGCAAAACATTTCCGCGTTTTCTTATAAGGTCAGAGATATAAATGAAAGATCCCTCGATACATTCAAATTACTCATCGAAGGTGCTTCTTGGGATAATATATATGAGATGAGCGATGTAAATGAGGCATATGAAGGCTTTATTCACAAATTTCTTGCATATTATAACGAAGCATTTCCGCTGAAAGACAAAAAGGTGAAAAGTAAGAAGTTTAGAAAACCATGGATTACTAAAGCGCTATACGAGAAAATTAAGATAAAAAAATAAGATGTACCATAGATTTATTGAGACTAAAAATGCTGATATTTTTACTGAATACAAGAAATACAGGAATAAATTAAATAAGGAGCGAAAAAGTGCCAAATCCAATTACTATGTTGATCGCTTTTCACAGCTGCGTAATGATGCAAGAAAATTGTGGCATCAAGTAAATAATTTACTCAATAGAAAAACGCGCTCCGATTACTTAGAAGTAACTACCAGTAATGGGATAATGACTGGCACCGACTTAGCCACAGCTATGAATGAGTTCTTTGTTAACGTTGGCAACGCAGCTTTCAATAATCCAGTCTCATGTACAACGTACTCAAATTTAATTAATCCATTACCAAATTCTGTTAACTTTTATTCTGCAACTACAAAAGAAGTCAATGATTTAATTAAAAACTTGAAAGATAACGCATCAGCAGGGCATGATGATATCAAAGCATCGCCACTAAAACACGTATCAATGCTTATATGTGATGTCCTGACGTATATCATTAACCTAATGCTTCAAACTGGAACGTTCCCTAATCAGTTAAGTATGCCCGGTACATAAAGGTGGAAATAAGAATGAAATTTCTAATTATCGTCCAATTTCCATATTGCCCGTATTATCCAAAGTGTTCGAGGGAGTAATCAATACTAGGCTCGAAAAGTTCTTTCACAAATACAGCATTATAACCAGCTCTCAGTATGGGTTTGTGAAGCGAAGGTGCGCTGAACAAGCATTGTTAACCATAAAAGAAAAAATAATTGATAACATTGAGTGTCGGAAATATACGCTTGGCTTATTCCTGGATTTTCGAAAAGCATTTGACTGTGTACAACATGATATTTTATTAAGTAAATTGGCTGATTATGGAGTCCGTGGTGTGCCATTAGATTTATTAAGAAGTTATCTGTGGAACAGGCTACAGTTTGTACGAGTTAATAACTGCTGCTCTACTAACATGGTTATACGGCAAGGTGTTCCCCAAGGATCAATTTTGGGACCATTGTTATTTTTAGTGTATATTAATGATATCACAAATATTCCTAACTCACCTGATTTGATCATGTACGCGGATGACACCAATATTTTTTTTACCGACTGTGCCTTGTCTAGATTAGAAAATACGGTCAATGAATATTTAAACAATTTAGAGATTTGGTTGACGGCAAATAAACTCGGTTTGAATCTTAATAAGACTACCTACATCATATTTAGGCCAATCAACACCACTCTTCAATGTAGTATAGTAATTAAATATAACAGCAACGTTATAAAGCAAGTTACGAATCACAAGTTTCTAGGCGTTTGGTTCAATGAAAACCTTTCATGGAATACGCACATTTTAAATTTAGTAAAGTACTTGAGTAGAATTGTAGGATGTCTTTACAGAATTTCTAATTTGGTACCCGTTTGGTTAAAAATTTCAATTTATTATGCTCTTTTTTATTCCAAACTAACATACTGTATTCTCATATGGGGAACCACAACTTCTACAAATATTAATAAGTTGCTTGTTCTTCAAAAAAAAGCTCTTCGAGCTATTGAAGGTTATTACGGTATACCGCGCGACTTGCCTACAGAACCCTTATTTAAAAAATATGCCATATTAGCCGCTAATCAGATTTACTACTTTCGTCTTCTGCAGTACATTCACCATAATAGGTTGTATACTAATCTACCTGATAGACCTACAGTAACGTATGACCTGCGAACACGAAAAAAACTTGTACCTATTACCCGAACCAACTATGGAAAACAGAAATTAACTTTTCAGGTGCCATCCCTAATCAACAACACACCAAATGTGGAATTTTCATTGGCAGCTAGGGTATTTAAAAAGAACGTAAAACAATATTTAAATGAATATCCCCTATATTTGCAATGGTGGTAGTAACTGTATTTTCTCATATGTAATCTTTTTTGTGTAAATATTTTTTGGTTTTAGTGAAAATATTTATGTTATTGACAGCGTGATCTGTTGATCTGTATATCTAATGAATACTGCATGTATTCATATCTTTTACATATCGTATGTAAGTGTTGCATAATGTTTTTTTTTTTTATTTTGTATACACTAGAGGTGTGTGCTGTTGTCTGTTGTTATCTGTTTTGGGAGCCAAGGCCCAGTCAGGCTTGTCGCCTTTTGCCTTGGCTTCCCCTTTCTTGTAAAAGAAAGAAATAAACAAACAAACAAACTCCGTTCAAAACTACGCGCAGCATCGTCTGTTTACCTGGAGAAAGGACCGAATACGATGTGTGTACTTTCAAGACGCAATCACTGGAAAATGAAAAGCCGGAAGACTCGCGAGGTTACCATTTTAGTTTTGGGCATTCACACGGTGGTAAAAAAAAATGACAGTTTTTCGTGCAGACTGCGAGCATGAAGGCCCCGGTACATTTATATGGCGCACAACATATATATCGCCAATAAACAAAAAAATAGTTTTTTCCGCCTATTAGTTTAGAGTTTGACCATTCCAACCGCGCTAGGCGGTGGCAAAGGAATAAAAAAAAAACTGTACAGGAATGAAAATAATGTGCGCTGTCGAGTTATTCGAAAAAACAAATGCAGCCTAGAAACACTGTTTTAATGAGGCAGTTTTCCATGCCCTTTCCAATTCTTTCATTCTACTACAATGATTTGGAATACGTTGCTTGCTCATTGAACGTTATCGTCTTTTTGTGCAATCCGCGTTAAGGTGAAGGTGATTGCGAAAAACGTCTGTGTATTGCCTGATGCCACAGCGCATCAGGACCTCGACGCACACAAAATTGATTCTGAATCATTCATTGCTGTGTCTGTCACCGTCGATTTGCGAAGTCGAGACAAAACATGAGCGAAGAAATATTGTTACAGCTGGAGAATGATGAGGACGAAGTGGCGCGCTCGTTTGCGGAAAATTAAGAAAAAGAAGTGCGTCGAATGGGCGGCCCTCGTAGCCTGGCTCCTTGGCTGTTCCTCAATGTATATATCTTTAATCCTCTTTTGTAAATATATTTCTCCCTGTTACAAAATTATATGCCAAAATTTAAAAACCTTGAACAATTCACAAATTCCGTAGAATGTTCAGAACAGCGCGGTGCGCTATAATTGGACAAAGGCTTTATCGATGTGGCCATAATTACTTGCGCAACAAAATTATTCAAGGTGTTTTAATGGTTTTGAAAGCTGAGTAGTGTAGAATAGATGGAAAAAGTTTAAACAATGTGAAAACTGTTTTTGTTTTCCTAAAAATTTTCAATGCTCGCTGTTTTCTGTAAATTAGCGCGATCGTATCTCTGTATCCAAATGTCATAAAAATATGAGCTTTAGCTGTTTGCGGATAATTATGCTGAGAACATATGGTAGAATTATTGCTGCTCTACCATGAACCTTTTCTGAAATAAAGGCCTGCAAATTAGGAAAATCTTCGTTTCCTGGGCCGATGTTGAGAATTTTTATAAAAATATCTACTCATACCCGAAAAGCGAACATTAACTGAATACAAATAAAAACATGTATATATTTAGTCAGATAATTTTCAGCTAGCTAACTTGAGCATAATTTGTATAATCTATAACCAAAGTTGGCCAGAATAGAAGAGCTCGGAACTCCGCCTCTTTGACATTATTAATCAGTCATCACGCAACAATATATAATATTTTGCAGTAAATATAAAAGGTCGAACGACCATCCTTTGTTCGATCATAGGTGGCGAAAGGGAGGGGACGCGCGCATTTGTCGATGCACCAGCTGTATGGATTTACGCAAGAATGTGGATGGTAGATGGGGAGGCTTTCTATTTTTTTAGAAAATGTTTGTCCGTGGTTGGCTTGAAGAAACAATGCGTTTGCGAACACACAAAACAAAACTATTTATTAGAACTCGACTCGAGCGGTGCGCGCTGGCGGCCGCTCATCGGCACGGTCCGAAGTCACGGCTGGCCGGTGCAAGCAGAAGAGGGCTGGGTAAAGGAGGAATGGAATGTTGAGAGGGTCGTTGGTCCTTCGTTCGTTCCCACGCGCAGCCCTTGCGAACACAACACCGCGGCGGGAATCACGCGCTGGTTGAGCGGGTCGTTGTTCCCCCTCGCCTACGCGTCTACGTGCAAGACACAACAGACAGCATCCCCAGCTGCGCTGCTGTGCGGCCTCCTCCCGAAGCGTTCACTTCAGAGCTTGTTGGAGATGCTACAAGACTTGTGACAGCTTCTTAAACCTTTCTTTAATTTCTTCCCTCATTAATTTTCTTTTTCATTGTGCTGTGCATAATTTTCTCTTGCGCCTATACATGCCCATGTGCTCCGGTTGGTGCTTGCTACATATCAGTGAATAGCTGAGCTGTGAAATGTCGCCGGAGTACGGATTACAGCAACGGCGGGATACCATCGGCATTATCAGACTCAGTGAACGCCGTCATCTTAGACCGTGAGTGTATATCTTTGCAGCATGCCATTTCTTCATAATTGGTTCTATATAATCTCCTACCAGTCCCAAATCTTCTCTTTCCGTATTCTCCTCGAAACAACTGCGCGAAGCATGACTTCAAGAACTAAGCGAATTTTCGTCCGGGTTACATGCAAGCAAGTGCGTGGACTTATTTGCTGGCTGCGATATGAATAGCATTTGCGCCGAAAATAGAGGAGCCGTGCGTAACAGGTGTGTATGCCACCAACACGTGACAGAACACTGCAGGCAGCCATTTGCGCAGTTTTTTTACTGTGCAGCGCGCCGCAATCAATTAGTAACCAGATACTATGCGCCCGGCTTTGTACATATATTTTGGACAGCCTCTCTTCTGCGCGCAGGAAGCCATGTTCACACAGTTTTTGGATTATGTTAAGAGTTAAGGGCAGTTTTTTGTTTTCAGATGTACAGACGAAGTTTTGAAAACTGTTCGTGCCGTCTGTGCAAGCGAATTTTACAGTGGGGCAGACATGTGCGTGATGCCGCTTGATGAACAGGCTATAATAAAGTCATAATGAACCTCCACTTTTGTAATGGTTAATATCATATTAAGGAATTGAAAGCCGTGAACAGCGCAACTGAGCCCCTTTTCAAAATTTTCTTAATCGACCCCCCCCCCCTCCCTTCTGAGCCCGCGCCTTCAGGTGAGGGCGTTATCAGAAGATAAAGCGGCGACAATAGGAGAGCGATTTCGCAGACGCGCTTCGAAGGCGGGGGAAAATAACAATACAAGCAAAAAGGCACATCAGCCGTGTGTGCACTGCGTCCCTGTCACTGCAAAGTAAACAACGTGCACGCGGGACACATTGTACAAAACATTGACGGCCGGTATGAGGCAACCATATCGTCCGAAATATTGCTCGCGAAGCGCTCGATCACGGCGCGCACTTTCAGGCGAAATGGGACAGGCCGTCAGGTCCGCCTGTTCGGCAATTACAGCTCTTTGTACCTCACGTACCGTACCGTATGCATGAAGTGCACGCCATAGCCCTCGTGCAAGAATGTTGAAACAGAAGCAGCGATCCACGTATTCTAATTCTATAGGAAATCATTTGGGAGTAGAAAAGAGCAACTTAATATGATGTGCATGTTCTTTAATGAACGATATGTATAAATGGACGGTTGAATAGTTACAGTAATGGAGTGTTCCGCTAGAATTGTTTACGGCCGTGACCGCAATAAACATTACTCATATTGCTCTTAGCTTTAAGCTCTGGCATTGATAAGCCTATCTAAAGAACCGACTGGCAGTGACAGGTTGTTTACAGCTGTTGATCAAAAGGTAGGCCATCATGCTATTATTGCAGGCATATTTGCTTCTTTTTGTACCTCTGTTCACTAAAACTTAATTTTGTTCCCCATTCCTAGGGACGCTGCACCTCTTACAACACTCACTGTTCAGTCGCTTTTATTCAAGTATACAAAAAGGAGGAAATGCGCATGCACTCATAGGATAGCCTGTCTTTCCGTCAACAGCTGCAAATAACACGCCACTGCTCCTCGGTACCTTGGATGAAGTTTTCAATGGGGTTACCTGAGATGCCTAGCAATTGCTGTAATATTTATACCAATCACTGCAGTGAAACAGAAAGGTAACACTGCATCACTTTAACTGCTGCATGCACCTATAAACGCGCCTTAATTTATTGCCTATACTTATAGACGCAGGACCTCTTGCTATAGGCTTTGTTCAGTAAGCAACCGTCTTTCATTCCTTCAATTTCTATCTCTCCACCACTTTCTTGTTGCTCTGGGTGTGATCATTTGATTTCATTGTTCAAATCATATTGTTTTATCGTGTGTGAATGATTTAGCCTGCACATACATGCTTTCATTTTTTTAGATGCGCATCGGAAGCGTTTTCTACGTAGAAATGGATCGATTGAGTTGTATCACTGGTGCGAAAACCGGCAACCCCCAGAAGATATGTGTCCTGTGGTTGGAAGGGCCATAAAGAAGAAGAAAATCAGCGCAAAAGCCTGCCTAAAAAAAGGTAGTACTGCATCACTGTAACTGCTGCATGCACCTTTAAACATGCCTTATTTTTATTGCCTATTCTTATAGACGGTGGACCTCTTGCTATTGGCTTTTTGCAGAAAGCAACCGCCTTTCATTGCTTCAATTCCTATCTCTCCACCACTTTTTGTTACTTCGAGTGTGATCCTTTGATTTTATTGTTCAAATCATATTATTAAATCGCCGGTGAATGATTTCGCCTACACATACATGCTTTCATTTTTTTTAGGTGCGCATCGAGAGTGTTTTCTACGTATAAATCGATCGACTAAGTTGTATCACTGGTGTGAAAACCAACAGTTCGGTACCCCCAGAAGATTTGTGTCGTGTGGGTGGCAGGGGTATAAAGAAGAGGATAATCAGTGGAAAAGCCTGCCTAAAAACTTACAAAGATGGCGCAAAAGCGACATGCTGATCAGGGTTAGAGTCTGATTACTTCTGTTATCCCATTTCACTCGCTAGGTGATGTGACATATATGAAGCACCTTAGTATATTTTGTGGTATACTCACTAAAAATTGTGTAGACATTAAATTTTTTTCTCGTTCAATTATTTTGAGTGACGCACGAATTGGAATAAAACGAAGTCATCCACACATTTTAATGCCCATAGACATTAGATGCATGGATGAGCTCATTAATTGTGTTCCTATGTGAATATGCAATAGTTTGTCGAATATATTAATATGTTAAAAGTTGATTTTTTTACTGTTAACCGGAGTAATACATATGCTCTATATCACAGCATTATTCGCCTGTAGTTTGTATCTGCTCTTTCCCAAATTTTATTCTACAAAGTATACGTGTGTCATCTCGTACGTCTATTTAACTAGCGAACAATTTGCAATCGAATCCCTTTTGGGATGTTGTTTCAGCTACAAATAACGGATGACAGTTGTGACAATATAGGTGGCTTTAGGTATAACGTATAGCGCGAAAATCTTTAATATATGCGATTATATTTTTATTCACCGCATTGGCTAAACCAGCCTGTTGAAGAGACGAAATGAAAACAAATATGGATGTCTTCGGACAGGAACAGTAATCGTGGTGCCATGACCATTTTTTTAAATTAAATTTTCATATGTCGTGGGCTAATGTCTCGACACAAAGGAATGACCCTTAGGTTTGCCAGATGCGGCGTAGTATTCTCGAAAAAAAAAAAAAAACGCCTATCACTAAAGCTGGAAAACGCCGTTTTTGTCGTTTCAAAAAATTGCACGTTTGGAGGCCGGCTGGTTGCGTAAAATTTTGTCATCCACTGTTTTTTACTCACCGCATTTGGGTAACGTTTACTTGTATAAGAAGTATTAAAAGTGTGTTTCATTGATGCAGTTGATTTAGTAAAAAACCGCAAATTTTGCTTCAAGAACAACGCGCTACAAAAATGTTAATGTTCAACCTTACATACTGGCGTGACGCGTTGCGTTGTTTGCACTAAAATATTCTGTGTTTATTACGCAGGTCATATTGTTAATTTAAGGCGGAATTTGGAGCTCTAAGCTGCTATGTGTGTTCTCTGTAACGCCACCAAAAGTATTATGCTGGAAAGCGATTTGCTTATGATTGTAATTATAAAAATTACACATTTAAAAATCATCTTCAAAAATACAGTATTGTTAGTGGTGGTCAAAGCTGAGAAATGGAATAATATATTAATAACCTAGATTGAATACTATTGCACCTAGCAATAAAAAAGAATGCATTACAGAGAAAAAGTTCAGCCTTCACTTGCGTTCTGCCATGAAATTGACAGAAATAGTGAATTAATACCATTTTGAGCTATATTAAGTATTTGTCCCAGAAGCAGAAAAACGGTGTATAAGCGCTGACAATGTTTTAAATTTTTTTAAGGTAAAATGTAACTAAATTCAGCAAATACTAAATTGAAGTTTTGATGCCTATTCCATAAGGGGGAGCCATATAAGCACATCTATAGAACAAAAACAAGCATTTTTATATTTCTAATATTACATTTTGCAGAATTCAATATATTTACTGACTCAAATTAACAAAGTACTTTGCATTGTTTCCACAGATTTTGATAAAAATTGATGTTGCGGCCGTTTCTTCAATTCTAATCAGTTTTCCTTATTTTACCATTTTCTTAATTTTGTCCAATTTCAAAATAATATGCAGATACACACACAAATCTAGAGCTTCAAATTTTTTCAGAAATAAAGAATGGAACCTAGATAATGTAGAGAAATAGTTTCTGTGCCAAGATATTATTGGATCTTGCAAGAATGCAGGCTGAGTTTGGCCATTATCAGCACAAGCACTCGGTTTGATATTTAATGTTATATTTTTAAACAGTATAACGCAACACTTTTTAGTCCGAGATATTTTTGAGGTACTGAAGATTTTTGAGAGGGATTTGAATGAAAATCGAAGATGATCTTTTTTTAATTGCAGCAAATTTTCCCTTTACTGCTGTTTTCGAATTCTGAGCAATTTTGATGCGTTGTGGAGAACACACCTAGTGGTCTGGTGCTCCAGATACTGCCTAGAATTAAGAACATGCATCAGGAAGTGAAAACATATTTAGTGCAACCAACCTAATGCATCATATGCTAGTACATAAGGTTAAAAATGAATATTTTTGCAGCGTATCGCTCCTGAAGAAAAGTTTGCGATTTTTTAATAACACAACTGCAAAAACAAAATAGGTTTCTAATAGTGTTTGTAAATATAAAACCTGCATATATTTAGTGAGTAAAAAAGAGCAGATGACAAAATTATGGTATCCAAACTTGCAACATTTTGAAATGGCAAAAACAGCGTTTTCTACCTCTAGAGATATACCATACAATTGTTTTTTTCGAGGAAACTACGCGTATCTTGAAAAAACTAAGGTTAATTCTTTTGTGTCTAGATATTTGCCCACCACATATAAGAATTTCATTGGAAACGAAAGATGGCCATGGGACCTCGATTATGTTTCTTATCTAAGGCACCCATAATACGCTGTGAGAAAGCCAATATCAAGGGCTTTTTTTAATATTCCATATTTCGAACGGTTGTGCCATCTAAGAAAATTTGAAAGCTAGGCACACCTTAGGTGTCGCCAGCCCTCACTTTCTGTTACAGCTGCATTTGCTAAGCTGAATTAATGCGTTGAGTACTTTATTTTAGCCACGAATATAGCGCTATTACGTGTCAATTTTAAAGAAAGGCCGCAGTGACGCGATTCCTGTAGAATTTGTAAGTGAAATCTGTAAACCTTACAAATCTACCCATATATATGATCTCTTGCAGGTTTTATTCAAGCTACATTACACCTGCTGCGCCCCATAGCTTGAGCCAAGGGTTATAAATAAACCATTAGAAGCAGACGATGGAAACCGGTGGTGCATTGCTGGCAGCCACTTAGGACAGCGCAGAAAATTTTTATTTTGTACGTGAGGAAGTGAGGTTATTCGCTTCAAGTACTAAATATTCACTTTAGACAACAAATAGGACTTACATAGTCGGTGAGCACGTTCGGAAACCCCTGTTTCAATATTTGCGGTTAGAAACCTCATGTGTACCTTTTTTTCCAGCTGCAGATAAATTCCGGGTTATGTAGATACCGTTACCAGCCCATTCGCGCACCTTGATTGTGCTGCTCACAACATGATTTTGAGCGGACAAAACAACCTGCCGCTATCATGGCTAGCCCATGCATGAATAAGGGTGATATGCTGGCGATGGTTGCTTCGCGTCGGCCCTTTGGCGCACATGAAGGCTCGAGTTACAATGAGCGCGCCGAACTTTGCAATGCGGATAATGACTACAAAGCGGTAAGGATATAAATGAGTTTAACAGTATTTTTCAGCTGTAAAATACAAATACAGTCTTGTTGGACGATGTGCTGGCGCGGACGAAGAAACCATAGGCAACTTGTAGGTCTAACGCTACACAGGGCTGTCGAGCCAAGCCAAGTCCTCAATTGTATTGTCCGGGAATCAGATTTCTGTATTTTTGTGGTTTCCTATTGTATCTGGCGTTCAAAATGCAGACGTGGGGGGTCTTTATCACAAATAATCAAACGTGGATTGTGCCGGTACTCTTCAAAGTAGCAACACCATTTATTGTGTAAGTCATTAATCAGTAATTTAGGTAAATAATGTCAATAAGGATTCCAAACAAAACCTTTTCTGTTGCGCTCAAGGTAACTTCCAGCAATATATATCTGGTTTCCTTTGCCTGCCTCCGAAATGTTTTTTTTTTATCCCTTGGATCAAATTTGCTTGGACAAGCAGTATATGTGTAAAAATGATGCACCTGTGAGCTACCCGTTTAAGTGAGCTCCCGTTTAAGTGAACTACCCACAAAACCAGTCAAAAGCGTATATCAGCTAACCAGCGGCCAGTGCAGCAGTCGTGGGCTTAGATCGCTTGTGTATATTATATCTAGCCATTTAAAAAAAATGCAAATGGTCGCCGAACATTCTCTTGGTAACGATATTTAGTATAAACTGTTTGCACATCGCAGAAAGCGTAGGAGCGGCAAAAAACTAGCGCGCCAGTCATATGCGGGGACAGCCGACAATCAAGCACTAATTCCTAGTGTGGGATGAAACACTGGCTGTCTCAGCCGTATTGCTGTGGAGGCGATCAAAATGCAACAGGTCACATGCTATGCAATGTATGTGCGTCTTTCATCCTAATAAACCCAAGGCAGCTGAAACTAATCTTGAACTCATCAGTATAGTGTTTCTCATTGACCATAAATTTCGGTACATGAGTCCTGGAATTTTCTACATCTTCCTAAAATAATGCGCGCGATTTTATATGCCTCGTAATAGTGTTGTAAACTTTGTTTCCTCATTGTTTTTGTGCAGGTGCCATTTGCAAAAACGTTGGGGTGGACGATTTGGAGGCACACGCATTTATTCGCAGGTGGCTGCCTGGTTCCTGTGACAGGGGGGGTGGAAGAAAAAGGCGTTATGCTGAAACCTCCCCTGGCGAACCAGGCATGCCACCTGTGAATGCAATTGCAGGGTCAGCCCCCTCACTACGCCTATGAGTGTGCCCTCCAGCTCCCTGGCCCCTTTCACATCCCGAGAGCCCGCCCTGCCCTGCTGCTGTGTGTGCCCTCAGCGCTGGCTAGTAACAACTGCCGTCTATAGTAACAATTGCAATAAATATTATCTTTTTGTGAACCATGCCCTTGTTTTGTGAATATCTACTGGTTGCTCATGAGCGACAATTTGAATTTATATGGCCACTCCTATTTGAAAGGCCATTATTGTCCCAGCAAGTTCGATGTGCTGTCACGAATATGGCTAGAATGAAAAAGGCTGCATTTTATGGCCTGCACAGGCAGTGCCACAAAATGTGTAATCTTGACATCATCAATGGCACATGAATGGAGTAGCCAGTGCACCTGCAATGGCTAACCCTTGGTATGATATTGATAACCCTTGGTATGATATTGATATGATAACCCTTGACAATGGGCCATTAATGGAATAGCTGGTATTAAACAAATATTGGTAATACAATGATGGTATAATGCTGGACAGTATTGGCAAGAATCATGGTGCATGAATGGAAAGTCTAATATTGTGCCTACATTGGTGGCTCCAGCTTGGTTGAACACTGGACCAATCTTGGAACGAAAGATGGGCCAAGAATGGAGAATGTAGTAAAATGCCCAAATGCCAATATCAGTCCAATATTGATGCCATTCTTTTCCAGTGATGAACCATTGTTGGACCAATGCTGGTGTGCTGCTTGGGTATTACCAAAGACCTAATCTACCCAGCTTGCTTTGCTGCCCTCCCACTCTCCCCTATTTTTATATCCTAAGGTTAAATATGTTAGATGGAGGGGGATCAAGGCAAAGATTATATTTTTCTCAAGGCTCCCAAACGTGACACCCGGTTTCGGTTGGGGAAGAGCCGCCGGTTAAAACAATAATGTCCTTTATATTTAGACCTACTGAAACTAAACTTTACTAATATATTGCTGAGATAAGAACCCTATTAGCGCTGCACGATAAATGGAGTTCATTTTGCCTAAACTAGAATAACCTTTAGAGCCCGCACTAAAGTTGGAGTGAAGAGGCATAGTCATTCATATTTAAAGGGGGCACGTATGGTTTCTCAGTCTTTTCTTTCAGCCTTGTCTTAGAAGAACAATGGGAAGGAGAACATTCGTGAGTCAGAGTAATAAATAGAAGAAAATAGCAAGATGGTGCTCAGAAAATTAAGTCAAACTCCTGGTAGGAACCGTACTTCTCAATCCTGAATGTTGTAAGTTTTGAGGTTAGTTTATATTGGAAAGAAAGATCACCATCCGTTTCCGATAGCATTGCATAATAACGAGTTCACTTTTGTATATGAGCTGTAATTATCGTTTTTTTGTATTTTGCTCTTCAGTGATTACCATATTACCATCGAGTAATTTACCAAGGTTGGTTTGGTTTGTGGGGTTTAACGTCCCAAAGCGACTCAGGCTATGAGAGACGCCGTAGTGGAGGACTCCAGAAATTTCGACCACTTGGGGTTCTTTAACATGCACTGACATCGCACAGCCCACGGGCGCCTTGCTTTTCGCCGCCATCGAAAAGCGGCCGCCGAGGCCTTGGGATCAGTACCACGTCCTTGGGATCAGTAGTCGAGCGCCGTAACCACTGCGCCACCCCGGCGGGGTTTTTCAAAAGAATAAAGCTTTTCGCCTCCAGACTTTTAAGTCAATACTCGGCCCTACTTATATGCGATAATAGGTATGTTCACAGTATAATGAACTTTATTAAATAAGGAAGGCGTTTTTGCACGAAATATGTTGCAGCCCTGTCTTTCAACAGTCCACTTCGCATAGCCCTAGCACGGATTATTTTGCATGTTTCCCGTGCAAAAAAACTTCAAAAACCTATTCCGTCCTCTTTTAAAACGCAGCAAATGTGCAAAAAAACACATTTCTCGAAGGACATTCATAACAGAACTAAGATAAAAGACACAACGCAACGCTCTCAGTAGCGTTATCTATCATCACGCGAGAGTTTTTGAAGGGTCACGTCTTGCAAGACGAGAAGCTCCCGAAGGATCAAGCAATCATGGGTAGGAATAAGCTTGATTGCGCGCATGCCTCGAGCAGAAAGCGGGTTTCTGTGAAGAGGGGCGGTTTATAACTTTGCCTTCTTAATCTAGATGTATTCGTTTGTAACTGAACACTTCATTAGTACACTTGTGCAGTATATTAAGCACGCCTTCTTCATCAGTCTCCGGTGACATATTAAGCGTTGTGTAGATGGCTCTTTTCGAGAAACCTGTTGACGGCCGGCGGAATTCATTATTATCCTTAATGAGCGGCGGACTCCCGCTGGTAGGCGGTACGCCAAGGCCAGCATCTATTTCATGGTCGCTTAACGGCGGAGGTCTGATGAAACAAGAGATGGCGAGTAGTTCTTGCGCTGCGCAGGTTCAGGACAGAATAAGAGTTTTTTTTTACTGCATAGACTTTACAACTATTGTTTCGCTCAATTCAGTGTAATAAAAGGCGCTTTCATATGCCAAGCTACATGTGCTATACCCAGTGGCCAATGTATTGTTAAATTAATGGTTTCAAGAGCAGGTATCTTTAATGGTGAAAGGAGATGTATTCCATGAACTTTCTGAATAAGCAAAATTTTCTGTATTTTAGTCAATAGAAAATACACTAATGGTTAAGCAAAATCTCGAAACAAACCAACTACTTTAATGAGGCACCGATGTATTGCAGCAAATATTACAAAGACATCACTGAACGCTGAATTCACAAGCTTACGCCAGCCTTTGGGCAAGAACAAAACATCGCGAGAGCTCTGCGTATACAATTTTCAGGTTGATGCACACTAATGTTATAAGTACTATTAGAGAGATTTAGCTTACCGTGATCCGCGATCCGCCACCGCGACCCTCTACCGCGAGTGGGCGGGGCGCATAAGCTGATTAGTCCCGACGTGGCAGGTTTATGTGCCGACATCAAGTGTGTGGCGCCATCTATCGTAGTCGAGGGGATCTGGGCATGCGCAGTGGAACACACTGTGGCGAATCACCGTAGCGGATCGCGGATCATGGTAAGCTAAATCTCTCTATTGTTGTCTTTCTAGGCGCACTGCAGAAAGGGAAAAGCAAATATAATGCCTCACTTCCGACTTAGTCATTTCATTGAACATAACCACTCCGCAGAGCAGTCGAAGTAAAAATTTATCAAGCCTCCGCGCGAAAAGGAGGTGTTTGAGATAAATGTTCGTGCAGTGTTACGCAGCTCAGCGGGGTGCTTTCAACAAATAATGGCCCCTCTCACAAAGATCTCAATTTCGCAAATGATTTCGATACAACCAGACAATGAAGCGTGGGTTGAAGGCTTCCTTTACCGACTCAAGGGACCAAGACATTGAGGGACACTTAAGCTCCCCCATTAAGAGCATGCCTCGACAGCGTTGCTGGCTCACGTTTGCCGGCTCCCATCGCGGATCCCAATTCGCGTACGGGTATTTTGATACTCCCTAATTAACAAAATTGTAATTTTGAATACGTTGCATACACATTTACCAATCGTACAAAAACGGTACAAAAATACTAAACATAAGACAACTTAACCGAAGGGGGACGCAACTATGGTTCCAAGGGTCCTATCTCTCAATTTTGGTCTCGTCATCCCCACCCAAAACGAAAGACTGACAAGGCAACCCCTATCAACTTGGTCAAGTGATGCCTCATGGTGTTACCCTACCCGACGACCAGTGAATACATCGCCATGAAACCGCAAAACAATCACCTGCAGAAACCTGCGTGAGACATTTAATCGAAAGTGCCAACGCCGGCAACGCCGATGCCAGCGCTTCATTAGAACATGGCCTGTAGCTCCCTCGCATAAATTTAGAGACGAAATAGACTAAAGTCCACTTCAGCATTCATTTACCCGGTCTCAGAACCTCCCTTCGCGACCGAAAGACCGTCTGATTCGTGCCCACCGGAAAGTCTGACCTACTTTATCGTTTCACTTTTACCGAAACGTTATAAACAAAAAACCAGGTGCCATGTGTTTTCTATACTGTCTATTCATAGGTACAACTATAATCAATATGAAAGGGAACACAGGAGCGCGTGGCCTCCGCACTTCGCAAAGCGCTGCCAAAACACGACCAGAAAGGGTGGCATCAAGTTTGAGCTCGTGAAGCGGAGCCGAATAAGCTTACTTGAGATATGTCTTAACCACTAATTATTGTCACCTGTCGGTGAGAGCGCATTTGAAAGCGTGGAGGCCACGTGCTCCCCTGTTTTCTCTCATATTGCTTCTAGCTGTACGTAATTACCTTGATTAGGGCCCATGCTCTTGAAATGAATGCCTTTAAAGTATATGTTGATCCACAAAGAAAGACAACTGGTTTTGAAATTTTCGTGTCTTGCGTTAACAGTCCCTGATGTGTGTTGTTGAGCTAGCAGCGATCACATCATCAACATTTTTACTGAGTGAATGACGAACAGCATTAAACAGAATAGCAATATAGAATAGAAGTCTCGTAATATCAGTATGTGAGAACACTTTTTCTCCTACTTGTATATATAGACTTTTGTCTTCGTGATATATTTTTCTCGGTGCTTTAACGTCCTTAGATACTGCAACGTGTATTTGAGCAACAGCAACCACATATTTTGGCCCATTTGAAGCAATGTTAGCCTACGAAGGATAAAACAATCCCATTAGAGGGACAAGCTGCGAAATTTGAGTTTTAAAAAGATTGATTTATGATTAATTTAGCATCAATATAAATGTTCGCCAAAACGTTTATTTTAAAATTAAAATAATGATATCAAGCATGTCAAGCATATATAATGCATACTACAAAAATCATGCCTTGAGGTTCGGCAAAACTAAAATTTATCTAAGCGCGGCGGAATTATACGATATAAAATAACTCTGCTTTTACAATGTCATGTATTACTAAAGGCTAATTATTCTATCATATCTCCCAATAATCAAACGTCACGCTTATATTCAAGCCAAAATGAATCCAGAATTTATACGTGTTGAATTTGACAAGCAGGCATGTAGTCAATTGAACATAATTCTTTTGCCTCCAAGTGCTGTTTACACTGAGACTTTCGTAGTTCAGTAATTACGAAGTAAATATTTCAGCTCTGTCACCAATAACTGATATAATTATTACCATGATTACTTACCTTTGGTCACTCAGCATCATCGCGCTTCTCCAACATTTTTGCAAATCCTCCTGGAAGCATGCAACTAGACACAGACTCCATTCTTGTGTTAATCACACTAAAATTTATTGCTTAAGTAGGAGTGAAAAGCATGGAGTGAAAAAAAAATTTGTTCATCTCGATGGTTCAAGCCTTTCACCTTGGCAGCTGCTGTTCTAGAACAGCTGTGTACTGCGGACACGAAGTAAGTTTTTGGGAATTATTCCAATGCTTGTAATACAAATACACTGTGCGCCTCATGTACTTTCTGTCATACCTTACCCTTACAAAAACCCACAAGGAACAATGAATCTTTCGCCACCTAATGATGCCATTTTACCTAAGTATCCGCACTACCGATCAGATATGAACGTTTTTAGCAATTTAGGATATTCGTTCTGAATTTTAACTGCCGTTTTTATGTTTCCCGATTTATATTGCCAAAGATATCTGCTTAAAATGGGCAGCCTTCAAAGATCCGCGACAGCTGCGACCACAATATAGCGTTTATAATTTTATTACAAGCATGTCAGAGCACGAAGGCAGGGAATGTAATTAAAAGCAAAATGTGAAGTGGTATTATCTTGTTGTTGTTGCTGTCCAACTCACATGTGCTATATTCGCTCTATATCTCTGTGGTGTTGGTTTAGTCGCCTGAGTTTATTATTAAATTAGGTATTCACTTTTACATAGCAAGATATCTGACTATATCTAAGGCCAGAGAAAAAGGGATTCATGTGCAAGATCAGGTCGTAAATCATTTTTTTCCCTGGTTATTATCATTGTAGATGAATGAAGATGTGAGTTAATTACAAAGTTAACCACATACACAAATAATCACAGAACAAAAAGAATACTCTTATGTCACTTAAGCAATCGCAGCAAAAACTGAGGCTGTAGCTAGTGCTAGAAAATATATATAGCACTGTAACCAAAAACATTAACGCGGACAGTATCTTGCACTGCCCTTTTTAAACCTGGAAAGCGCATAAAAACAACAGACAACAGAAAGAGACAGACACACGAGCTCTGTTGTCCGTTGTTTTTATGCGCTTTCCAGGTTTAACATGTCTAACCAACTCGCCCAAACGCTGCCATTATTGCACTGCCCTTCTCAAAAAAGTTAGCGGTAATGATTCACTTTGTCATGGAAGCTGATTCTTGCAAGCAGGGCAGGAGTTTTAGATTTCCTTTTTGAAATCTTTCTATATGCCTTCCGCAAACGTAAACGGAATTTTCTTTGCAAAGTATTGCTAATTAAAGCCTCTCATTTTTCATCCAATGTGTTGGCGCAGCTGTAACTAGTGTGATGATGGGCAAGACGCCAGCCAATTTCCACTTTTAGACATGCTTTGTATCTTTTTCAATCTAGTTCAAAAACATAGTTCTACAAAACATAGTAGGTATCGGAAGAGCTGTCTTTAACTTCTACAAATACCCAAAACGATGTCATCGGCTTCATTTCTACATTACTAAGTCACCGGCTTTATAACTTATGATATGTGCAGGCCTAGGATAGGAAACCTGGGAATCTGTCGGAACAAATATATACAAATAAAGCCTCAGTCTTTCGCCATTCATTGTGAATGAGTATAAGACCATATTTCTCCTTTTAATCTACCATCTATCTTGGTTTGGTCTGGTTATGGGTTCAACATTCCAAAGAGACGCCGTAGTGGAGGAGTCCGGATTTTTCAACTACCGGTGTTTCTTTACGCTCGCTGACATCGCACCGCACACGGGCGCCTTGCTTTTTGCCTGCACCAAAATGCAGCCGCCGAGCCTGGGATTCGACTACCATTTTTACAGAGCTCATTTTTTTTACAGTATCTTAGATGCATTCGTAAACCGCTATTCTAAAATATAGAAGTATAATCATTTATTCACACAGCTCACTATGTTCACTTACAATTAAAACATGCCTTCATTTGAATAGTTCTTTAATGAAACCATTGTGGTTATTAACGAATGAGTTGGTAGCTGCCTTGGCCAGTCAAGGCATTTTAGAAACGGTTAATTAATGCACTTGAGTACCCTCAAAAAGGCTTCCGCCAGGGCATATCAGAAAGTAACGATCTCGGAAAAACGTAGAAAAATAGGAAAAATAAAAAAAATTATTTTGTGCAGAAAACGACCACACAGGAGGTTTATGATTGCAAAAAACAAAATGATAGTAAATGTTTTCAAACTGCGGTGTCATCAAAACTTCGAGCTATTTAGATGGGCCTCCTCTAAGGATCTCCAAATGCCCGCCTGTCAAGTAAAAATGAAATACTTCAATTTATTTTTATTTCTCCTTTCATTTGTTTTGTGCGACTAGATTATTCGTTTGGACAACGAAGAGAGCACGGGGAAACTGAACAGGGCCAGTTATCAATCTGTAATACTTGACTCGCTTCACACATTGCCGTTTGTAAGCGAGCTATATTATTTATCGATAGAAAGAAAAAAAAAGCTTACTCTGTAAACACTTTGAAAGGTGCCCATGCAATTTTTCAAGGTTTCTCTTTTAACTATCGCGTAGAGAGTAATCACATCGAGTGCAGCGATTATTTGCTGATGCTCATCGGATAATGCACGGATAATTAACAAAGGCGGGACAACACATGTGGCGTGGAGGTGATGTATATCATCCTTCGAAGTTTACAACTTATCGTTTATTGCCCTTACTTGGTGCGAATCCTCGGGCGTGAATGGTAAACTACAATATGTGAACGCAAACTGAGGTAACTGTCCCAATGCGATACTATGCCGCTTTAGCTACTTAACGATCGGTTGAGAATCAAGCCCATTTCTTGTTATGTAAGAAATGCATTTTGAAAGAAATTTGTCCCTGTTTGCGGCTAACTGCAGACAGAGATAGTTGTTGGGCTCGACTTGTCTGAAGCTTACACAGTTGGCGCCAACGCGATTGAATTATGGGAATAGCGGCCGGTTGCTGCAGGACAGATTGATGTGTGCGTGTTGGTGCCCGTATTTACTCGCCGGCATCCCGTTCGTAGAAACGTCGGTCGCGCGAACGTATTTGCGATGACAGCCCGTTGCCTCTTCCTTTGCGGTCCAGACGCCGCCTGCCCCTGCTGTCCGTCCGCGGCCGACAACCCTTTTGCGTTCGCGCAAGCGGCGCCGCCCGCTTTTCACCGGACAGGAGGCGCTGCAAGTGGACCTCTGTTCTGAACAACGGCAACTGTGTTAAGTGAGGTGACAGAACCGGGGAGGCGGAGGCCCACAAGTTGGCATTCGGCGGAGACACAGCCGTTTGGACGCTCACGTTGGCGCTAGGCTGACAGCGGAGGAGCGTGGATCACCTTCGTCGGCTCCGAAGAATCCCCATTCCCAGGAGTCATGATACATCAATCGACCAGTGTCACGGTGGGAGGACCAGCGAGAGTGCGAAGGCACCGCCTTATCGTGGATGGGTTTCCTCAACGAATGTGATTGGTTAATTACGAAATAGCCAAGTTTTCCACCTTATTCAGCACTTTGTTGGGGAACCGAGGGACTTCGAAAGCATCAAGAAGTTACGAACTTTCACATCTATCTATAGTGATTTGTGGCAGCGTTTCGCTGTGATAAACTATAATCTATCCTAAGTTCTAAATCTTCCAGAAAGTAAAATTCTGATCGGCAGAATGTGCTGGTCTGGCTGTGAATGGCCATTCATAGCATCCAGAATACGAAGCAAATATTTACAAACGAAATAGTGGATATACATAGCACCGAAAGATAAAAGAGCGCGACAATTATAAGGATGTATTTTGTGAGCGGCGCGACTGGTGTGTAGGGGCCGTTAAGCTGCCGGTCTGTACGGTTGCTTTCTTCTTTTCTGTACTGAAAATTATTTTTCTGCAAACTCCAAATGGCAATACTAGAAACGTTAGCTAGGCGTTGAAGTTTCCAATACAGATGAAAAGTGTTCCCTTGAAACTTGATTCTGACTCCGCTGTTCAGTCAACTCATCTCATCTTCTCCAGGTAATAATGCTATGGGAAAAAAGCGACGAAACGGCTTTGCTTGCCAGTGGCAGAGCTGTTCGTATACCCACACGCCAGTTCCTACTTCTTCTCTCTACGAGATTCTAAGGTTTTTAGAGTAAACTTTGTAGCTCCGAAAAAATAAATGTCAATTTCGCACTCACCGAGATAATGGCTCCTAGAGGAAGAAATAACATTTTTTATTAATTTTGAAATAACAATATGAGATCTGTGGGCCGAATGCGGCACGGGTAATCTAAGGAGCCCGAGGCGGTCCTCTTAGCCGTTTCAACTTTTATACAAGAAAGGTAGCCATGCAGCCTACTACAACAACAATAAAAAAAAAATCTGTATGCCGTAATGTCGGGGATCTCATTGTACGGACTATACATTTCTAGAAGCTGTTACTTTGTGTCGTGCGGACTTTTTAGGAGCTCAGAATATCCTGAACCTTATAATTTTATATTTTTTATATATTTTATTTTATTCATGTTTTATATCCTATATATTTATTTTATATTCTTAGGTTTTCAGACACTTCGTCATAGCTGGAGAGGCGTACTGGTGGGCATAAGAAAACGATAAACATGCCCCAATTGGGCGGCCAGAATACCATTGCGAAATGAGCTGTGATACGCACTCAGCCTCGATATGGAAGCACATTTGTTGTTTGGGCTCCGAGTAGTGCTTCTATTTGTGAGCACATGCACAACATCCTATTAAAATAAATAGGTATCAAACATTCCGATGAAAAAAATGCGGATGTGACGTCAGGGTGGAAATACAGCTCCGATAAGATGAAGAGCTTTATTTGGCAACGTTGAGCACCGGGCAAAACTATTTTGACTGATGGTAGGACTGAAATTATGTTCGCAAAATTAAATGCTCTCTGTAACGTTTTTATTGACAAAATGCTTGCTAACCCATTGCATTTTGTTTCGGCAGTCAGTAAAAAAACTATATTCAGCTGAAATTCGCCCTTGGGGAACATACAATTGGTGCGGGCTATAGTTCGTAAACTACATTAGCCACAATATTAATCGCCCCTGTTCACTGGTTGCAACAAATGACAAAAAAGACAACTCATCAACGATTCTCTTTGTCGAGGAAAAAATGTAATAAACAAGGTAACCCTAGGGAAAGTGGTTCTTCGAATACTGCTGCTAAGTGGCTCAAATGAGCTCCTTTTGTAAGAAAAACATGTAAAAAAACACGTTTACTTATGTTGGACTGTCATGCGCCTTTTTTAGATAAGGTCAATTTCTTGTACTGCTTCTATAAAGACAAAATATAATCTTCAACTATTACCGCGAAAGCATATTTCAAACACGTAAAGTCCATTAACACCAATTTGTTTCTACAGGTCTATCAAATCGCTGGAAAATGGGCAGGTGGAAATGCGTTTTCCGTCTAGTACTAACCAAGGTACATCAACTTTAGTGTAGTTTTTTATTTCTTATAATTCTGTTATTGTGCCTATTCTCCATTTTCTGATTCAAAGTGAAGCGAACAATACTAAAACACTTTCCGATTCTCTTAAGAAGTTTACTTGGAGGTTAATCTTTCTTGAGATTACTTATAGCGTTGTTTACTTAGTTACGCTTTATATATTTTGGTACCATGTATGGACTACAAGTGTAGCTAATAGTCAACAAAAATAAAACGCCATATTTTTCGACGCTGCTCATACCATTCTCAACGCAGCGAAAAAAAAAAAAACACTGCGTTCATTTTTTTTTGTTTTTTTTTTTGGGGGGGGGGGGGGCGGGGTAAGATTTTCTCTATTTTAATTTTATAAATTCATCATTAATAACATCCCGTTTTGCATTCTTAGCCTTGTCCCAGAAAGGAAGTATTCCCTCATTATTTTTACATTAAATATTTCGAATATATTGCGAGGCACTAAACGCGCTCATTCGAGAAAACGCCGTGGGCTTTGGTGAGCTTTACCCTTGCTGGCACGTGCAAACCGCTTCTGCAGATTGCTTGTTGGCGGTGTGGATAATCAATTAAACTGATTTGTTTTTCTGATCTTCCCTTGAGGAAATAAACCTACAGCTGTTAATCTAAATGATATATGTGTGGTGTATAAGGTACATGAACGCCTCACGATCCTTCAACGTGTACTCGTTATGTTGGTAATCAGGAATATTCATTACACTATAATAAACGTTCAAGGCTTGATTTTTTGTTTTCCCTTTTTGAAGAACATAAAGTAAGTCTACCATTAGAGAGAAAAATGTACAAGCCGTGGAATCTGTAAAGTATTTGTTAGCTTAACAAAGTTATCAGTGGGCGCTCTCTTCAGTGACAAATGAGGCAAATGAATATATGGAGAGTGCTTCCGGCCTCGTCCCGAGGGTAACTGCGTCAACACTAATTAGTTTTGTTTTGCCCCTCTGTCCTCTCTTTCACTGGCGGCCCAACACGTGCGACAGCAGTAAAATAACCGTACCAAAGACCACTAAAATTTACCGTTCCTCTGTGAACTCGTTTCTCTGGACGAAGTGTCCCGCTAATAAGGTTGTCGTGAAAAGCCTTCGTGGCGGACAGTAACCTGAGAAGCCGAACAAATGCCCCATGGTAAAGTGCAACGGAGTGCTGACAAGCAGAGTCTCGTGCTAAAAAGGCAGCCGTTTCTGTTTCTCCTCCTTGTGCTGTGTTTTTTTTTTTCTGTAAACTTTTGTCTCTTCTTCCAATCTGTTCAGTACATTAGATGGCAGAATTATTGGCATGCCTCAGTGCATAAAGTTTAATATTTAGACTTTCCTAAAGGGCAATTCAGTGTGGAAATTAGTCAGATAGATAAGCAAGAAGATCGCAATAAAATCTGCATGTCAAGAATTAGTATAAGACTTGTTGCGCTTTATGCGTATTTTATAAAAAGGCGTACATTAGGTCTAGTATTCAGGACTAATGGTATACGTAAACATATGCATTTAAATACTATACAGTATAGAGTGCCACTGAAATGACCAGTTTTGTAGTGAGTAAACTTGCGCTGAGAGATGGGGCATTCTTGTTGTAACTTAACTAAGCATGGTGATATCGCTCAATCTTCACTAAAAGCTTGTTCCCGCTTGGAAGAACATGTCTTTCAAATGCGGCATAAAGCCTAAGGCGTACGCTTCCTCCTTCATTTCAGTAATTAACCACGACGATACTGAACATTGGAGAGTAAGACTGACTAGTCGAACAGCCTTACCTCGGTATTCTCTGATTAGGTTGCGCACGTTATACTTACCAAGCCGAATCATGAAAGAAGAAACCCGGATTTCAAATTTAGCGGGAAGGTGGGAATACTAAGTACTTGTCCGATTAGTGAAAGAATGCTTGTAATAGAATAAGAAAGGAACAGAACTTTATTTCCGTACCTGAGCAAAATTCATGTTTGCTGCGATGCGATGCACATGCTGTGAAGTGCTCTACTAATAATTCAATTATATCAAAATATTACATGAGCTTTGCACTGAAGAGATGAATCTCAGTATTGGCAGCTTTGTTTTGGTCTACAGTCAGAGAAGGTTACTCTCTCTTTGGACAAAGAAATAGGATGTGCAAAAGGGATGACCAAGGGAGAACACGGGACAGGCACAAACATCAACTGAAAATCCAAAACCAATGTCAGTACTGCTCTGGATGTGGCTAATAATATCTTAGGCGCTGTTCTGTCACAAAGGAGTCGTCTATTGTCAGGGTATGTAGAAGTTTTTGCACAAAAGTGCTAATTTCGTTCTGCCATGTGCCTTTTTCGCTCTGGTATAAAAAATGGCGCCTTTCGCTGCTGGTATGACGTCACAGCCATCACGTGACTACGCCGTGGCTACGCGAAGGAATTAAAATGGGAGTAGTATTGCTTTCGCAATAAAATGAACATAGTATGAGTTCGCTTCTCTGCAAGAAGCAGCAACAGCTTCTGCTGCAGCGGAGGTGTAAACTGCTTGTCAACCGGATCATCAAAGAACTAAGCCGCTTCCAAACATAAACGCTCTACACGCAGAACACTATGTCCCTGCCTACTCAAAAAATAAGGCTGGTGGCCATTCCACTGTGACATCGGCGTAGGCCTCAGGTATTCAATTACTGAAAATATGGAGGACTTTCTACTTGAGATGCTGCGAGAAACATATATTAGTAGTCAGTGATGTCTCGTTGGAAAGCAAAAAAATATCTGGCCCTTTCCCTACAGACGGAAAACATGGGAGGATAGCGAATGATCCGCGGGCTGTGTGATGTCACGAGGCCGCCGGATACGAGGGCAGTTCAAAATTGAATTTACCCTTTTCAGTTGTAGAGTGGTGTGGGTATAAATACTTTGATAACACTTGCGTGGTAAAAAAACAAAACACTGCTTTTAGGCTACGCTGGAACGTCCTACATTTTTCTTAAACCAGGAATGCCTATATAACTACGCGATGAGGTGTTTCGCATGATTGGACCATCTTTCTCTGTATTTTAATCAATATGTGCAGTATAATAAAGGCACATGTGTGGGATTTGGAACTAAGAGGCTAGCAAAGTGTATCTGTTCGAACGGTAGTCAGCAGGAGGAACCTCAAGCTGGAGACATTAAATTTATATCGTCAGACATCTCACGACGTAGTGCAATGTTCCGCTTTTTGTGTTCTAATTACGATATTTTATATTATTTTCGCAAATTGATCGGCCGAGGCTGGAAGGAAGGAAAAATACTTTTTTCTCAAGTCACACTCTTGCGCACCTGCCGCCTGGATAGATGAGTAGTACCTTGGGACCCAGGGTCGTGGCAGTAACTGTCCGAACCCCCCCACCCCACACACACACACACGCACACACACACTGTGTGTGCGGTTTGCATATTTTTTATCGTTCCCAGACTTTTAAAAAGGCGACTCTTAGTATCGTGAAGAACGCTTTTTCTGCCTTCACCTAATGTGTATTCGGCTACGTGGATACAAGATACAAGACAGACACAAGGATACGCATGCTGTATCTGCCCCTTGCAAGGTTTCACATGACGTGGATTGATCAGGAGGCACAGAAGAAACAAAAAAAACAGCTTTATTATGAGAGAGGTCCTAGAGCATTTCTCTAGATAAGTCCTAGAGCATATTCCATTATGCCCTGAGGCAATAAACAATATTTAAAAAAAAAATTAACTTCTCTCCTCGGCAAACCGCTGTGCTTTCTCAGTCACTCAGCAATATAAATTACCGCTAAGAATACCGTATTATTTCGCGCACATAATATATATCAGCACAATTACACTGTTGTCTTCTTAACTGTGTATCTTAACGCATGTTGAACAGCAAGTCCGTGAAATGAGAGATGTGACATGGTCAATTGAGAAGTCGGCTGACTTTAATTACTTCCATTTACTTCCAGCTTGGCATCAAGAAGGTGAACAACTCTAGCCGGCATAATTATTAACTCACAAGTGCTCAGCCTTCCCTACATTTTGTTTTAAGCGGCAGCTTTGATGCATTACTTTAAGGGCCTGCGAGTGGTCGCACACCATGTGAAGTTGCCGCGATAAGCAAATAGCAACATATTTTGTGTGTGCACATTTGATTGGCCGCAGCCACAAGCGAACCACAGAGACATGGGTACAACAAGACTGCAGTCACTCCGACAGGAAAAGTCATGTGAAACTGCGCTCCAGCTTTTGTCAGAAGCAAAAAACATATTGAAACAATTCTTTCGGCTCAGCGGCCAATGCTTTGCAGCGCTGATACCAGTCTGTTGAGCATTTGGGTTAAGTATACTGACAGTTGTAATGTGCAATTGGCTAGTCATGATGAAGTGCAAATCTGTGCCTGTGTGCAGCAATTCTTCTTTTGATGGTCTTTCATAGGCATCTGTCATGAAGTGGCGCTTTGAAGCTGTACTTGCAGCTGTCCCTCTTTGTGAAGCGCCCTGAGACCGTTTCTCCGCATCTGGAGGAGCCTGTGCACATACGCTGCGTGAAATAGTGATCGAGATTACAATAGTTCACTTAGTTTTTCGTGTAATATTATAAGTAGAAAAAGAAGTTCTAACTTACAAAAAGTAGGCTTCTGTTCCACTGGAGCGGCACTGAAATGTCCTGTTCTTGATTTTCCCATTTTCACTTCCCAGCGGTCCTCTCCTTTTTGTTACTGGCCTGGAGCCTTGAGGAAGTTTATTGTAGGGAATAACAGCCAGATGTGACCTAAAAAGAAGGTAAATATGAATTACTTTCTCATACTTCGGAAAAAGGTGTGATTCTTGTTGCCTACCAGCAAATTTACGTTGAATAGGGGCTACTATAAGGAACCATTATGCATTATATTCACATCACTGCAGCAGAGGTGGCATCTGTTTAACTTCTATATCCAGCCCTTTTATATTGAATTAAGAATGTGATGGAATGATCTCCAAGCAGGAAAATGAATGTATGACATGGGCTATATAACATCATATCGTGAATCACCCGCGTTCTCCCTGCTGTTGTATTCCAGCGATCATCTTTAGTCCAAGCGATCAAGTGAACCTTGAGCATTCTTGCAGTTTCAATACAGTAGCTTCGGGACATTCGAGACGATTCTAGAAAGGTCGAAAACTGGCGGTAATAACGTCCAGTTCTTCAAACACTGCATTTGTCTTGGGACTGCACTAAGATGAGGAGCACAAAAGAGAGACGAGTTGTTTTTGCAGCCAGCCCTCTATGCTTGCTGTCAACTTTGTGTCATTGCAGTGTCTCAGCTCTTCTCCTTTCTGTCTGCATGTATTGCTCGTGCGCTGATCTTTATCTCAAACCCACCTGCCTATTCTAACATAACAATGACTATCAATGAAGACCCTTGGGTGGCATGTGCAGTCTGCTGCCTCCTGTCTCAATTTTTTTCATGGAAGGGGATTACAAAATGTCTAGTGGTACCATCCTATCAAATATGTTTTTACGATATCATATGAATTATCCTTACAATGTCGGATGTGCGCATCGCTGTCTGCTTCATATGTATTAAAACTACGTTTGATATGGCAGTGTTCCGTGTTTCGAAAAAAACGAAACAAGATTAAGTTCAGCTAATTTTACAGCAGTGTATTTAGTATCAGGATTTAGGGATTGTGACAACTGGATCATCAGGTGCATTGGGGCCTACTTTATGCAGAGGTTGGAATTGAGTTACGTGGTGGGCACTATATTTTGGCACATTTCAGGGTGGACGCCTGTGAATCGCAATTGTATGATCTCGCATTACCTGGCCTGACAACATCAGAGCTTCAGATGAAGCACAGTACTAAGGAGACTGAAGTCAAGCCCAACTTCCATAACAAGAAGCCACCCAATGCGTCCAGTTCACAGCTGCTGCTCCCTAGTCACATTAAAAAAAATTGTTTTCTTTTTTTCTCCAGACCTCGGCACTGCATCATGAGAAATAGTATATTCAGCGATCAAAGTACAATTTTTCAGGCCTCCAAAGCTATTCAATAGCATGAACTAAAAGCAATCTGCTTAGTTGCAAGCTCTAATGAGCTGCTGAGTAAGTTAAAAGAATCAAAGGGAGCAAACGAAAACCGAGCAAATGAAGCACAAGCTTTCATAGATGAACTTCTGTTTTATTAGCACTGTGTTTTATTTCATCCGGCATCTGTTCCTTTTATAATTACAATATAATGTACATATATAAAAGCTTCCTGCAAGGGTTCATTGTTCGCACGTTCCAAGCAGAAAAGTTGGACTGCATAGTGACACTGAAGTGATAAATATTGTCTTAGTCTTCTCTTTCATTCCACTTACCTTACTTGCATCCCATCATCCGAGTATGCAATTGATTTGAGAGCAAACCTGATAACAAAGTTGTGAAAAAATTTAAGGCAAATGTTTGGGCCTTGACAGACAGTTGTCGAACATCCTTCAAAAACCTGGATTTCTTTAGAATGGAGTTCAGCTTTTTGAAAAGCACATGAGTCTTATATATATATATATATATATATTAGTCTTCGTCTAATTAAGACTGGTGCCCAGTCGATACTATATTATTCATAAAAACGCTCCAGGTTTTGTACTACTGTTTTACAGTGAAAAGAAATCTAAGAGGTGTTATCGAGCAATCCTGCTGCGCTGTACCTTCTTTAAAATTGGCAGTATAGGACAGTATTGAAAATCCCATTGTATTTTTGCTTCATACCAGTATGTACAACCAAGCTGCCTCAGTATTAAAATACATTGCAGTCACAGCACTCACATTTACATTATGCTGCTTCTTCGCTTCATTATGGGTTGGTTTCTCGGCTATGTCACATGTGAACTTGCTGTTATATGCAGATATGTAGGAAGGCTTTTCCGTTAAGTTCTGTTTGCATTACCTATCCCTTAAATTTATCGATTGTTGACAAATGCTACAAATGTGGGCCGTGCACCCGCCAAGCAACATCAAAGTGAAAAATTTACAAAATGAAAACATATACAAAATAAATTACTTCAGCTCATCCATTGCCTGTTTGGAAGGAGCTCATGCAGGCCAGATGACACCTCCACCAGATGTCACGTAGTGGTGACGAGGTCGAGGACACAATTGAAGGGTCGATGATTGCACTAAAGAAACTGTTTATTTGGGCTGACTTGCGCCCGCAAAAGAACTAAGCAACTCGGCGGCGGCGATAGAAACAAACGTGCTCGTCGATCATCGAACAAAGAATGCTCGTCACACTCGGCAACGCTCAATTTAAAGGCTGCACAGAACAATCTAGATAACGTCACAAACAGCTACTAGCACGGGCTGGAACATTGTGGAAAGACACCCAAGTGGCCGGAACCTTCGAGACAGATGTCGGTGCATCTTGCGCTACAACAAAACTGATAAAGGTGGGACTCGCGACATCGAGCATTAACAAACAAAGATTACGGAACTGATACACGGTCCAGAATCAGAGTGATAAGCCTGTATGCCGGCGGCTGTTAAAAAACAACAAATACTGCTTTGAAGGTTTCGCGGCAATATGGTTCATATGGCCATATTGCTTATAGCATATGTGGTTCAACAGGCTGTACCACACGGTGATGATCAGGTCACCATTACCCTGGCCCAGGGCAGCACCATAGTAAACATGAATTGTGATTGTCTGGATTCATGGTACGATTGCTTAAGGGCTCTTTGACCTGCTCGAATCTTTCAACTCCTTAATTCTAGGGCAGAATAGTGTTATGACCATGTGTTTGCACTAATTAATAAATCAAGCAACTGCATGCATCCTTGGTAATGTGCCAGGCATCAAAGCAGTGCTGTATGTGCGATTTGTTGTTCTTGCAATATGTCTGGATAGCTGGGTGGTGGCATGTATATAGAATAAGTTAAAAACTCATTACATAATAATATAGGTCAGCAAATGTACCTCTTCCCCAATGGATTGCAACGAAGAAACATTTTATTATTCAATTAGTTTATTATATAATGATGATTTTGATTATTTTTACGTATAGACATGTAAGCAGCACTTGCCAAGGGAACTCTTAGGGAGGTTGAAAATAATTTCGGTTAATAAAAAGCAGAGATTATCCCCTGTTGTTAAAGACTTGCACTGAGACTCGTTAAGGCCAGGCCTTCCTTCCTCATGCGCGCTATTAGGCACTGCAGCTGACTTCTCACTGTTATTTCTAATTGCAGCTGGCGAATTTTCATATCGCAGTATTGCCTTACCTCTCGTATTCTTACCTGTTCGCATTGTAGGATGTAGGGGAGGTCCACTCTCATAGCACCCTACTAGCTGACGATCTTCGCCTGCTGTTCCTGGAAAAGCTTGGACAAAAATTAATTTGCATTTGTGATTCACTTGTAACATTGCGCCTAACTGTGTCACTTTTGTACTACTTCATTCGCATGCGCTTGTTTTTCTGTTTATTTCCCCCTCACCACCCCCTTTCCCCAGGAAAGATCTAGCTGTTTAAAACGGTGGTCAACCAACACTTACACTTCCGATCGGCAGCTGATCGCTTAGGAATGAAGAATCACAACTTTCAGGGACTAAGCGAGATCACGCGAGTGATAAAGTTTCATTCTCGACCCCCCTCCCCCCTCCTGCTGCTGAAGGGTAAGCCCCTTGACACTATTTTTCTTTCGTTTATATCTCTTCATTCCTGACAGTGTTCCTCCTTTATTATTCTTCTTTGTTCTTTTATCAATCGCCCATTTCTGGTTTCACGTGTTTCTTTCCTGGCCGCCTCGGTTGGTGAACTTAGACGCAGCTCCATGCGCGTGAGATGTCGGGATGCGCTCTATAGGGACCGGACAGCTGAAAGGGTGGCGCCGGCTGGGGCCGGCGCATTTGCCAGCGCATTGGAGCATGCTGTTTGTCGTTGGTTTGTGTGGAAATTGGAAATCGAGCGAGCTTGCATCTAGTTTGCCCGTTCTGTGGTGGTCGTGAAGACATGGTGCACATCTTTTTACAGTGTCTTCTCTCAGCAGCCCTCCTTCGACGAGTGGCTGACTTGTTCAGTGTTCCAGGAGTGCCGTAAGAAACTGTCAGGTATCTCAACCCAGGCATGCTTTGAGACAGTTTGTGCTCTTGATCGTTGAGTGCATGTACCAAGTCTGGTCTACCAAGTGCGCCGCTGGATTCGGACGCAGTCTTCATGGCCTTCACGAAGTGCTCGCACGAGTCCGCAGGGAAGTCTGGCTTCCCCTAAGCCGTGAGCAGCGTCACCTCAGCGACCAAGCGTTCATAGAGATGTGAAGCAGGCTACCGATTATTTTCAAGGTTTCTGGGCGTACCATAACAGTGTCAATATGAAGCCCTTTAGGGTTACAGTTGTCCTTCAGGACATCCGAGGTCCAAAAAAGGTCCGGTCTCCCTGTGTTCAGCCTGCTGTCACAGCGGGGACCTTAAATACAGTTGGCATAGTGTTCGGTGACCGCTGTGTGCGTGTCATCACATGACTGCCCCCTTGCCAAAATACGGCCGTCATCCCGAATCAAAATCCTCCTCCCCCCCGGACATCCGGGAGGAGGGGGAGGTACCGGGGATGATGTATGAATGATGACGGGCAGATAGGTTACGTGAGACCTTGAGGTGCGGCGCCTTCTGGAGCCAAACCTCCTCCCATCTGACAACGGTACCTAAGGTTTAGATGATGTTGTGCGTGAATATATCCTCAAGAGAGCAGAAAGTTGGGCTAGTTGTGTGAATATGTCCAGTGAAACGCTGGCCAAGCAAGGCTGGCGAAGCTTGGTGTGTTGTTGGCAGCACTGGCAGCTACGCAAACTCGTCGACGCTTTTAAGTCAATTCATTTCTACGGGTTTCCACACAAGCATGAGTGGTGGGTGACCTAAGCATGGTTCTTTGAAAGGCAGAGCCGAATTTTTAAAATTCCGCTTGCTACCGGATGTTTTGTGCCTTCTGTTCTCCAGGAGTGACGGCACGAGAGTCTAGGAGTTGAAGCCGCATTCCTTCATCTGTAGTCACTTTATTAAAAAATTGGAAATCGAAGGAACCCAGCAGCGTAAGTTGCAACGCCAGCATTTCCCCGCCTGTGTACAAGAAAACCCCAGCACGGAAAAAGAAAAGGCCGCCCACCATCGTCGTTCGGGCTGCGTTACGATCTTCAGTGATGGGCAGAGACAATGTTTGTGCAGCTACTTTCGCTGACATAGTCAAAGGAATGGCTTTCAGTTATCCAGATTCCTTTACGTGCAAATAGAAAACTACCAACGTGGTCGTGTCCCTTCACACTCATTAAGTATCGAGGTCAGGTATCGGCCCCGCAAGTTCGTGGTACGCTGAGAAAGTAGAACACCTTAGCGAACGAGCCATCAGAGGGATTCATTTAACAATAGAACGCTCCCTTAGTGTCGGTGGCTTATTTTACAACACATCACACTGTGTGTGTGCTTTTTTTTCGATTGTATTTAACAGTTTGACAGTAATGGACTATTGCCTTCAAATATTCAAGGCAGATGCGGTCAATCGCACTGAACTTCCTGCGCTGAGAGAACGCCTAAATAAGCAAAAGTCAAATATTACCAAGATCTCTCTATCATAGCAGGCGTCCGAAAAAATAGGGCCACTGATAGCAGGAAGTTTAATCTTTTTCTGTTCACAACCTCCGCAGCATATTGAGAGAAATGTACTTAGAGTATAATATTTTCTAAGTCAATTATATGTCAGCTCCGACGTGTTCAACAAGAGCATTCGTATATGTAAAAATGATGCTGAGGTGGTATTACTCAATTGACTTATATTATGATTAAGTATGGTAGTCTCAAGGCCGGGTTCAATTAGCTATTGTAGCGTAATTGTGTACGAAGTCCTCGAAGTATATGTGTGCTTGCTTTTCCAACCATAAATAGGATCCTATTTTTGCATTGCTTGTTTATTTTTCTCCTTTTACAGCTCTCGTTGCAAGGTTGAAACTGGAATGTCATTTGCTATTATTCTACTCTGAGTCGTTTGAGCCTAGCTATTACCAAAAAAGACAGGTGGAGCATCTATTTCATTTTACATGAACGCTGACCATTACAACTACCACTACTACGGCGCCACGGCTACACGGATCGGCGGTATTTGATCTTCAGGCAGGGTTCGACTAGACCTAATATAAGATGAACACGCAGTGCAGGCGCAATTCCCGTCTTCGAAGTCGTCTTAACAAGTGCCTAACGAAGGTGTTTCTAGCGAATGGTGAAATCACGGGCGCGGCATTTTCGAGTATATAACAGAAATACCACGCGCCGGGCGGTTTCAAAAAAAAAAAAAAAAAACAACACGCACGCGCTACCGAGGACGGCTCTTTCCTTTTTCAAGATTTTCCGGTCGAAAAATACTCCTTGCGATTACTCAAAGCAGCTCAAAGCTCTCAAAGCCATAGCGCAATACGACGGGTAGGGACATGCTCAAAAACGCCTCGCAGAACGGAAGCGACTGCCGCTCAGCTGCCTCGGCACCAATTCCACCGTGCTCGGCACTCCGCCGCTTCGGCACTCCGGCGCGGGCGGCGCTGTTCCGCCGAGGCGACGGTGGCGCCATACAACGGGGGTCCGATCCCTATACAAACACCGCACGGCGTAAATAAAAAATGCTACAGGGCGGGAGTCATGCTGTGATCATAATCGGGCACCGAACAGAGTTTATTTAATTCCTGTCGGCGCCCGCGTTCTCCGTTTTCCCGCCGTCAGCTGACGCAGACCCGTGCCTTACAAACTAAACCACTGTGCACAACTATGCAGTCCCCTTCTCCGCATCCCTTTTCTTTTTTTACACGAAGGGGTATTTTATAGAGCAAAACGCAAGAGGAGCCTAAACACGAAGGTTTCAAGGTTCCAGCGAGGCGCACGAGAGAGTGTCCCTTCGCAACACCCGAACGATGGCTCCCTGCAATCTAGATTTTGATTTTTAAGTCTCTCGCTGACATCTCTTACCCTCGCTGCGGCACGGATACTATGGACCCCAAGCTCGGAAAGCGATTTCAGCGAATGAATGCTGAGATGGGACTCGACCGCCTCAAGTACACACCGTTTGAGAATCCGGTACTGAATCCCGACAACAATAGTATACGGCTTATATGAGTGAATTGGTGTGTTGGGTCGACTAGGGTAACAGTACAAATTATGAAATTCACATCGTAAGCTAGCCACTGGTTTATTTTGACCAGTCCAATCCACTGTGATCATGACAAATCCTGCTTATGCACGCTGCAACGCCAAGTAAGGTCGCCTGAGGTTTTAAAAAATTCACATTGTACTGTGATAACGCGTCTAAAGCTAGTATCACAATATTTTCATTTTACAATTACCTTCAGGCAGACGCAGTTTTGTTGGGATCCCCAAATCGCGAACAACATCAGGGTAAAAATTATACGCATCGAGAGAGAAATGTCGTCCCAAACGTATATAAACGCTTTCTTCATCGATGCAGGCTATCCGAAGAGCTTTTGCCACTGTTTCCGGATTTTTGATTGCAAATAAGTCTGCTTCCAAATGCCACATTTCAAAAAATTATTGCGGGAAGGTTATCTTACATCGACATTCTTTCACAAAGGAAACTGTATTCCTAGCTATTTAGAGGTCGTATGAAAAGCATTTCCAGTCATTACATGTTTTCTTATACTACGCTTATAGGCCAACGCGCTAAACGTGAATTCTCTATAATAAATTTTCAGCGGTCAATAATCAACAGCATAAACAAGTAACAGGTCTCTTTGAAACCAGCTAAAAGAAGGTAACCATAAAAATGTTAAGCTAATGATTGTTAGGTTTTTATTTAAGACAGTGAATAATAAAGAGATGTCTGGGAGAAAAAGGTTCAATCGTAGCGTGTACAGGCCATTGGTAAAACATCACAATAACGCTTGTTCTTCATCATTCTTCCCCCGGACTGCCAACGACTGGAACGGCCTTCCCCGAGAACTTGCTGCTATCACATGTCCATCTTTATTTCTTGAAGGAATCACACGTGTACTTGCGGAGTGAAAATCTTGTATTTGTATTACTTACTTACATATATATGTTACCTAATCTGTTTTTGATTTCTGTGCGCCCCACCCCTTATGTAATACCCTCTAATGAGGGTCTTTAAGGCATTAAAGTGAAGTAAAGTGAAGAGAAGTGAAATGAAATGTCTGTCCTTGACAAAACAACAAAACAGCATCTGTGATACTAGATGTAGTATAAATTTGAAGAAAAAAAATGAAGGCAGAAGCGTTGGTGTCACGCCTTATGTCTCCGTAGGCTAAGATGAATCATTGCCGTTAAAGGAAAACCTCGGTGAGTTGAATTAGGCAGAAACTTTGTGTTTCCATGTCAAAGCAGGAGTAAATTTCTTATCGTGGAAGATTTGTTTCTTCGAAGGGGAGCAATTTGGATGCAAATGCTGCCATATTCTGCATAGCAAGTAAACAATGTCGTGCTTAAAATGAAACCGTCAGAGTGAAAAGTTGTCGGAAATCCAACGGCACATTTTCCCTCGAAGGATCGGCTCCTAAAATAACAGCTGGACCAGGGGCGCCAACGTGCGACTTAAAAAAAAAAAAAAAAAGCAAGGAGCGACGGATACTACGACAGCTCTGTTGTCGACCGGTGACATGGTCTCAGCGGAATAAGGGAACTGCGTAAAAAGCCCTACGGGTTGGAAAAACACGATTTCCCTTCTAAGTGTATTTCTTCTCGAACAATCCTGAAAGACATCTTTCGCATGTTTCCCGTGAAAGGAGCATTTGACCTCTTGGCATTTGACGCAATATCGGCGCGAGATTAATGAGAAGTCCCACGAGAATTGCGACATCGAGGAGCATTGAGAGGGTAAACGAGATGTGTTGACGGCCAGGTCACACGTGGACGGCCTTTCTGGATCGACGACGTAGTGTTGATTTCCGGAAAAACCCCAGGTAATAAAACTTTCCATGACCGAAAAGGCACTTTCGCTTTGCGAAGCTAAGCAAAGGATGAGAGAGAGAGAGACTGTAGAAAGGAAGTTTACGATAATTTACGAGTCAGATCTGATATTCTATAGCAAGCACATTTAAGGAGAAATAAAATATTAGAATAAAATCTCAACTCGCTTGGCAGGTTTGTCTAAACTGTTTCTTGAATAATGTTGTTTTTAACATGAAAAAAAAAAAAAACAAGATATAATATGGCACATATAATTGACTAAATGAATGAATTCTAGCAGCTATTTACATATTTCTCACAACCGAGTTACTGAAGAGGAGGGTTGGTTATAAAAGCGACTAGCAATGCATTGGCTGAATAAAACAATTTTACAAATTCAGCGAATACAAACTTCAATATCTACGATTTTGAGCACTGAAAACTGCCGTGAAACCTACCGCACAAGAGAGCACCTGCGAGAGACAGCATCTGAACAAGAGCTGAAATAAACCTTGCAGCGGCCATCTGAAGACGGTCGCCACCAGGCAGGACAACAGCAGTTGCGCAGGAGCTCAATATCGCGTCGAGAACCCCGTCGATATCATTTTAGAGACCATATTAGAGTGGGGCCTTCCTGATAACTCCTGGACCGCAACATGCGACGCTTAAATGTCCTGCGTCAGAGTGTACGTATATTGCTCCCTTCCATGAATAAACGGCTTTCATTCCGGACCGTCGGGCTGCCTAAGCGCATTTAACGTTAAATATAACATAATTAAACAAAAAGATATTTAATTACAAGATACCTCCCAGTGAAGCATTTCGGTTAAGTGACAATGCAAAAGTCTTCAGGGTGATTATTTTGCGAACTGATGAAAACCCTCAATCCCCTTTTGGTTGAGGTTGACGTTTTTGTTGCGTTTGAAAAAAACGAAAGAACGCAAAGTTTTGCCTATACTTGTCTAGATGTTCTGTGAAGAATAAATCCAGCTCCCACACAATTATGCAATACAAAAAGAACATCAATGACAGAGCTTGTGGGGCAATTCTACTCTCTTTTCTAGCTTACAGTCCTGTTGATTAAACTCGAAATCATAATGATGTGATCCAAAGGCTAGTCGTGAAATGCAACTCATTGAAAATTATCATAGTGTCCGAAGACCGCAGGCGCCTAGAAATTCGTGGTCCAACCATGCGGCAGTTGTTAAATGAGAGCAACCGTAAATTCTATATTATTATAAGAAACGGCCGATTTGCATAGTTCATCAAATGCGAATTAGGTGCGCAGGCCGGCTTATCCCTGCTATATACATTTCCATCGGTGGCAGTTGCGCCGCCCGTTGTCCTGGCGTTTCCACCCCACGTTTGTTCCTCTTCGCTTCGGCATCCATTTCACAGTGACGCTCAGTGTCTTGAGCTGTTTCCTCTGCACGCTCGGCACGTTTGCGATTTCTTTGCACTTCTAGATGCTTGCACCGTATCGCTGCAATACCAGAATCAGTAGGTTCATGATGCCGCTGCCTTCGTAACCCTTGTACGTCAGCACGTCGAGCACGGAGAACCTGTACCGCAGTGTCAGACAGCCCGGCTTTATCCATTGCGACGCGAAGCAAACGTGCGGCACACAGCCTTCAGAAATGAACAAAAACGGGCACAATGCATTGCTCTGTAGCTGAAAGGTCTGGGGTGGGATCAGAGGGGGAGAGAAATGGAGAAGGGAAACGGAAACGCGCTTAAAGGCGAGCACCAGTTAGGGCACGGAGGTGAGCACAAGTTGCTTTATGACGCGGCAAGCGGTTCGGAGCCGAGATCCAGGGAGCACCGCGCGTGATCGTCTACTCTCCGTGAAGGCTGAGGAGTGTCTGATGCGAGGAGAGGCCGAAATTGTGAACGCGCGAGCGACACAAGACTGCTCACTGCGGAGTAACACACGCTTGTGCAACGCTGCACCCTGACGGCCGCCACGGCTCCAAAAGACACGCCCCTTTCTCACTGGGTGCACCTATGCGTCTGCTCTGCCCCGTCAGTGTTAAGTCACGTGATGGGGGCATCGCTCCTTTCCCTTCCTCTTCTTCAAGTTCACGGAGAGACAGAAGGAGAGAGCGGCTTCAGCTAAAGCTTCTGCTGCAACTGTACGGCCACTCCACCTCCTCAATGCTGAGCATCGCAACGCGGACGTCGCCACCTTCTCTTTCGTCACTTCAAGTTCACGAAAAGAGAGGGAGAATGAGCGGCTTCGGAAAGACATCCTCAAAATTCGGGATTGCGGCTAGTAGTGCTACGTACTAAAACAACGCTCTATACCAATTCCATTCTCTATGCTTTTCACGGTTTGATGCAGGTCTGCAGCAGCGTCAGAACTTATTTTTTGATTAGCTGCACAAAACGGCTGCACAGACACGCGCACATTTGAAATTACTCTGCAGGATTCCGCTAGGTCACCCCTTTGTCTGTTTGTGCTTTCACTCCCACCTTCCTCTCTTGCCTTACGGTGCGGGTCACGTGTCCCCAGAACAAGTGTGAAAGATATTGCGCCTTACCTTTTCTCTAAACTAATTATTATTAATATTATTATTATTATTATTATTATTATTATTATTATTATTATTATTATTATTATTATTATTATTATTATTATTATTATTATTATTATTATTATTATT
>JAJIZL010018638.1:1527614-1560748 GCA_023969395.1 Amblyomma maculatum
ATTATTATTATTATTATTATTATTATTATTATTATTATTATTATTATAGAATTTTTGAGGAAACGGTTAGCATACTCGATCCCTTCGGACGATCGCAATCATTGGAATATCAAGAGTAGGGACGAAAGGGGCGTTTATAATGTGAGAAAAAGATTAGGTGTAATCAAGGTGAACCAAGCCGGCGGACTGGCAGCCAACTAAATCTATAGCATAAAGCTCATTCCGTTATAGAAAATATGCCTGGAAAACTATAGAAATATACCTGAACGCAGAATGAGATTGCCTAAATAGTGATAGTAATGGTTTTATGCCTCTCAAGACAAGCGGCGGAATTATTCGGGGCTGCCTTCCGTATTGGAAGAGCGCTAACTCGAACTCTGTACTCTTTATGCTCGCCCAATGATAAAACTTTCGATGCCCTTAGTCTGGTAGCTATGAGCTTGCGTCAAAATTAAGAATAGAGGTTAATATAATAACTCCTAAACTAAATAACTCCAGAGGCGGCACGTCTCATCTCGCTTCTTATCCTCTTTGAACGCTGCTGTGAAAAGTGCCCGAACGATAAAACAAAATGTTTCGTGTAGCCTAGCTCAGCCATGCCAGGATAGGTTTAGCGAAATGTTAGGGTTTGCTTTGGTTTATCTTGGCTATCGGTTATATTAGGATGTACCGGTTAAGCAATTGAGACAGTGTCGCTGTTTTCGATGTGTGTAAAGTAAATGTTTCTTCAGCGTTTGGCTTTATGGACATGAGGATTGATCGATTGTCTCTAAAGTACTTTGTCAACGTCTCATTTTTAGATAGACAGTGTCTAGACGAGATGGTCTGCCTTTAGTAGACAAGATCAATAGCGGTTCTCAACCGGTTAGTCTGACGGTGAGGGCCGATTGATTAATTCAACTCAAACTTCACCTTCATACACTCTCCGAGCTTATATTTTTTCTTGCTGTACCGCTGGACAGTCTGTTCTCCTTGTAATTCGGCAGCGACTCGGCTTGTTTTCCAATCCAAGACCTGGCTCCGTAGCTTAGCGACACGTTCTTCCTGCTCCCCAGGTGTCTTCGACGCTCGCTTAGCCTTGTTTGCTTCATTCCCACGTTGCTGTGGGGCCTCGCGCCGTGCGGTGACTTCTGGATTCGTCAATGTTTCTTCCCGTAGCCTCCACTGATGCTGATCACGGTACGTGTGCTTGGCGTCCGCCTCTTCAGGCATTGCGCGTCTGTCTAGCGGGCTCACGCGCTGTGGCTTCTCAGCTGCGCGATCGTAATGATCACGAGTGATGATCACAATGAAGACGATGATCATTATAGCGCAGCGTGATGTCACGCGAGGTCGCCACGAGGAGACTCCCGCTGGTCAGCGCACCGATTGTCATGGTAACGTAACAAGCGAAATTGTGGCCCAGTCTGGTCACCACGAAATATGCTTTTGATAACCACGTGCAGATATTATTCTAATATACCACAAACAACGCCAGTTGACGCGGCAAAATACGGGGATAAGAGTGCCTATGCCATGAACGAGTCGATCACACGTGCCACTTAAAATTCAGTAACAACAAGCGAAGCACGATACCCAGAGCAGGTAGAAGAGGCAGCTGTAGCTCTGGCGACTGCCACGACGAACCCCAAGTTCATCTTTGCCGACAAGAAAACAGCCATTCGAAACTTTGCAAAGGGTAGAATTCATCAACCATCAGGCGGAATTTGGAAGGCATTTGATACCTCTAAGAATGCACGTTCGATCAAAATTTTGCACCTCCCCGCACACACGGGTCACCCTCTAAACGATGCAGTGCACCAGTATGTGTGAGGACTCGTCCTAGGCCAGAAGGTGCCCTAGCTTAGGTAGTCTCGTGACAGAGACCCCACGAACAAAGGAATGACAAACTGGTATAAAAACAAGACTAGCATATCCAGAACCCCACACTACACACAGCTCATCACAACAAATACTACTCAGAAACCTTCAGACAAATACGTGCTTTAATCAACATGAATTAGCACATTGATCTCAAATGAATACAGTCCTTCATGTTGTGGGAATTCAACATTTCCCTCGCCCGCACGACGCGGCGAACACCCTCTCTTTCTCTCGGGGAGCCCTCAACTTTCCCCTCTTGGCCTCCTTCCCCTGGCGCTGTGGCGGAGAGGGCGGGGGTGAGAGAACGGCCCCTCCTTCCTCCTCCCCTCTGATCTCGGCGGACAGCACCCAGGGAGACGACGCCGCGACGCCGTAGCGCGCGGATGCTGCCATGACACCGAGGAAGAACATTGGGCGTTCGCAATAAACAACTTGGCCCGCTGGCTATGTTTGCCTCGGTGTGACGTTCTTCACGGCCACTGCTGTGGTCAGAGCTAGCGGTGTGGCCTCGGTTCTCAGAGCGGAGCCGCAGCCCCGTGAGAATCCCCACAATGTTCCCGTTGCTGTAGTCAGACGGCAGATCTGGAGCACATCCTGTGTAAATGTGAAACCATGCACCCGCCGGAGGGCCAGCAGACAAATAATTTGGAACAGTGAGAGGCCACATTACTTACCTCTGATGCAGGATGGCAACACGCCATCACGGCCTGGGCCAAGGAGGTAGTTGAGCACCATCGAGCGACGGCCACCCCTGAGGCAGCTTGAGGAGAGGTGTCCTCTCATGAAGAAAAAATACTCCCATTTCTCCTCAATAAAGTTTCCTTCTCCTCTTTCACAAAAATGGAAATTGGTTAGCCTGTACTTGCACAGAAATATAAAGTAAAAAAGAAAGGAGCAAGGGTTGAAATTGCAACTGCGATTGAAAAAATGACTGTAGCATTCGACACGCAACAAAGAAACTTCGGGGAGAATAGTTTTTGAGTTACAACCTCTTCCCTCTCCATAGCACTTCCAAGGGGGAACGCCGACAACAAAATGGCGGCTGTTGGCTGCGACAGTATGAAAACAAGAGCATAAAAGCTTCCTCTGTTAGTGTACTTGCCTCGGCTGTGATTGGCAGATCCGAATCACGACACTGCACGGGCGAAATGCATTTCCGTCAGATCGCGTTGTTTTGAATACCCCAAAATAATTCTTTATGCATGTTCTGATTTCATTTACCAGTTTTCCTCTTGTTTCTGAAACGTACGAGAACTATTTTCAACTCCTGTACCTTGCAACAAAAAATATATTGTGGTGCCGTGTTCAACCGATTGGCAAGAGTAGCGGTACATCATCAAACTGCCCTACAAGAAAAACATCGCATTATATGTGTATTCGTTGCCAGCATTGAGGGCGATATCCGTTATCAGTTGAAACAGATGTATTTTATCAACAAAGCGCGGCAAGGCATACAGGGATGTGTGTGCGATGAAAAGTGTGCAAAATAGGCGGTACATTATTATAATTAACTCTCCAGCAGAAGAATAAAATGAAATCTATTTCCGCTGCGAAATGCCGGCCTTAACCACAGCGTTGCGCACGCCACGGAACCCATTCTTGGTGCGGAACATAAATGTCGATCTGCAAAGGTTGCACGTCACTCTAAACTCCTCATTTGTACCGATGCAAATTTTCTGTCTGCGAATAAGTTCCCAATTGCTTTAAATTACTTCCTTTGCTGAGCCAGAATTTCTATCTAGAAAAAAGGTCCCTTATCACTAACTCATTCTTGCTGGAGACCCGATATTTCGATTTTCAAAGAAGGTCGCGCATCACGCTAAGTTTATTCTAGCGGCCGCCCCAAAATTGCGATTTGCAATCAAGGTAGCGCATCACTCTCACCTTATTCTTGGTTTTAACTAGAAATTTAGGCCAGGAAATAAGAAACTGGTAAAATAAAAAGCCATTCCGCGTGTTGAGAAAAGTCATCAAAATTTGATCAAAGAAACGCGGCCCAGTCAGGCATGTTCCAAATTCCGGTCAAATGCACAAGCTTGCAAACTTGGCTCGCAATTCGTATTTGTTACTCAGAGTTCCCGTATGTGAGGCAGCGCAGAGGAACGTAGGAAGTTTTGAGACCTACAGAGAATGAGCCGATTGCCTCTTTCTGCCTCTATAATTTACAATGTTTCATCACCAAGCTAGAGAAAGAGTGTAGGTGTAGAGCCTAAGAATCCTCGAAGGTTTTTGTGAAAAGAGCGAACAAACCTATAAAAGCAGATGCATTAAAACAGGAAGCGCATGAGGAAAGCATAACACTTGCGCACTCTCAGCGAGCCAGAACTACTCAAAGAAAATGTGAGTACTAGACAAGGTTCACTTCCCTCGAGTGGAATGCAAGGCTGAGCAAAACTTGTGCAAACAGAAATAATAAGCGAAAGAGTTCGGACTTTAATTTCTTCTTCATGTGACATGTGTCCTTTGTTTTCTACTTTTATTTCTCCACGAAACCTTGGTATGGGTTCTTTCGCCGAGCTTCAGCGGAAATGTCCTTTTTACTCCTCTGCAGCCCTTTTCATTCCGACAATACGCTGTAAAGTGCTTTGTTTTTCTTTCTTACCACCAATGGTTTTTGTGCTTCGAAACTCGCGACATAGCCCTTCTGATTTATATTGCTTTGCTATAGAATATTTTACACACTCTGCCGTCTCTAACACGCCATAGTGGAAAATACGGAAGTGTCACGCGACCAGCAAAGGCACTTGTTCAACCACTTTACGCTAATGTATTTCGTTTCTGATAAGCTTTCTTTTTCTTCCCAACTTTTTTTTTTTAAATTCACAATTTTTTTTCACTCTTACATCGTTAGGTAAACGCTAAAAATATTTTACTTCTGTGCACAAAACTCACGTGATATCGCAAAACCTCTTCCCATGTTTGCTCTGAAGTGCACATTTCTGCCCCACATTTCCCTTGCTCTAGTTAAGGAGTACGATGTTGTGAATGCAGGACCTCGAACGAAACCTCTTTTTTTTTTTTCGAAAAAAACGTTTTTTTTTCTTGTTTTTCACCCTTTCTCGCAGAAAATTTGTTTTTCATTTGCGAACGTGTTTACGTTCTTGCAGAGTTTATATTTTTAGGAGCTTACTTATATAGGTGTTAAGAAATGTAATACCATTAAAAGACACCGTTTTGCGGAGCACGATCAGAGTGAACAGGCCTAGAAAGGGAGAGGAAAAACTGTTTTTTTTTTATTAGGGAAGTAAATACAAATCACTTTATATACTCGCGCTTTCTGACAGCCATAGATTATTACAAAATATTATGAAGCCCTTGTAACATTTGAGCAAACTATATTATATTTGAACACTTAGGAAAGGATAATAAATGAAGTTGGTATCCTGCATCACCGGTTAGCATGCATGCTTCCGAATTCTGGCCTTTTTCTTTGGCCAAGAAGATTTTTGATGCCGTGAATATCGTCTTTGTGAAATATTCGCATTATACAAATATAAGAATCCGTGTAGTCAGTCAAAATTGGCACTCACATTTACGATCAACTGCATATTGGCATGCGTATTTCTCGTGGAGTTTAAATATGGCATTAAATGTAATTTTCAGCGGCAATAGTTTACACTCTCTAAGAGGACAGCACCAAAAGGCAAACACAAAACAGGACACGACACACAGCCAAGAATTTACGTTATTTTGCTTTCTTCCATTCACCAATATTTGTCACTGCTCATAAAACGTACGTGTCGCCATGATTGAGCTCACCTTTGTAGTATGACATGTTGGAGCTACTGCGAGTTGAGCCAGACTGGCTGCAGTGGACATAGTGTGAAAAGCGCTGTAATCGTGGCCAGAATGGCGGTATCTTTGACCGGGTGTTACCCCGCGAACCACATTCACTTGAGTCGCGATTTTTTATAACAGAAGTAAGTCATTAGGTAGACATCACTACAGGAATGGTCTCCCCCATTTTTAGGCTCGAGTTTCCTGAAGATGCACTTGTTCCAAGTGCGTTCCTACGCGTATTTACTTCACACGACCACAACTGTTTAATGCGGCCATATAATCAAGAATAAAATTCTTAGGGCGACATTCTATGAAGTGCACAATATTTTCCAGGCGCGCAGAGTAATACTAACTCTCTGAATGCTGTAAAAGTCTGCACTGATTTGAGCTTATGCCAGTCCAGCCGTAATTGAAAATGTATGGTTAAGCTTGATTATATCTAAAAATGCGATCCCATGACAGTGCAGCATTTAAAGCGTTTGTTTACAAACAGCATCACACGCCCTCAGCCATGTGGCTTTTATTGTCATATCCTGCCAATGAGGTGGCGAATTTCAGTACCTTTTCACGAGAACCTAGTTCAATGAAGTTTCTCCTTCGTGCTTTGTTATAAAATGTCTTGTATATACGACAATCAAGCCTGCCTGAAAGTTGGAAACTCTTATGTGCCTGCAATTATCACGCTCTAAAACTCACGCGCATATCAAATCATGACTTTCATCCGAGCAAACTGTCGGCTAAACGTAAATCTGGCTTCTCCACAGGAAACATCAACTGTGTCATGTAAATATGCACTGGACCTGAGTAATACTCGATCGAAACCTTGTTTGCATAATATTACTGTAAGCTGAAGAAGGTATTTCATGTTTTTTTTTTTTTTTTTTGCATAGATCAGCAGCGTGTTTTGGCATCATGACCATCGGAGGACGAAGGCCATGCGCTTTGCATCGGGAGAGCTTCCTCGGAACAAAACCCCCATTCGGAACTCATGAATACAGCGTCACAGAAGTCAACAGAATCCCTTTTGTAAAGAGCCGTTTCTGAGCAAGGATTGAACCTTTCCTATGGACCAATGAATTATTCTTAGAGCTTATGAGCACCCAAAATAACAGACTAGCCTCCACAGAGTCAGTCTTTTTTCCGCCTTCTAGCAAAATACGCATTACCCGAAGCTTTTGCACAAATTCCCCGTGGCAATTCAATATGTACTTCAATGAAATGTTTGCAGAGATAGAAACAAAAACAAACATTAAACAGTCCAGGAAAAAACACAACGCGGGAAGAAAAAGTTTGTTTGACTAATGCTTGTCCGCTTTCAATACTTACAGCTTCTTATGTAGGGAAAACAGAGATGTGGAAAGTCGGCGGTCCTATGTTTTGTTTTACGGGCTCACCATTATGAGCTCACTGAAAGGGTGCGGGATGGTCGCAAGATGATCGGAAGATCTCTAGCGTGGAGCATTACACCTTAGCCGGCGCCATCTCGGAATGGATTTCAGTGAACTCGGTACAACCTCTGAATACCGCGATCATGAAAGATTTACACGGAGGTATTCAGTTCTTTTCTTGCCGGCAGGAAGTGAATAAATGGTTTCAATTAAAGCTCTTTACCAGGCCCATTTTTTTGTTTTACTGCCCACGGCAGCTGCACATCACACGACATACTGGCGAATCTTTTTCATTACGCTACGCAGGTTCTCGTTGCGGCTTTTAGAATGCAGGCATTACTGCTGGGGTTTGCGAGAATAAAGCTGCCTACAAATATATCGGCACTACCAGCTGCGGTGGACAGACGCGTGCGAGGCAGTGCATCGTCGTAAAGTCTATGCCGCATACGTGACAGAAGAGCAGCTATTACGGCTTTGGTACGTTTTTCAAAATAACAAAACTACTGTAATATTTATCGCAATGCAAGATCAACACCTAGTGCTGCCTTGTGTTTGTACTCGTCAAATACTGTTTTCGAATCAGTGAACTTCGCATTGATAACAACACAGCTCATTGTTTTTTGGTGGTGAGACATACAAGGTGACCGTTCGTCTCATTGGGGGCGAATTTTATCGCCCACCTGCTAGCAATGCGGCTCTATTCGCCAGCTGCACAAAATTAACAGTCCAAGAAGAAAACGACCAAATATCATGTAGGTCAGTCATAAGCGTCAGAGGCTCGTGAAGTTTAGCAGTATTTTCTGTATTACTTTTTGTTGCCTTAGTTCTGTAGTAGCTCTCTCTTGTAATTACAGAAAATGTTGATGTTATTGCAGCAAATTACGTTCGCACAGCAGATTTGTCATCAAAGACCGCAAAGAATTCTGTCATACTGAAATTTTTCTGTATTTTTTGCCGTCTAGGATACATGCTTCTTTTGCGGAGACTGCGTTATCCTTCGCGGCTACTTTAACCTAACCACGGTTGTCTGGAAAATTGGTGTATGTTTATTAGTCTCTAACAAGAACGAGTATTTTGAATTTAAAATTATGTCTGATACCCTTGGGTTCGCTCCAAATTATTCTGAACCCACTCACGGGTTTAACATACTGGACCTGCTTTTTTCAACAAACCTCGTATTGTCAATAATGATTGTGTTTTTCGAGGAATCAGTGCCCACAAAGAGGTGGTCGCCGACTCAGCCCTTAATACTCGCAAATGCAAAAAGATAAACACAGGAGAACTTTCGTTTTTTAATCAGGAAGCCTGCCACACCCTACCAGAAGCACTATACGGAATCTGTTTTTGTCGTTTGAATGCTTTGTGGACACACAGGACGTAAATGAGTTATGGATGCTATTCAAAAACGATTCTCCGTTTAGCCTATTCTCATCTTCCGGCCAAATCAGCCTCAAACCTGAGAAAATAGAGAAGCCATAGACCACCGTCCCTCTCATTCATCTCTAAAGAGAAGACGATGAAATTATGTTCAATATTGCAGAATAATCCTCTGAATAGCATTAATCAATTAAAGGAGTTAGCGTGACGTTATAGGGTTAAGTTAATGAAGAGCCAGAAAAAAAGAGCCCCATATGGTAGAGAAATAAACACTGGAAATACATAAAACAATGTCGGAAAGATAAGGTAGAACTACCTGCTCATAGTACGAAGGTCGTGTTGTCATCGATAATTTTGAAAATGCTACGATGTTTTCGAATTTCTTTTACTCAGTATTTTTACCGGTGGTAATGCTCTTTCCCGCCAAAAACGGTGCTGCCTATTTACATAGATCAAGTTGAACGTGCTCGTACCGGTACAGAGAAACTGGTAGAAAATAAATACAAATTCAGAAACTTCTGGTTCTGATGTCACCTCACCGAGGGTTTTGAAAACTTTCTCTGCCGCTGTGGTCGTTTACCTCTAGTTAATATACAGTACGTGGTGAGCTACCTAATAAAGGGTGAGCTACCTTACAATTGGAAAACTGCAAATGATGTACCTATTTTTCAAAATGAATCAAAATATAACGTTTTGATCTAAATGCCGATTTCGCTTACCCCTATTTGTTGTAAAATATTTCAACATATATAGTTTTCCGCATTATTGAAGCACATTCTCTACTGGGTTCTCAAACAACCACCAACATAAATATAAAAAAGAATTTGATTGCACAACACAGTCTATTGTATTCTACCATGATGTTCAATTCAATTGCAGATTCCTAGACTTCGGGGGGGCTTTTGAACATTTCTGCCATTGTATTGTGTTACAAAATCTAAATAATGAAACAGACACTCACGTAGTCAGATGGATTCATGAACATTTGCAATCACACAAACAAAATGTAGTAATCAACGGCATGAGCTCCGATCTGGGGTCGGTTACGTCGGGTGCGCTTCAGAGTTGTGTTTCGGGGACACTTTTGTTTTTAATTTAAGTTAGTAAGCTTTCTCCATCCATGCAGTCCAAAATTCAGACTTTTGCCGATGACATCGTTTAGTACTCAAAAGTGTCCGGAGAAACGGATTGCACACTCAGTTGATAATTCAAAGCATGTAAAAGTATATTCTAACGAAAAGAAGTCCCGGAACATGAAAAAAAATGTGTGCATGTATCCTTCCGTAAAAAAAGCACATGCTACACTGTCAATAATCATAACACGAAAAAGTTCTAAAAAGGGAGCCTGCACATATATATTTGGGCGTCCTTTTTTCCAATAAGGCTCATGGACAGCTCAGGTTAATAATGCAATCAGAAGCGCTGGCCGATTTCTAAGCTTTTTACAGCGTAATTTACACACCGTAACTATGACCGTAAAATAGGCCGCGTATTTTGCGAATGTGAGGTCAATTTGTGTGCTTTACAGCCCTGTGTAGGATTCGGGTCACTTTATTCAAATTAATGCACTTGATAGAATTCAATTTCTTGCCCTGAGATTCATCCTGGGTGGTATGACCACATTTATAGCTCCGCTATGTTAAACAATATGGCTGCCGGCCTCTTTAAAAACGTAGGAAAAAATCTACGGCTGAAACATTTAACTCAAATTATCATAATAAAACTGGAATCACTGCGTCTTCATATCGTTACGGCCGAAGAAGAAGAAGCGGGCAATGGCGTGGACAGGCGCGCTCGCGCTGGGCCCGCCATCATTCATTAAACGTCATCTATCATCGCCATCGGTCATGTTCTGTCTGCTTTCTTCATCGGCTTGCCGCCCCATAAATATATTTTGCGCCGCCACAATATCTCTGCTCCAAAAACGATCACAGCTGGAATTTTTAATTTACGCCTCCATGAATAATGGTTTCTGAAATTAATTTATTGTTCGTACTATTCAAGCTGGGAATGGTTTAACTGCATACGGGGTGTCCCGCTTTTACAAAGCCATTGTTGTGGACTCGTTTTACAAAGCCGTTTCTCGTCCACAACAATGACCATGACGTTGCGGTGGGATTTTTTGGCATGAAGAATAAAGATAGTGACGTAAAGGCGTTAATACTTTTAATTACTGAGCCGCAAAACTTATGACATCAAAGTCAACAATGGTTTATTCGTCATAGCAGTCTTACCCAAATGAGGTATAAAGTAAGCAAATTATTTATAGTGTAATGAGTATAAGTCAGTTACATTAGTCTTTCCGTTCCTGTCACCACGCGCTAACCTTCCGACAAATCGAATGTACCAATGCAGGAAACAATACCACTCGTGGTTTGTATGTAAAGCAGTTAGACATGTATATGACTGAAACACCTGAGAGAACGTAGAACCTTGCCTGTAATGGCCAGGCAAAAACATTGATTGTTGTTCGTTTGATGACAACCATGTTTCAGAACATCATATCAGGAAACTATTTTAACTCTCTAGGTTTTAAAATTTATAAGCCCTTAAAAATATTTGAACAGACTTCATACATTGAAATGAACAAGAGAACTGCGTAATGGAGCGCATCCGCCGACTATGATTAAATTTGCCTTATATGTTACTGTCGCGATAGGCGGCCATTATTCTCCTTTAGGCGAAAACATCAAGATCAGTGTCTCAAGAAAATATTTCCGGACGCTCCAAGGGTAACAACAAACGTAACGCAAACCTCAGAGATATTCTAGTACATTCTAAGCTCGACAACAAGCATCCAACACAAACACACCCTTGCTCTCGACCTAGATGTAAGACGTGCAGTCATATACAAAAAGACACCACGGTTAAAAGCAATGCAAGCGATTTCACTTTTCACATAAATCAGGCTTTAACTGCACATCTTCAAACGTTATCTACCTTCTAGAATGCTCCTTTTGTCATAAACAGTACATAGGAGAGACAGGACAACCAATGAACATACGGCTTAATGGACATCGGGCAGACGCAGGCAAAAACCTCCCGAAAGCAGTTTCCTAGCATTTCAATCAGAAAGACCATAAGTTCGAAGAAATTAAATTGTATATTCTCCAGTCAGGCTTTAAATATGCAAGGGACAGAAAATATAGAGAGGCATATCTAATTCATAAATTTAGAGCATTGGAACCAGCAGGAATAAATATATCTAAGGGAACGTTAGAATTCCTTAGGTATATATTCCCTCTCCATCATAACTATTTGGGAAAACAATCTCACATAGCGTTAATTGTACAGTTTATTCACAACGCATGTACACTCTATTCCCTTCCGCAGTAGCATAACATTAATGTTCCTCTAAACACATTTCCTCTTTATCACTTGTTGCTTGAATTTGTCCTCAAACATTTTTATTATTATTTTTTATTCCTTTTTTTCGTGTTAGTTGCGGTTCCCTGTGCTGTTATTATCCTGTGACTTTATAATTCTCCCCCCCCCCCCTTTGCAGAAAGCTTTAAGAATTGTCCCCCTTAGATGTAAGCCTTAACAGGGCCCTTTGCAAAGCTTCCCTTTGTAAGGTGTATCTGCACCAAACCGGCGTAAGTGGTGACTAATCATTTACCCCATACTGTGGGTTTTTTTCTGGTACTGCCGCTTTTACTTCTTTTGTAGGCCACAGGATCTCTGGTTCCAGGTTGCGATACATACTTAAGATTGGTATTTTTTTATTTTTAAGTTGTGGTTCACTGTGCGGTTATTATCCTGTGACTTTGTACTCCCCCCTACCCCCTCTTTTTAAGAATTGTCCCTCTAGATGCAGGGCCCTTTGCATAGCCTGTCCCTTTGTAAGGTGTATCTGCACCAAACCGGCTTAAGTGGTGACTAATCACCTACCCGGTATTGTAGTTTTCCTCGTACTGGGGCTTTTGCTTCTGTTGCAGGCCACAGAATCCCTAGTACTAGGCTGATAAGTACATACTGAAGATTTTATTTTTTCACTTCATGGCCCACTTTCTTCTCACCCATTATCTCCTCCCCACTCCTTCATACCCACTTTCCCCTCCCCAGTTTTTCTTCTTCGGAAGCAACAGCGTATTTAAACCCCTGCCAGTGATGATCGCTATGCCCAGACGAAGACAAGTCCACTTGTCGAAACGTTGGCTCGTCTGCGAACTGAAGCGTACCCCATTTACCCTTGTTCAGTTCTTTTTCATAGCTTTAATTTAGACATACGCACACAAAATGTCTCAAGACAAAATGCAGCATGCCAGATAAAAGAAATTGACTGGAATTTATTTCGGTTAAATCGAAGTTTGTGCGAGAGTAAGGAATTTGTGTTTGGTGCTGCTTGTTTAGAGCCGGTTCAGTTGCTGTTTTTACATCATATTTTCCTTGTACGCACTTTCTGGGGCTATAGCCCCGTGCGCTGCAGTTGCAGCTGTACATTCTGCGAAATCTGGCAGAAGTTTAAACGTGGCATCAATGATTAGCTGCGGCAGAACAGCGTGGTTGATCTTGAAACTAGGCCCATCGTTAAACCCTAGCCATCTGGGAGTCACCAATGTTAGGCAAGCAAACATTGAAGCTAGGTATGGGATTCAGGAGACTGAAAATGTAATCTCTAGCCGACAGATCTGGTGCAGATCTACCCGTGACAGTGTCTTGTCTTATGCACATAATCTTTATTTTTACATCATTTATTTTTAAACAATAGTGAGTTAAAATAAATACAACTAGCTGCATAATGTGATCTTCCTTAGAGGCCTACATCTTATTTTCAACTTCATACGCCATCTGCGAACACTCCACTCTATTGAATCACTCGCACTTTCTGCCTATCCTAGTAGTAAATTGCTACCACAAATATTTGGCACGTATGAACACTAACTTTGTGCCCCTGTTCTCCTTTTGCTTCTCCTTCGTTATAGCAAATTTTAAGACATGTGTCTTGTAAAAAGGGCAAGCCCATGAAGTGTGTTTCACTCGTGTTTGTATGCAAATGTCTATTTAAATTATGCCGTCACGACTCCGCGAAAAATGCGAATAAATCAATATTCAGTGGGCTTGAGTATTTAGGTTCAAGCGTATAATATAGGAGTGCAACGACATTCGCCCCAGGAAATGGCATAGAGCCGTCCACAGGGAGGAGAAAGTATATGCGAATACACTGCATGCCTTTTGTTCAAAAGGTAATGTAATTTCTTATCATAATCCTTTGATAACAGGAGGCTGAAAACTCGTTCTAGGTAATGTATCGCCACAAACATATGGCAAAGTTTTTGCATAGAACTTACGTGTCAGTGGCACTGATGAATGTCTCGTCAGATGGTCTGCTTCACCCTCGTGCACTTGCCCAGAGTGCAGCAGAGCGGTCTTGAAACTAAACTGCAGCCCTGTGGCGACAACGCTGCAGGATTACCGTGCTCAGTCCAGAGGAGCCTAATGGTTTTTAAACGACATTGTCTGCGCTGAGATTATCGCATGGCCTTACTTCCTTAAATATCCTGAAAAAGCAAAGCTGAGCGTAACCACTTCTTAATGACTTTAAGTTGAGGCACGGGAAATTCTATGCAAACTCTTGATGAGTTTTTAATTGGAAGGTGAGATTTTCCTATCGTAAGTAGAATGTCAGTTCCTGTACCTGCAGGGAACATTTAGACTTAACAGAAACGATATTATGATAGGAAAACTTCTGTTTAAATAACAACTGGAATGCATACCCGTGTTTGTGCTCCTCTGTTGTCGTGTTCCTTTGAGGTATAGCCGGACGGGTTCACACTTTGCCACAGCAATACGCTACGCAACCTCCAATATGAGGGATATAAAGATTTATATGTTTAGAAACAGCAAGTATCTAGTATCACATTGAATTTGGGCGCTGGAAGCATCTGATACTTCATCGCAAAAGCAATGACGGTGATTTACGTTTCATACAACCAGAAGGATATTCGCGATTCTCGAGGTAAAGTAAATCTCGTTCTAAACAGTGCTACTCTTGCAAAAGGCATGATATTGAATAAATTAACGCATTTATTTAAAAGTACAGAGCTCATGCCGATAGGCTTCCTGACTAACTCGCGAATCTCTCTCACTTGCGGCAGCTAATTCATGCGAGTACCTTTTTTACGTGCTTTGGACTACTATGCCGAAGAGCTCTGGCTTTTATCTGTCCACTTTCACAAAGATGTAAGAGCAAAGAATGCATTGATTCTGGTCCTTCTTCAGATTTTTTTCTTTCTTCATCCAGATATATACCGAAAATCAGTCTTTAAAGAAAACGTCATACAATTGTTTTTCAGGCAGTCATGGCACCAAATATTTTATAAAACTGAAGACGTGACTGTGTCGCATTGTACAGAGTGTGAGGTTCAGTGTCCTCCAAAACGTAGCTGATAGCTCTCTGATGGTCCTTTGGAGTCAGCGCAAAACCTAGTGGCTGATCCAGATTATAGGTCTTATATTACGAGCTGCAATGTATCAATACTAACCACCGTACTCTAATCGTTTTATCGTAAAAATGTACGTGTTCGAAGAGGGGAAGTGAGGGCTCCCATGCTGTACTGAAAAAAAAAATTCAAAGCAAGGTTGTGTCACAAATTCTAGACACCATGTATGTTGAATGCCACAGTAGGATCCGCATTGTTCTCATCTATTCACAATGATTTCGTCTTGATAAGGGAAGAGTTGAAACTGCTCACATCAAGAATGTACTGTGACTGCAGAACAATTATTTAAGCGAGAAAGTATTGATTTGAAAGACGACCAATATTTCTGGCTTCTCAAGTGGTCATATTCCTTTCCTTCGCTTTATTTATCGTAGACGATTTGAATAACTTTTCCCTCAGATATTCAACCGAAATAGTGGTTACTCTCTCGCCATTATACATTTACATGCAAAACTATTTTTGTGTTCCCAGTTTCGTTTTCCGATTTCGCCAGATTTATCGCAGTCACATTCTAATAACCGGAATTTCCGGCAATTCTTCTATAAAGCACCACTCTCAAAGCTCGCAGTCCTGAGCAAGGAATAAATCACCTTAGTCTGACTAATGCAAAACACAAATCATTGGCGATCACGTTAAAGAAATGATGCAGGGCCGAGACGAGAGAGGTGTGTGATGAACTCCCAGGCCATAACGTGGCGGCGGTGAGCAAGAAATGTAGAGGTAAAGTGATAAATACGATTATGAGATGATAAGTAGCTGGGTGTATGGTAAAATATAAGGCGAGGGAGGAAAGAGTGGATATTGATATTTGGTTTCGCCTCGAACGCATCTTCAATTTCTAGAGAACACTGTTCCACATCCGGCTTCTGTCCTCTCTTCTTTTCCCTAACATAATCAGGGGCTCTCACAAGTCGTTCATCTTTGTAATGAGGAGCCGGCTTTCGCCATGTGGCGCTCAGTGCTATTTACTATGCGACGCCAACGTAACTTGGTGAATGCGAGGCCGTTATCTGTTTCCCGCCAAATACAGTATGCGGCCCTGTGGCCCAAAGTGCATTTTAAAAAAATTGAAAACAAATTCGATAAGGAACCGGGAACTTTTCGCCGAAGAGGAAGGGGAGAAGCATGGGAAGGAAGGGGGAAGACGAGCATTTTAAAGGAGATGGGTAAAGATAGGACGCCTTTATAAGAAGGACACAGGGCGCTGTCGGCAGCGATACGTTTAAGCGCGAAAAATAGTTATCTCAAGAAAAGTGTCATAAGTAACCGCGACTGCCCTATATAGATAAATGAGGGCTAGAATACTGATAAAGTTCGCTGGCAGTGCAGCTTCACACATCTATAAAAGCAGTCACCACAAATTAATTTATGCCAGTCATTATACAGCCCAATTCATAAAGTTTATGTGCGAGTAGTCTCCGAGAACATGCTGTACATTTTATTCCATTTCCTAAATAAATTAGCCGAGTTGCACTGGAAGCGCACCTATTATTGTTTGTGATCTCAATTTCGGAATTCTGCATATAAAGCAAAAATTGTTGTCCGAATATTCCTAAACATATTGCTAAGGGGTTTGAATGTAATGGCTTAAACAGCTTTATTTTTCTGAGTCGTGCTGCTTTTGCAGACATCCATGCTTATTGAACGCCATACACTTCCTTTAAAATTTAATTGCTTCAGTGGCCTTTATATTGAGAGGGTTCTAGAAGCAGTAATAATGGATTAAGAACTCAGTACTAGTTAAGCTTGCGACGGTCCCTGTACGTGCTTGCAAGCGAATATTTTGACGGGGTCGTAGCTCTCGTAGAGGGACTTACATAGCGACAGACGCGAACAGATGCCAAAACATAATGGAGCCATGCCTCCTGCCCATAATCTCAGCTAATGACATCTTTAGAGGAACGAAGACTTCATTTTCCTAGGTGAACCGCTTGGACAGTTCTCTACATGACATGGCATTTTAGGTTGGCGCAAATTTAGAAGATTGCAGTCTTGGTAACCGTCTTTTCATAATTAAAAGCAGGGAGTGAAAGCTGGATCTGCACATTGAAGTTGTAAATCTGTCCCTTACCGCATATCCTGAAATTGTTGTAGAAGCATAGCTGCCCCGTTTTGCTGTTTTAGAAATTGGGCGCATTGGACGGTTTGTGGAGAAAGCACCTTATTGTCTAGAGCCTCAGATATCGCCTGAAATTAGGAACGCAGCTTCAATAATCAAGACAAAAGTTTTAGTAACAACTTAATGCTTTGTGCAGGATGTAGCATAGAAATGACCTATTAATGCGTTGCTATTGATTGAGTGGCATTGATTTAAGAGAAGGAAGAAATGCACAAAACAATCTGTGAGCGAGCGCCATGGCTGCAAACGTGTAACATTTTAAATGGCGAAAACGGAATGGCGTTTTCCACTTCTGAATAGTCATTATTGCCTGACATTTATGAACACCAGAACAACAGAAGATAGTTTTAGGAGTTTCAAATGAAAATCAGAAGTTCTGCTCTTCCTTCAGTAGAAATAAAATTTGTTCACTTTCTATATTTCTCAATTTTGTGCAACTACCTAGTAATGAAGTAATGTGGAGAAAGAAGGACAATTCCGGAACAGTAAATTCCTTCCAGAATAAAGAGCAAGGTTCACCCAATACATAGGAAAACCTTCGATGGCAAAACGTTTTGCATAGTGCCAGGATTTAGAGCTAAATAGCCATAATATTAAGTACAAGTGTTAAGTTTTATATTTGTTTCTTGAATTTCAAACAACATAAAACGACATACTTTTAGTCTCTAGCATTCCTGAGGTCCTAAACTAGATGGCGGACGAATTTATTAAATATCGAGGGTGAGTTACCAAGTCAGAATGGAGAAAACGACAAACGACCTGGGGCTCCTAAAAGTTCGCCAAAAATTTAGAAAGTCGGCTACAGAATACAGACGAAACGTTTAGTGAAAAACCTTAAAGCTTCGTGCCAGAGCTTAGGATTGAATCAAATTTTCTGCAGTGCGTATCGCCTGGATCACAGTTTACAATATTTTATAAAACAACTGCGGCAAGAAAAAAAATTTAGTGACCATTCGCAAAGTAAGAGATGTAAGATTTATTTATAAAAATTGTTGCACGATAATATTTTATTGGGAAGAAGCAAGGCTCCAAACTTGCAATACCTTGAAATTGCATGAACGGCGTTTTTCTCTAGATATACGCGACATTTTTCGTCAAAATAATTGCTTATATTGCCAAGCTAACGTTAATTTCTTTGCACTGGGACGTATTTCCAACTATGTAAAGTTTTATTGAGATAAAAAGGTTAATGGGACCTCGACGGGCTTTCTTAATATATCTGGATGTGTTAGGTAAGAACGGTAATTAAGGTCTTATGACCTCTTTTGTTTTCAATGAAATTTTATATTTGATTGACAAATGTATTTACCAAAACTAATAATAATTAGCATAAGATATTAAGTAGTTGTTTTAGAAAACAATTGTATATTGCCGCGAAACCTTCAAAACAGTATTTGTTGTTTTTTTAACAGCCGCCGGCATACAGGCTTATCACTCTGATTCTGGACCGCGTATCAGTTCCGTAATCTTTGTTTGTTGATGCTCGATGCCGCGAGTCACACCTTTATCAGTTTTGTTGTAGCACAAGATGCACCGAGATCTGTCTCGAAGGTTCCGGCCACTTGGGTGTCTTTCCACAATGTTCCAGCCCGTGCTGGTAGCTGCTTGCGACGTTATCTAGATTGTTCTGTGCAGCCTTTAAGTTGAGCGTTGCCGAGTGTGACGGGTATTCTTTGTTCGACGATCGACGAGCACGTTTGTTTCTATCGCCGCCGCCGAGTTGCTTAGACCTTTGTATCCCAGGTGCCACAAACGTGGCAGTGTTATTTTAATTTTTTCGAGGTAGAAAATATGCTCTAGGAACCCTGTGTTCCTAGCTGCCACGAACGTGGCAGCTGGTGTTTGCACTCACTGTCAGTAGATGGCGCCCCGGGTACCGCACAGCAGCATTTTGAGCGTCGAAAACATGGACTCCACGTGCAGCCGACCAAGGCGGTAAGTGTGCGTTATTTTTCTGTTGTGGTAACCTGAACTCTAATAATTTATTATTGAAAACACCGACAGCAGTTTTGCGGAAGTCTAGCGAATATACTTACGCAGTTTCATGTTGCTACGACTGCTCCTTGTAGAGCATTTCACTTCGTTCAGCTTACATACACATTTGTGGCAGCCAGGAAGCTGGGGTCCGTCCTTCCAAAGAAATGCATGAACGAGTATGATTTCCTTGAGCGCTTATGTCAGAGTATTTGCGGCATCAAATTTAATTTCCATCAAGTGAACCTTGATACTCGTTGTCTAGCAACGACTTGTGTTGGTGTATTGATTTTGAAGAACGTTTTTTTATATGCAGGCAGCGCTTGACTGACAAAGAAATTCAAGCAATTCTTTTCGAATACCCTAGTGGAAGTGAGGACGAAAACTTCGAGGGGTCGGATTGCGATGAAGAATACACGCCGCAGGAGAGAACAGTGCAGAATGTCAGCGAAAGCTCTTCAGACAGTGAAGAAGAAGTGCAGGTCACATCAACCAAAAAGAAGAAGCGAACGAAAATTTGGCACTGGGTGAAAAAGGACATCAATATCAATCGGAGAAAGAAAGAAAGTGTTTTGAAGCCTGCAGACGGTTTAGAAAGAGTGAAGAGCCCCTTGAGCATGTTCCTGAAACTCGTTGACTCTGACCTCATTGAGTTCCTCACTTTCGAAGCGAACAGATTCAGGACCCAAGAAAATCGCACGCGAATCCTTCCGGTGTCAGTCCTCGAGATGCGCAAGTTTATTGGCATTGTCCTTTACATGTTTGTTGTTGACCTTCCTTTTAGAAGAATGTACTGGTCAGCGAACACTCGTCAAGCAGATATCGCCGACTGCATGACAAGAAACAGGTTCGACGAAATCATGTCCCTATTTCATGCAGGGAACAATGATGAAGCGCGGGAAAAAGGAGAAGAAGGCTATGACTGTCTCCATAAGGTGCGACATGTGCTTACGAGCCTAAATAACACATTTTCACAAGCTGCCAAACTTGAAACTTGCGTTGCTGTAGATGAAGTGATTATCCCTTTCAAGGGCAGACATTCTCTGAAGGTTTATATGAAGAGTAAGCCTAAGAAATGGGGCTACAAAGCTTGGGCCCTGGCAGGCCGGTCTGGATACGTATATCGGCTTCACATGTATGGTGACAACCTAATCGAAGACCCCCCGAACACCCCGGACGACGTAGGCGAAAGCGGGAAGGTCGTTTTGCGAGTCACTCATGATTGCCCTCCGGGAACAGAAGTATTTTTCGACAACTTCTTCGCTTCCATCGAGCTTTTAAATGAAATGAAAATGAGAGGACTTGGAGCGTCTGCCACCATCAGAAAAACAAGATGTGGGAACTGCCCTCTGAAAACTGACAAAGAAGTGAAAAAAGCCGAGAGAGGATCACTCGACTTCCGCTCAGAAAAGAGCACAGGAATGGTCATCTGTGCCTGGAACGACAACCGCACAGTGACAGCTGCATCAAACATCCAAAGCATTGAACCTTTTGATACATGCAGGCGCTACGACAGAAAAACCAAGACTTATGTGGATGTGCAGAGGCCCAACATCATTAGAGTGTACAACCAGAGCATGGGTGGAGTAGACAAAGCAGATATGCTTCTGTCATATTACAGAAATGACTTGAAAACAAAGAAGTGGTACAAAAGGATATGCTTTCACCTTATCGATCTTGCGGTTGTGAACGCTTTTCTGCTTTACCGCGAAGCGAAATCGGCAGATATGCAGCTGGTTGACTTCAAGTTCCGGGTGGCACTTAGATTGATGCGCTCACTCGAGGGCATGCCCGGATTGAACCGGGATGGTGATGATCCTGTGCCTGCGAGTGTTGTGTCACCAACTAGTTCATTGAAGGCATCAGGCTCAGCAGCTGGAGTTGTTTCAAAAAGAGCCGATCATGTTGAACATTCTGTGCGGCGCGACAATGTTGGCCATTGGCCAGTGAAAGTGGCGCAAAAAAACGCCCCCATGTGCAAGTTAAGCTCATGCACCAGGCGCACAAGGTTCTTTTGCAAAAAGTGTTCTGTGTATTTGTGCGTTGATGCAGAAAAAAATCAACTGCTTTGAGAAATTTCATGCATCTTAAATTTTCGGGGAATTTCTACCCCCCACTCCTAGCTGCAACGTTTGAGGCATAATAAAATTTCCTATAAAATGAAGAGGAATCGTTTTAACTTTTTTCACATGTCTTTCCATAAACATGAACTCTTTAAAAATATAGATTTCAGCAATGTTCACCTCGTGAGACACCTGTGGGATATAAAGGGTTAGTTCTTTTGCGGGCGCAAGTCAGCCCAAATAAACAGTTTCTTTAGTGCAATCATCGACCCCTTCAATTGTGTCGTCGACCTCATCACCACTACGTGACACCTGGTGGAGGTGCTGCCTTTGATCCTTCAAGCGAAGACCCAAGCCGTGTTCCTGTCGCCCTGGAAGACCAGCCTACAGGTCGCCGAGCCAGCCGCCGACTTCAAGGCCTACAACCCGAACACGGTCTGCTGCTTGACCCCATTCGATCTCGGAAGGCATCGACGCTGACAATGGCCCAGCCTACAGCACCGGTTATTTTCTTTCAACCACGGGAGCCCCCCTGCTTCCATGGACTACCGGATGAAGATGCGGGAGATTGGATGGACCTTTTCGACCGTGTGGCAGATTTCAACGGCTGGAATGACGCCGCGAAACTTAGGCAAGTCTACTTTGTTCTTCAAGGACATGCATGAGTTTGGTTCGAAAGTCATGAGGCAACTATGAAGGATTGGGAGACTTTCAAGGAAGCGTTTCTGACTGCATTTTCAAGCATCGTCCGAAAGGAAAGAGTCCAGGCCCTCCTTTAGTCAAGACTGCAACTTCCTAACGAGTCTGTCCTGGCGTACGTTGAGGAGATGAAGCGCCTCTTTCGCCGCGCCGACCCTAACATGCCTGAAGGTGAGAGAGTCAAACTTTTAATGCGAGGCGTCAAAGAATCGCTTTTTGGAAATCTTGTCCGAAATCCGCCAAAAACAGTGGCGGCGGAATTTGAAACGGAAGCGTCTGCCATCGAGAAGACGTTGTACACCCGGATGCGCCACTACGAGCGGCCACTTCAGCCAGACTACTCAAGTCACTACCCCAGCGCATCTGCAAGTGGAGAGAACTTTCGTGACCTCATCCGGGAGATCGTGCGAGAAGAGCTCCGCCGAATGCAGCCATCATCGCAACAACCCCAGGTGGCGACGGTCGCGGACGTCGTCCGTGAAGAAGTCCAGCAGGCGCTGGGCGTTCCTGAAGCGACTGCTGCGACTGCTCCAGCACAACAGGCAACAGCGGTGAACTACGCTGGTGCATTACGTCGCCCTCCGCCCCGACGTGATGACTTTCCGAGCCCTCGCCGCTACCGGCCTGTTCCTGAAAACCGCCCCTTGGCTCTCGCCCGCCAAGCCTACCAACGACCAACAAGCCCCAGAAAGTGCGACGCATGGAGGACAGCGAACAACCGGCCATTATGCTTCCACTGCGGTGAGGCCGGCCACATTCTGCGGCATTGCCCGTACCGACGAATCGGTCCCCGCGGATTTGCAGTCGACGCTCCACGACCACGCCCAGGTGAACGACCGCAAGAAATCTACAACTATCTGCGTAGCGGTGAGAATGCGCCACCAAGCCGTCGATTCAGGTCTCCATCGCCGTACAGGGCCCGCTTTGCGTCGCCAGGACGTAACTATGATGATAGTGTGCGCGGAAGGTCCCCAAGCCCCCGTAGGGGAAACTAAAGGCAGCAACCTTTGGAGGTGAGGTTGCTCAAAGGCGAAACGACGAAGATCCTCCGCCGCCGACGACCACTAACGACGACGCAGCCGTTTCACCGCCGCTCCACACGACGTCATCGACGACAACACGACCAAAGTGCAAACAGACACCGCCGCCCAGCGAAGTAACAACGGTATGCCCCGGCCATAACCTGAAGAAACGACGGAGCCGAGATCGGACACTCAGGCCCACGTGCAATGCGAGGACGCGAACAAGTGACCTTGAAGGTGATGTCTACGGTCGCAGAGTCACTGCCCTAGTAGACACCGGAGCTGACTATTCAGTCATTAGTGGACCGTTAACCTCTCAGCTAAGAAAAGTTACCACCGCTTGGGATGGCCCGCTGATTCGCACAGCAGGTGGCAACCTGATTACTCCATCGGGACGATGCACTGCAAGAATAACCGTAAATGGGCGTACTTACCCCACCAGCTTTGTGGTCTTGCAGCAGTGCTCCCGCGACGTGATTTTAGGCATGGACTTCCTAAATGAACATAAGGCTATCATGGACCTGCGATCCAAGCTCATCAAGCTCTCGGCAGACAAAGCTATTCCTGCTACGACGACGTCGACGCAACACATCCCTCTAAACGTCCTCGACGAAGAATTGAACGTCCCGCCCCGATCAAGTATCGTAGTCTGCGTAGGTAGCGCAACATCGAAATCGCTGAAGGCATCGTCGAAGGAAATATCCAATTGCTCTTAGAACGAGGTGTCGGCATCGCAAGAGGCATCACGAAATTCCGGAGAGGTCAAGCTCAGGTTCTGGTAACAAATATCACCGAAGAATACCGGCACCTCAACAAGGGCACGACGATGGCCTTTCTCGACGAATTAGCGGACCTCAAAGATGTATTCACCCTCCACGACCAAACGCTCGAAGACGCACCGGACCTATTCCGTCAGCCCACATTTGACATCAACCCGGCATTGTCCCACAACAGGAAAGACCAGATTCTCAGTCTGCTTCGAAGCTACGGGGAGTGCTTCTCATCGTCATCGAAGGTACGACAAACACCACTGGCCAAGCATCGCATAATAACGGACGAACACGCCCGACCTCTGCGCCAAAGCCCTTATCGTGTGTCGCCGCGAGAACGCCAGGCCATTTACGATCAAGTTGAAGAAATGCTGCGTGATGACGTAATCCAGCCATCGAACAGCCCCTGGGCAGCACCAGTTGTTTTGGTCAAGAAGAAAGACAGCACACTTCGCTTCTGCGTTGATTACCGCCGCTTGAATAGCATAACGAAGAAGGATGTCTACCCGCTTCCCCGCATCGACGACACTCTCGACCGGCTCTGCAATGCAAGGTACTTCTCATCGATAGACCTGAAGAGCGGATATTGGCAAATTGAGGTCGACGAAAGAGATAGCGAGAAGACCGCATTCATCACACCGGACGGCCTTTATGAATTTAAGGTGATGCCATTTGGCCTCTGCTCCGCACCAGCCACGTTTCAACGAGTAATAGACACAGTCCTGGCAGGCTTGAAGTGGCAAATTTGTTTGGTATATTTGGACGACGTTGTTGTCTTCTCGTCAAACTTTGAAGACCACCTAAAACGACTACAGACAGTGCTGGAAGCCATCAAGTCATCGGGACTAAGGCTAAAAGCAGAGAAGTGTCACTTCGCCTACGTAGAACTCCGATTCCTAGGTCACATCGTTAGCAAGGACGGTATTCGCCCAGACCCGGAGAAAACAGCTGCAATCGCACAATTCCCACCGCCTGCCGACAAGAAAGCTGTGCGCCGATTCCTTGGGCTGTGCGCTTATTATCGACGATTTGTCAGAAACTTTTCGCGGATAGACGAGCCGTTGACGCAGCTTACAAAGGTTGATGTACCTTTTAAATGGGAAGCGCCGCAAGGAGAAGCCTTTGACGAACTTAAGCGCCGCCTGCAATGCCCTCCTGTACTTGGCCACTTTGATGAAAACGCCGAGATCGAAATTCACACCGACGCGAGCAGTGTAGGCCTAGGAGCCATTCTCGTCCAGAAGACTGCCAGACAGGAAAAAGTAATCGCCTACGCTGGCAGGTCTCTCACAAAAGCCGAAGTCAATTACTCGACGACCGAGAAGGAGTGCCTTGCGATCATCTGGGCTACTTCTAAGTTCCGTCCATACCTATACGGCTGACCATTCAAGGTGGTAAGCGACCATCACGCGCTCTGCTGGCTGGCTAATTTGAAAGATCCTTCCGGCCGCCTTGCCAGATGGAGCCTACGACTTCAAGAATTTGACATGACTGTAGTCTATAAGTCGGACCGGAAGCATTCCGACGCAGACTGCTTATCCCGCGCTCCCGTCGATTCTCCCCCGAAGTACGATGACGATGACGCCTTTTTGGGATCGGTAAGCGCCAGCAGTTTCGCAGAACAACAGCGATAAGACCCTGAGTTGAAAGCGCTTGCCGATTACTTGGAAGGAAAGACCGCTTCCCCTCCTGGTGTGTTCAGGCGACATTTATCATCCTTCACGTTAAACAATGGCCTCCTTGCGAAGAAGAACTTCGCACCCAACGAGACCGCGCAGCTTCTCGTAGTGCCTAAAACCCTTCGGCAAGAAATTCTGCAGGCGTTGAACGATGAGCCCACAGCAGGCCACCTCGGATTTGCGCGCACGTTGCGTCGAATCCAGGAGAAGTATTACTGGCCGCGACTACCTGCCGAAGTTGCCCACTACGTGAAGACGTGTCGTGAGTGCCAACGACGCAAAACGCCGCCGATCAAACCAGCAGGACTACTAAACCCGATTCCGCCCCCAATCCTGCCCTTTCAACAAATTGGGATGGATCTCCTCGGCCCCTTTCCATCTTCGTCTATGGGTAACAAGTGGATCATCGTGGCCACTGACTACCTTACCCGTTACGCCGAAGCAAGAGCACTACCAAATGGTACCGCGGCAGAAGTCGCCAAATTTTTTGTCGAACAAATTCTCTTGCGACACGGTGCCCCAGAAGTACTCATCACGGACAGGGGAACGGCGTTTACGGCAGAGTTGACGCAAGCCATCCTGGAATACAGTCACACAAGCCATCGACGAACAACTGCGGACCATCCCCAGACCAATGGCCTTACGGAGCGTCTGAACAAAACGATCGCTGACATGATCGCTATGTACGTCGACGCTGAACACAAGACCTGGGACGCCATCTTGCCGTACGTGATCTTCGCGTATAAAACGGCAGTCCAGGAGACGACCAGAGCGACTCCGTTCAAGCTTGTGTACGGTAGGGAGCCCACGACGACGCTCGACGCAATGCTACCGCACGTAACCAACGAGGACAATTTTGACGTCGCCGCCTACCTGCAGCGTGCAGAGGAAGCCCGACGACTCGCACGGCTGCGTATTAAAGACCAACAGCGCACCGACAGCCGACGATACAACTTACGACACCACGCAGAGTACAATCCAGGAGACCAAGTGTGGATTTGGACACCTGTTCGCCGTCGCGGATTAAGTGAAAAGTTGTTGCGTCGATACTTTGGGCCGTACAAAATCATTCGCCGCGTCGGTCCACTGGACTATGAAGTCATTCCCGACGGAATGTCAGCATCACAACGGCGACGCGCATGCCCAGAAATTGTACATGTTGTACGACTGAAGCCATATTACGCGCGTTAAAGAATGTGTGGTGTTTAAAATTTGCAGTGCTTATGTTTAGTTGCTTTATTTTGGAACATCGAGGCGATGTTTTTTTTTAAGGCGGGAGTAATGCCGCGAAACCTTCAAAACAGTATTTGTTGCTTTTTAACAGCCGCCGGCATACAGGCTTAACACTCTGATTCTGGACCGCGTATCTTTGTAATCTTTGTTTGTTAATGCTCGATGCCGCGAGTCACATCTTTATCAGTTTTGTTGTAGCACAAGATGCACCGAGATCTGTCTCGAAGGTTCCGGCCACTCGGGTGTCTTTCCACAATGTTCCAGCCCGTGCTGGTAGCTGCTTGCGACGTTATCTAGATTGTTCTGTGCAGCCTTTAAGTTGAGCGTTGCCGAGTGTGACGGGTATTCTTTGTTCGACGATCGACGAGCACGTTTGTTTCTATCGCCGCCGCCGAGTTGCTTAGTTCTTTTGCGGGCGCAAGTCAGCCCAAATAAACAGTTTCTTTAGTGCAATCATCGACCCCTTCAATTGCGTCGTCGACCTCGTCACCACTACGTGACAATATCACTAAATGGGGAAACTTCGTTTTTGTCATTTCAAAAAGCTGCAAGTTTGTTGTTATGCTACTTTCACACTAAATTTTTGTCGTGCATTATGGTTTACTCAATAAATCTATAAAAATATTTCTTTAATGGAAGCTACTAAAACGAGTTTTTCTTGGGGTGCTTCTTCTAGTAAAAAATCTCAAATTTTACTACAGGAACAATGCGTTGCAATAAAGCCGATTTCCAATCCTACATTCTTGCACGAAGAAAGCCGTTATCATAACACTTTTTGTCCTGATTAAGGAATTAACGTTCTCAATTTCAGGCTACATTTGAGGCCCTGAACAATTAGGTGTTCTCTCCACAACGCACCGCATTCGACCGAATATGGAAAACAGCAAAAAAAGGAAAAATTTGATTGCAACCTGAACAATAATTTTCGATTTTCCAAAATCTCCAGGAAGGACCCTCAGGACCTCAGAATGAAAGTTTGAATGGTAGGATTGCACTCCATGTCGTCAGGAGACAGCCAAGCACCGGTCGGTAACTTTCGGAGAAGCCCCCCTAGTTTACATTGGCGTGAGGGTTGCGTACCAAACCATAACTTTAGTTCAGAGAGGGGCAAAAAAGCCCTCCTTACTGTCTGGTGGGATGTACTAGGTTTAGTGCAGGGAGGTAGTGAAGGACCCCCAACCCCCCCCCAAAAAAAAATGAAATGAAATGAAATGAAACAGGAAAAACCATTCTTTCACGGTAGGGGCCACTTAAAATGCTCACGTAGCAGAAAATGTATTCAATGAAGTGTTGGCATCCTTGAAAATATTTGTGCTAATACAGAGGACTATTTAGCGAAATATACAGTACTTCTCTCCGCTATTTTGCGTTGTGAAAACATACAAAGTGTTTGCCCCTACGTACACCCATGAAACCAACGAGCTGCAAACCGAGATTGCGGATGAAGGAAAAGAAATTTCTAACTATAACATTGACCGGCTGCAATACCCAGGACAATGACAGGCAGTGAGATAGACGACGGCGTATAATAAATGATTCTGGATGATACAGAGATCCACGAGCGGGATCAAGTAAGGAATTTGTGCCCCACCTGAAGTAAAGAAAGGCAAAGAAGTGGAGGGAAAACAATTTTCTCTTCGTGAAAGAACGCATAGACAACGGAAATCTCAGGATATGAGTGATTGCTCGCAAAACAATGGAAAAACCATGACCACTGATCACCCGGGAGTTTGACCGGCTCAATTTATCTTCGCTTTTAGCCTGAGCCTTCTGCACTGTATTTTCTCGTCAGCGGACGTCATCCATGGTTATGTTTTGTTGGCCCTTTACACTCCCCTATATACACCCTGTACACGCTATACTGCCTATATATTCTGCGCCACTGAAAGTAGGCGCTGAGCTGAAATGATAATGACGATGCATGGGCTGCTTTGAACTCACTCGTTACTACTGCCACTCGCGCGTATGTTGGCTACTGATATTGCTTTGTAGAGTAAAGTTATTTGTTTTTAAATATTGATAGTGCAATCAGCTGTGGTCTCCAAATTACCTGGAACAATAATCCTACATGTGGCCATGAAGTTTGCCAGCGAAATCGAAACTGCAAGAGATGTGGATGTTAGAGTTGTCCTCAATATACGGCGCATTAAGCCAGTGCAGGAACTCTGTTCTATGGAACCGGTCCAGCTCTTCTCACGTAATTGTGATGCAGAACCATTTACAATATCCGAATGCGATAAAATATGCTTTGAATGTTTACGTTGTCCCGTAGTGTGCAGGGTTTTTTCACGCCGCTGCAGCAGGCGTGTGCATTAACAACGCTTAGAATCATCCGTGTAGCTCACATGATATTGTTACGGTTGCCAAGGAAGAAGAAAAGGGCAGGAGCGCTCGCGCTAGGCCCGCGAACATTCATTAAACGTCATCTACCATCGTCATCGGTCATGTTCTGTATCCTGTCTTCATCGGCTTCGTAACATTTGGTGGAGGTGCGGGGTGGCATCCCCATCCTCGCCCTGGAGCATCGATGTCATCTGCAAGCCGGGACCATCGCCGAGGGCCCAGGGACATCGCCGATTAGCTTCGCCCCAGGCCACCGCCACCGCCGTACCACCGCCCAGCCCCCAGCCCGGACCTGAAGACAAGGAGAACAGACATACCAGTTAGAACCGAGGCGAAGGACCCGAAAGACCCAAATGACCCGAGGGAACCGATGGACACGAACACGCAACCCCCGCCCAAGCTGCCCGACATGACCTCGAGCCATCGGTCCCATGGACTCTGGTGACGGATGGTTGACAGCTCTAAGGGAGGCGGATCACCCACGCATCAGACATCTTACCGGCAAGCCGTTCTATTCTTCCTTCTTCCTCTTCTTCAAGCATCCAGACACGCCCATCATCATGCCATAAAATCATTAACATCGCTAAACTTCCTCGTCCACGATCGGGACGATCGCTTGGTGGCCCCGGGTCATGTTACGGATGCCAAGGAAGAAGAAGCGGGCAGTGGCGCGGGCAGGAGCGCTCGTGCTAGGCCCGCGAACATTCACTAAACGTCATCTACCATCGTCATCGGTCATGTTCTGTCTCCTGTCTTCATCGGCTTGCCGCTTCGTAACAATATTTTTTGTAAAGGCTAATGTGAGGGAACACTCACAGTTACGACAGATATTAAGCAAACAGTGTGACAACGAGTATACGTTTCGTGGCCATCGGTTAGGCGGTACTTTTCCGGCTACTACTCAATCTTGAAATTTAGGTGGGCTCATAGCTGCCCACCACGTTTTTCGTTTTACGCCGTATTGCTTGTAGATGTCCGTGTTAGTCAGCTGTATGCTGTAGACGCTTCTTTTCCGCCCTCCATTCCCGTGCGATATTGCCTGATCGCTCTGCGTGCCGAAGCGTCCGCTCCTTCCTCGCTTTGCGTGTTGTCCGATGATATCGGTGGACGCCACCACAGAAGGATTTTTGAAGCGAGAATTTCGCAGTGAAAGTTCCCTCATTTGGGGTAGGCAAGGGCAAGACGCAGTGTTCTAGTCAGCCTTAGCTGCTCGGACCACCATGTAGTGACGATGCGCTGGCAGTGACAGAGAGCAGAGAACAACAAAAACCAGATACGGTCTTCCGGCCAAATCTACCGGTTTCGACGGAACAAATATCGCTCCTCTGCGGAGCAATCCGAGATCGGTAAATTATCCAATTCTGCCATTGGAAACGAAAACTCTCTCTCGTATTTTGCCATTGGAACACCTTTGCCCCAAACAGAGCAGCAAAATTTGATCCTGATCTGCCATTGGAATTCAGTACCATTGTAACTTTCAGACATCACTGCCATGTTGAAAGAATGAACAATGGGGTGATATTTGATGTGCAATCAGATGTTAGTCCTCCTGATATCTGGCCGTGTGATGCCTTAGCGCCTGTAAATTATACCCATTTTTCAAGTAAGGTTTCAATGATAGCCCATCACCGGTCTAAGATTATTGTTTATTCACAGTTGTCCTTTTTACTTTAGCGTTACCTTCTATTCTCTGAATACTGGTCCTCTGGGCAAATCCTTATTAGAGCCTCCGTGATTACCAATCTGTTTTTCGCTGACCAGGCTAGAAAATTTCCGTTTTTTAAAAAATTGTCTACGCCTCTCCCTATCTCTGAAGCAGAGCACAGATCTCCCATTTTTTGAAAGGTCTTCTGGCTAGACACATTTTCATAGGATTTCTTCATATCCGTAGCCACCATCTTGTGCAGAATGAGGCTATAACGTGCTACATATAAGCTAGAACATTGGATCAAGGATTCTCGGTCAGTGTAGCAGTCCTAATTTTGTGCCGAAATTCACATAGATACTGTGTCACAAGTGCGCTAATTGTGCTCACTTTCATGTTAATGCGACCGGCACGCTGCAATTATTTTATTTAAAAATGTTGCCGACTACGAGCATTTTTTATATAGGTAACCTTATAATGATTGCATAGTGGTGGCAGATTTCGTAGCCTTTCGAATTGGGTGATGACATAGTTTTAAATTTCCCTTTTTAGTGTCTAGTTTGTTCACGAAAAATAGCATGAAAAGTTTATTCCAAGTTCTTGAAAATTTTGCATGAAATTTCATGTTGCGGCGCTGTTCCCACATTCGAACATTTATTAGCAGTCAGCAGCTTCAATGTTCTACATCATCATTATTGCCATCTCTAATGCTGGAGACAGTGTATATTTCGAAAAAATAAACGAATTTACGCCTCTACTGGAAACGCCCTTGTTGCTAGTTAGAGTGCGAATCGCATAACTTCAGTATCATCTTTGCTCTGTAATCTCTTTTCCGTGCTTTTAATACCGTTAGAACCTTCTATTGTCTTTCAGATCAGCTAGTACAGACGTTCGTACACCGTTTAGAAAACATAGACTTCGCGTTTTGCGGTTGGCTGAGCTGCCAATCGGTTGCTGCTATTTTGCATTGAAATACACACAGGTTGCCGATCATACTTTGCCTCCTGTTAGTACGTAGTTGCAGAAGGTATGTGTTGGAATTTTACAGATCCTGTTTAATGCCCTACTGATGCCGCTCTTCAGAGCAGTTGACATAAGGGTATTGATGCTTACAATATGGGCCCTTATATTCGACTATTTTATTGTGTTATTGACACATCTCCTCAATTTAGCTTGTATTGTTGCCGGAGCTATGTTTTGTGTAAGACGGCAATAATTGTGATACTCCGACCCCTTTCTAGGGCGTCAGTTCTGAATTAGGCACTTGCGTTTTTGACAGCAATGGGACAATTGTGTGGATTAACAGTGCGAACCTCTTTAACGAATGGTATTTCTACGGTTGAAGTCAATGTCGTATTTGGAAGCCACTGTGCAATAAAGAAAAAGCAGTCCTCTACTGCAGTCCCTTACGAGTGTTTCGGGGTGCAGTAACCTATGTGTTTATGCTATCCAATATGAATTTTGTTTTGTTTGGGGGTTTAACGTCCCAAAGCGACTCAGGCTATGAAAGACGCCGTAGTCGAGGAACCCGGAAATTTCGACCAACTGGGGTTCTTTAACGTGCCCTGACAACGCACAGCACACGGGCGCCTTGCTTTTCGACTCCATCAAAAACCGGCTGCTGCGGCACGGATTCGATCCCGCATCCTTGGGCAAGGTAGGCAAGCACCCTAACCACTCTGTACCACAGCGACGGGTCATCCGATATCAATTATCCCTTGTCTTTGATATGTGTAAGCCATGTGAGGCATCATTAATGATGCATGTGGGCGCCTGAACACAACACAAGAAATACTTCCTTGTACATAATCTCTTTTTCTAATGAAACATATCTATGTTAGCAATATGTATGTATCCATGTATCTATTTTTATGCATTTATATATGCATGTAGAGTGTTCTGCAAATTTATCGGTCGCGTTTTGAATAATTCTCTCTCCTCAACCGGAGGCTCATTTGCACTGAAACTGCGCAAAAGCTTGCGCGCTGTTGGCCCTTTTGTTGTGTATTCTTAGAGCGGTTCTTAGCTTGTTTATTCCCACATGATGAGAAACCAGACCCGTCTGTGACGAGACTGAAGGGAGCGCCAATATTTCCACCGCAGGGCAGCAGTAGCAGCATCTAATAACATTGCAGGAACGTGCCATTTTCCCTCGGCATTTTTGAACAGCGGCGCTTTCCTCCAGCGACGCCAGATGACACCACAGCTGCCTTTTTGCAGAAATATGCGTTGGCGCCGTTTGCTTCTCAATCTAGTCACAGACCTTTCCTCCAGCAACGCCAGATGACGCCACAGCTGCCTTTTGCAGAAAACTGCGTTTGTGTCTTTTGCTCCTCAGTCTAGTCGCAGACGGTTCTGATTTCTGATCATGCTCGGCCAAACCTAGTAAGCACCATGGTCATACTTACCTCGTAAAGTAGGGGAAAACAACGCATTACCTTTGTGCGCGGTTTCAGTGCAAGTGAGCCTCCAGTTGAGCCGGAAGAACTTTTCAAAACGCGCACAATAAATTTGCAGAACACTATATTTTGTATGTATGTATGTACGTATGTACGTATGTATGTATGTATGTATGTATGTATGTATGTATGTATGTATGTATGTATGTATGTATGTATGTATGTATGTATGTATGTATGTATGTATGTATGTATGTATGTATGTATGTATGTATGTATGTATGTATGTATGTATGTATGTATGTATGTATGTATGTATGTATGTATGTATGTATGT
>JAJIZL010018638.1:1561148-1578829 GCA_023969395.1 Amblyomma maculatum
TATATATATATATATATATATATATATATATATATATATATATATAAAGGAAAGAAGCCAACAGTCGGTGAGGCCAAGGAAATCGTTGGGGATGGTTGGGGATATATATATATATATGACGTGGAAATGAGGGTGCTCGTTATATTACATGAAGGAAAAAAGCCAACATTCGGCGAGGCCAAGGAAATCATTGGGGATTGTACTTTATGCCTTGTTTTTAAATTTTACTTCGGTAATCACATAAATTAGTAATGTAGTCTGTTTAGGGGAAAGATAATTAAGCACAAAGTAGAAGGAAAAACAACGTGCCGATGGTGGAAACCGAACCCAAGACCACCGAATATCGCGTCCAGTGCTCTTCTAACTGAGCTACATCGGCCGCTGTCTCACCTGCTACTTTCTTTGGTATTAAAACACTCTCAAGGTTCGTATACGGACAACATTAATACCCAAGAAAGAAACACAAAGGCACAAACAAAGCGTAGGCAGGTATAATACCTAATAACAAGGTAGGCATAATACCTACCTTCCATAAGGTAAGTTAAGCTTTGATTTCTTTTCTGTCACCGACATCGCAACTGTCTTTTCTATATTGATAACCATTTTCCAGATACTACACCACTGCACGATGTTGTTGTAAGAACCGTTTAGTCGCACTTGATCTTCTGGTTTATTTATTTGCTTATAGAGCACGCAGTCATCTGCGAACATGCGTATGTTTACATCCACGTGGTGTGCTAACTCGTTATTATACAAAAGAGATAGAAAAGGTGCTACCTGTTCCTCTCATCATCATCAAGAGCAGCAACAGCAGCCGGACGATATCCACTGTTGGGCGACGTCCTCTCCCATATTTCGATTTCCCAGTTATCTTTGCTTTATTTAGGTAGATGTTGCTTCTACTTGTGAAATGTCCCGTGCACGCTACTTAGAAAGCACTTACGAACTTCACCAAAAGAACATTAAAAGTCTGCCACCAGACTAAAGGAAAAGCATGCCGACTGTGTAAATCATTCACTAAAAAAGATTAGCAGCGCTGAGGTGTAGTTCCTGTGATCTGCAGTGTGCATGCTTACACGCCAGCCTCTTCAAGCTATTAATATAATAACCTGCATTTTTCTTTATGGCGCTCTGTAAGCTTTATCTTCTCAGCCCTCCACATTTAAAAGGCATGTTTTGTCCAGTTTTTGTTGTTGTAGTTCACCGCGGCGCATCAACTGTGTGGCATAGGTCTTCTTCTTGGACTTCACTCTAAGTTTTATTAGTGTAGCACCATTAACTCCTATAGACTGCACAACCGCGCATTACAAGAAGCATGTAAAAGGATTTCTTTTTCAAAAAAAAAAAAAAGTTCTTTAGAAATTGAAATATGTGTTTTCAAATGTTTAACTTAAAGACTAATATAAAAGGGTAAAATCGCCTTCTTTTGCACGACTGCGAAGCCAAGCTCAGTTATATCGCTTCTGTCCTTTTCAACCACCACGTTCAGGCTCGAGCTTTCTTAAGCAATCTTCGGCAGCTCCATTCATCGGTTAGTTTCCCCTTAAAGTAGCTCAGTTCGATCTGTGAACGCAAGCGTAACCTCCTCTCGTCACGTCCAAAGTACAACGAGGTATGCGTCCTCAGGCAGCACAACAGTAGGCCTGCCGCTGCCTTAAGCCGTTTTCGCTGCCTGACCGAACTAAGTGATTGCAGTGAAGAGGAAGAGATAGAGTACTGAATCTACTCTGAGTTAGGTTGAGCAGAAAACCTGAGCCCCGAGGTCATTGAGAGAAGTGTTTAACTCTTGCCTAACTGGATTCGGCGGCCACTTGGAGATATCCGAGGCGTCTTCCCTTAGGCGTACGAGTCTGCACTATTTGTAATTCCTGCACTTTGCCTTCGTTCTTCTATGTGTTTCAGGAAGCTTGTTTTTGTTGTGTTCCAGGGTGTCTTTTTGAATTTGTTTCACTACTTACTTTTTCTCTGTCCTCAAAGAAGGCTTTATTAGGAACGTTTACTCTGATTTAGCGGCGTTATAAAAGGGACCATGGGTTTGCGCAGCGAAATGGCAATTTAGTAAAGGCACTTTTGCTTTTCGCGATAGTTTTCTTTTATACTGCGTAGTGAAATGCATATGTAACGTATCTACTGTGCACATTGAAGAAGCGGTAACGAATAAACAAAGGCATGCCGCGTGAACTGAGTGAATAAATCTGTCAGCCGGTATATTCCACCTGAATTCAAAAACCAACCCTTTGCTGCATGTTGAAAAATTACACTTGCAAATTGCCAATTTTGAGGGTTTCGGTCTTTATGCATTAAGAAAAAGCTAAAAAAAAAGTTTGCTCCATTGAAAATGTTTATTCCATAAGATATACAATATTCACTACATTGGACAACATGAACCCGAGCTCCAGTGGCAGAGTTCAGAGTAATGCTTTGTTATCCAGCAGTGGGGATTTCTTGCCTACTACACGTAAGCCTGAGTGCAAGAGGCAGGAAATGGTGTTACGCACAGAAAAAATGTCTTTTGGCATCAACGCACAAGTACATCTAGCAACGTCTGTAGAGATATGCGAACTTTATATCACTCATCTTACATCTTTGAGAAGTATATCCTCACTGGCAGCGAAAAGGACGCATTATTTAAAAATAGTGCTTGATTTCGCAATTGAGCTTCGTTGCAATGCAACAGAATCTGCTTGTAGGTCTATTGAAGGATTGCCTTCATCAGCGGGCGCCTTTGATTTTGCTTTTATCAGGCCTGTTGCCACCGATAGTTGGAAATGATTAAGGCATTTGTAACATTAAATTAAGGCAAATTTACCTTGATCGTGTGACAGTCATGAACGTAGAGATATGAATAAAAATCGAGCAGATATTATTTATTTATTTATTTATGTATTTAATTATTTATTTATACCTCAAATGCCCCTATGGGGTATATTACATGAGTGGTGGGCTGTTATATTAAGAATAGAAAATGAGAAATCTGGGAGGTCGTTATGTTAGTATATCTGTATTAGCGCACGTTTAATTATAAGGTCCATATTGCAAGAGTTTATTATCAACCCGCCTTTTCCTTCTTTTTTTTTTTCAGTTGGCGATCGGGGGTGCGGGAGTGTAGGGTCGGCGGCAAAAGTGTCTGATGATGGTGATGCGTGTATAAAAAAGCTATTTTTATGTCATTGCTGCATGTTTTTTTTTTTCAAGAACATGTACAAGCTAACCCATATTTCAGTTTTACTGATGATGATGCTTCCGAAGTAAACACTGACTGCATTATTTTACATGCCTAGTAACGGGTGTTTTCCACGCATACATTTGTTAAGGAGATCATTTCGGATTTTAAATGAACCCCGCCTGCACCTCAAGTAGAGGGTGTCAAACCTAAATATAATCATGTTCCTAAAATGGTGATGTGTCCTAGCCGAATGAAGCGTCTTCAGAGTCGTGTGGACAAATCTGCTGCATTTTGTCGTTCTGTAAGCTTCATTATTAGTGCATAGAAATTAACTCGCTACTTAAATACCAGAACAAACTGTCAATAGAGAATTTGCCGATGGTGTTAAGTAGCTGACTGACGTCTTTCCTATAAGTTGCCGCTTCCGTAAAGTTGGTTTCTTTAACCATCTATAATCTAAAAATCGGAAAAAAAAAGCTTTCACATGCCAGCATTCCGAGAAAAGAGAGAGAGAGAGATAACTTTTATTTGTCCAACCTTGTGACTATCCCGCTCTTCGTGGGTTTGACCCGAAAGGTGGGACAGTCGTCTCAGTTGCGAACGGTATTTCCATTTCTCAAAGATAATAAATAATCATTTTCATTCTTAGCCACAATATACATAAGCGATTCTGCGTTTCCAGCCCGTTCTTAGTAAAGTCTCTCCCGGTGAGGTAACGTAGAGCTGACTTAGTCAATGTGCTCTTGTACTTGGATGAGCAGATCACTTTATTGGCACGCTAACAAAGTCTAGTTAGGTTTGACGCTATATCAAATTTACTACGCTCAGGCTCGTTTTTATTACACGTTCTCAATACTGGTTGCTGCAAAAACCGCAGTGCTTAAGGTTGGCGCTCGTAATCTCGTCGCCCACTCCCTTTCTCCTCGATTCCTGTAAGTATTGCCTATATATCGAAAGAAATACACAAAAGAAATGAATATGTCTGCCTCGAAAGCAACAACAGGCTATGCGCTATCTGTCTGAGCCTAAATGATGTAGAGTTTCAGTGGCTGCACAGAAAAAAAAAGGAGATGCAGAGAGTAATACAAAAAAGAAAATAAATAAATGGAGTCCTGGTTGTCGAGCATCATCCAGATTTCTTTCGTCAAGTCTATCACTACAGTTCGTAGAACCTTTCAAAATGAGTGCAAACATTCAGCTGCCTGATTTTGGGGTGGGAACAACGGGCTCTAACCCAACTATTAGCCGTCAAGTACGGCTGATTTGCAATCCCTTGCCTAACAAGTAATGATTTCCTCTGCCTTAGCTAAAAATTTCAGAGGTGATCTTCTAAATTAATCGGCTATGGCGTCCACGATATCGCATTGTTTTGTTTTTCTACCCTGATATGTACATACACTCGGATCTGTCATCCTCTGTCTCCATGGCATCCCCTATCTGTGCACTTTGTTTTTCCCCTCTTGACAAGCACAACAGCGCACCGTCTCGGCGTATGCCTAGCAGACGCATCCTCTAGGAGGCTGGCACTAATCGATCAGCTCCTTCCTTGTCCGACAGCTGCCTAGTAACCCTTGCAAGGAAGTTGCGCTGGTAGTAGAAACATTACCCTCTCTGCGCCGCGCTTCTACTTTCGTCCGGCTGGCAAAGAGCTTCTCAGCCGGCGTTTCACTGGCCCCTTGGGTCACTACGCTCCATGCATTGCCTTAGGAGTCTCTAGAGGTTCTTGGCGCTTGTTACTCGGTTCTCTTTCCTGAAATTTTCTTTCTCTTTCGCATGCAATTGAGCCACCTTTTCCCTAGAGCTCGTATTCTCTCCATCCGCGATAAAATTTAGAGCCTCAACATAGTCGACAACTTCCATTCTTCCAAGTTCATGATTCTCCCTATCTCGTTTTGAGTGCAGTCGGAATAAGATGGAATGACCGTGTTGTTACATCTTCCTTTAGAAGCAGTACAAGCGTACAAGTAGTACCAAATATTACGAGAAGACGACGAAACTGTACACTGTAAAGTTTTCATCTGTCTTCTGATGAAGATTTGAATGAGAGTAGAGTTGAACGCGTCTCAAAGAACTCAGTTGGGAAGCGAGGAGAACACGTGTTTTAGTATAGTGAGCCGTTATTTGAATATTCGCTTATCAAAACAACTGCACTCAGCGTTAATAATGAAGGAGTAGAAATGGTCGCAAGTCAGGCTCCTGCTGATTTTCGCCTGCGTTCTCTTGCAAAAGTTAAGACAGAATGTTTGTATTTTTTTTCGGCGCTAATTCTAACTCGCTTGTGTCCGTCAACTATAGTTTTATGTTTAGATCATTATTGCCTTCCGTTTTTACTAAAATGATATTTTTAGCCGCAATTAATAATGAAATCTGACTTTATAAAACTTTCAAAAGGCCTATTTTGCATGCTTAAAACAAGAACGCAAAACAGGCCTCAGACGAAAAAGTGCCATAAGCCCAGATTTATTATCATAAACAAAAATATGATTCTACGCTTTAATTGAGACCTTTTATAAATATTTTGTGAGCAGCTCTTTGTGGACATCATCGAGTTCCAGTTGCCTTGTACCTACAGAGGTTTAGAAGAAATCATATTGATAGCGACAAAGTAAGATGGCAGATATTCTTATGACTTCCGCCCTTATGAATATGAACAAATAGGTCCTCGGTTTTGAAAAAAAATTATGAGGCATCCCTTCCACTTGTTAGAAGCAATATTGCGTGCTTCCAGATGCTCTATAGAAATAGTGATATTAGTCTGTATTTTCTATTTTGTAGCACGCACTTGCACCAATCATGACAACATGTCCTTTCTGTTGCCGCACATGGAGCCTTTACTAGCGTAAACTATTTGCGACAACAAACAACAATGGGAATCATGCTGAGTTTCATGAAGGTTCATGAGTTTCATGAGTTTCATGAGTTCAGCATGAAGGTTTCATGCTGAATCATGAAACCTTACTAGCGATTTTGAACGCAGATATAGCGCCATTTAATCTAGTTTGAATCGTCATTGCAGAATAATGGCCGCGATATGTTTTCAATTTACTTCTAAAACTTGCCACTCGCTGCTAAAATGCCTCTATAGTAGCTACTTATTTTTGTAGGTTGAACCAAATCTCAGTGCTGAAAGCTTTTGTTTTTTTCATCTATTAGATAACTAAAGTTGAGGTGGTAATCATAGGTGTAAAAGTTTGGGCTAGATTTTTCTTTTTCGCAGTACCGGCGATGGCATTAATCATAAACAGTATTGGCAATTCTCATACAACGCAAACATTTGCGGCTTTCAGAGCTGCCTTGAATGCTAATTTGCGTGTATTAAGAAATGCCTACAAATAATCTCATGTCGATTTGCGCGTACACCTATCTGCTTGATTGACCATCTATTGATTGACCAGTGTCCTATGCATAACTGCTACATGTTTAATAAGTTGAGAATTCGATGAGGTTCCAGAAAAATGAAAAAGAACCCTCCACGTGATTAGCCTATCTATATAGGTGCCCCTATTCTACGTTATGCTCTCAATCGCTTTATAATTAATTTTGGTGCTTGAAAGTTCACAATTTAGTGCTTTGTACCGAACAACCACTTTATCTGATTACCTTGCCAACCTTGCCAACCGTGCCCTCTGACCATTCCAGCACCCATTTTACCAGTGACATAGCAAGCTCGAAACAGACGCGTTATTACGAACGTGCGCCAAATTGCCACAGCACCTCAAACAACCTGGTAAGGGACAGCGGCAATAGGTATTGATGAGAAACATTGCGCAAATTCACTATCATTATCATTATAATCATCATCATCATCATCATCAGCCGGATTACACTCGCTACAGTGCGAATGCCTTTCTCATATATTCTGATTAACCCGGTGCTGCGAAGTGCGGTAGTGCGAAAAGAGGATAACCGATGGTCATTTAGGGCAATAAACTAGATTCCAAGAGAAGGAAAGCGCAGCAGGGGGCGGCAGAAAGTTAGGTGGGCGGATGAGGTTAAGAAGTTTGCAGGGGTCAAGTGGATGCGGCTAGCACAGAACCGGGTTAATTGGAGAAATATGGGAGAGGCCTTCGCCCTGCAGTGGATATAGTCAGGCGGATAATGATGATCACCCCGGCGGTGCTGTACAATCTGCGCACACCTGACGAAAGCGAAAGACGTTTTAACTTTATCTGTCTACATAACTGTTTGCATCCTACACGCTACGCTTTGCTTGGAATTCCATTCGTTACCCTTAGCAACCATCGGTCATCCTCTCTTGGCACTAAATGCTCTGCTCATGCTTATTTCTTCTTTTTTATTTGGACTAGAATGTCATTCCCTCGACTTATTTCTGTAACCCATTCTGTAGGGTTCTTACCTCTAAACGATACACCAACCATTTTTTGTTCCATATAGATGTCTGCTATTGCGTTAACTTAAGTAGAATCCTCTTTGTTAGCCTTGACGCTTCAGCCCCATGTAAGCTAGAGGTAAGGTGCAGTTGTTTATATATTTTCTGTTTGAGCGATACCAGTACGTTGCTAGTCATAATCTGTGAGTATTTACCAATTGGGATCCCTCCTAATTTTATTGTCCTAACTATTCTCTTGTCTTGATCCATATACGCGTTTAGTACGTGTCCTAAGTAGACATATTCGCCTACCACTTCCAGTGCTTCGCTACCTATTGTAAACTGTCGTTTCTTGCCAAGGCTGCAGAACATTATCTTAGTATTCTGCATATTACTTTTAGGCCTGACTTTCTGAATTTGCTGTCTATATCTCATCAAACATTCTTTAAAATTAATACTCTGAGTTACCACGGCTATGTAATCAGCAAATAGCAGATTTTTTTTAAGGAACTGTATTGACAAAACCAAATCATGTGTACTTAGAGGATCAAGGATTGCAAGGAACAATAATAATATAAACGCAACATTACTGCTACAATTCCATACGTATGCGAGAATACAACAAATTACAAGTAAAATAATGTAACCACATAATTATGAGTACCAAATAATATACAAAGAATATGGTTACAAAGTACAATAAAGTGCAAGCGAAGTAGATGATACACTTACAAAAATTATTGCGGACACGTAATAGCATGTGCGCAACAATCAATAGCAGTGTAAAGCCTGTTTCAAAAACTAGGCAACTTATGAGGTATTCTTAATCAACCCCTTATTCCTACGTTTTCCCATCCAAAGTAAATGCAGTCTCCGAGCAAGCTATGAATAGTAGTTGGGAGATCATGTTTCCACATTTGTCTACAATACTCTAGCTAAATTTGTGGAGCGATTTACTGATGTCTTTGGCGAACGCAGTTTGCACACGGCGATTGAGCTTGTAATTTTCTTTTGTTTGTCATATGGCGCAGGCAATTAAAGTTCTTCATCGACTGTTTCAAGAACTTTATTACATTAAATTTAGTTTCTCGCAATTTTATATTTCAAGCGCCCTGCTATACACTTATCGTAAGACGGTGAACTTATATATTTATTTATTTTATTTATTTTTTTATTCAGAGACCCTAAAGGCCCGCTGGGGGCATTACATAGGGGGGACATAAGCCAGTATACAATTCATTGTTAAAGTAATAATCAATCAAACAAACAAACAACAAAAAAGAATAAACAGAGCAATGGAGATGGTGAAGTAGCACTCATAAACAACACACCCAGAGATAACATAGCATTATAGCCTAGAAACTGAGTTTAATGCAATCACGGGGAAAATTCATGCAAAAGAAAGAAGACAGCGGTAGGAAAAGAGACGGCAGAGTGGTCCAAAACATTTACCGTGAGTGTAATGATTCAAGGTAGGTTTTCAATGCTGACTGAAATAAAGATGATTCTGTTATCGTGGCGATTCTGGGTGGCAGTTCATTCCATTCTTTTATTGATAAGATTAATGGTGAATGTTTGTACTTTTCCGTCCGGGCAAAAATGGGTTTGACTTTATGGGCATGATCAACGCGATGTGGCGAATGAGGGGCTGGGGAAATATGAGGCCGGGTGAACGGAGTGCTATTATGATGAAGTGTATGAAAATACAATAAACGGGTGATTTTTCTGCGCACTGATAGGGATGGCATGTTGAGTGTTTCATTCAGAGATGAAACGCTTTGATATCGTGAATAGCACGACAAGATGAATCGAGCAGCTTTATTTTGGACGGATTCAAGAATGTTAGTTAGGGTGATTTGATAAGGGTGCCAAATTATTGATTCATATTCCAGAAAAGGACGTACAAGAAAATTATAAGCTTCAAGTCTGGTGTCCCTGTCGGCGAGATATAAGCGACGCTTGAGATAGCCAAGTTTCTTTTGTGCTTTAGACGTAATTTGCTCTATGTGGTCAGTTCATGTTAATGTAGAATTTAGGTAGACGCCAAGGTATTTAATCGAGGAGACCGAGTCTATTAAACCGTTATTTATAGTGTAGATATTGGGAGAAGACTTTGAACCTATGGAAAACTTTATATGTTTAGTCTTTTCTGGATTGATTTGCATCTGCCAGTTGCAGCACCATGCCGTTAGCTTGTCTAAGTCAGATTGCAAAGTAGTTGTGTCGTTAGGGCTGCTTATATCTCTGTAGATTATACAATCATCGGCAAAAAGCCGAACTGTAGAAGTAATATTATCAGTTATATCATTAATGTATATTAAGAATAAAAGCGGGCCTATTACCGAACCTTGAGGGACACCAGACCTGACTGGTGCTGGACTGGAAATAGTACTGTTCAGTTTAATCGCCTGAAGAAGATTGGTGAGGAATGCTTCAAGCCATCTTATTGTATTATTATTTAACTCCAGATTGCGTATTTTCATTAGTATTCGTTTATGAGGTACACGGTCAAAAGCCTTTGAAAAATCGATAAAGGTGCCATCCACATAATGAATCAGATGCAATGAAGTGTGAATGTCTGTTACTAGTTCGTAAAGTTGAGTCTGGCATAAAATCTTCGGCCGGAAACCGTGCTGATTGTTTATCAGCAAATTGTTTTGGTTCAGGTGGGCCATAATGTGGGTGTAAAGAATGTGCTCGAGCAGTTTAAAACTGATTGAAGTTAGCGAAATAGGCCGGTAGTTGCAGAAAAGTGTATTATCGCCAGATTTAGTTATTGGTAGAACATAGGCGAATCTCCAGTCACCAGGTACACATCGAGAATCAATTGATTGTTGAAATATAAGGGAAAGTATAACAGCTGAAAACTCACTTGTTAGCCTTAAAAGTTTAGCACTCACGCCGTCGGGCCCTGGGCTAGTCTTCAACGGTAGACGGTCTATAGCGCACTTCACGCCATGGGCGGTGATGATAATGGACGGGTATGCAAACGGGATGCCTAGCCTGGGGAGCATAAGGGAATCGGAGATTGGAAGTTCTTGTGTGAATACGCTGGCAAAGTGCCTGTTAAAGTGTTCGGCGCACTCCTCTGGTGGTAGTATGTTGTCATCTGTCCCTGTCATGGCTGGAATGGACTGATTTTGCTTAGGATTTACCCTATTCCAGAACTTCTTAGGATCTGTTTTTGAAAGATTTGTGAGAGTGCAATTAAAATATTTCCTTTTCTCATCAGAAACTGTTTTTTCGGCAAGCCTGGAAATTTCTTGTATTTCTGCCAATCTTCACGGGTATTTGACCGACTAGCTTTTCTATACGTTCTCTTCTTCCTGTTTAGGTGTCTTCCAACATCCCGAAAGAACCATGGGTCGCTTTTACGAGATGTTATTGTACATTTGGGCACACATGAATCTTCTATATATTTTAGCTGATCTCGAAATAAGCACCAGTTTTCATTAGTTGAACGGCACGCGAAGCTGGAGTGAAACTCGGTTAAAAAACTATCGAACATGATATTTATTCTTTCGGTATCTGCGCACGCATAGTTTAGTATTTCTTTTTTATTTTTGTTTTTTCAGAGCGAAGTAGAGACAATGAGCAATGAACGGCGCTGTGATCGCTGATTTTTTTCCATGACTTGAGTACATGCAAGGTCAGGACTGTTTGTCAGGATGAGGTCTAATATGTGATTTCCGCGAGTTGGTTTATCGACTACCTGGGTGAGGTGATGGTAGTGAAGGCAGTGAAGAAACCGAAGATTTTCTGCGTGATCATGCTGGGTATTAATAGATGAGGTGCGCCAATCTATGGCTGGATAGTTAAAATCACCGCATATGACTAGAAAACAGCGTGGAAATTTGATCGAAATTTGATCAATTGCGTCACTGAACAGTTCAGAGAAATTAGAGCGGCAGTCTGGCGGTCGGTAGCAAGCACCAAGGACACAATGAATGTGCGAAAAGTGAACAGAGACCCAGATTATTTCTAGAGGCGATTCAATATCTATGAGCTGTGGTTGGAACTGTTCCTTTACCGAATAAGCACTTCTCCTCCTCTAGCCCCGATCCTATCTCGACGGAAAAGTACAAATGACGATGGGAACATTAGTTCGCTGCTGGCGATGTCATTAGAAAGCCAAGTTTCAGTTCCCACAAAGATATCGGCAGAACAAGTGTGAATTATTGTTTTTAAAACATCAAGTTTACGAAATATGCTGCGGAAATTTGCCAAGAGCAGAGAAATCGGATTGGGTGTGGCCGTCTTCTTACGTGGTTTTACATACTGTCATTCAGTGGTTTCCTCTTGGTTTTGAGAGTCAGAAGTATCGATTACAGTAGCAGAGGCGCTTTGTTCTTGCACATGAGGGGCAGAGATACGAATAACACAGTCTGAGGCTGAATCATAGCGATAAATGCCGCCCCTCGTGTGTAGTTTGTTGTAGCGCACACTGAAACGCTCGTTTGCACTGCGTTGATCCTTGGCGAAGTCGCGTAGCCTTTTTCTTTCGTAAAGCACTTTAGGGGAAAAATCCTCATTCAACCAGACTTTTGGTGTTTTGACATCCTTTAACTTGAATGCATTACTTATAACTTCGGTTTTAGACTTAAATTTAAGGAATTTAACAATGATTGGCCGATGACTATCAGCATGACGCTGTCCTAACCGGTGGGCTCTTTCGAAGTCGCCGACTTGAATACCAAGATAGGTACCTATAAATTCTTTGACAATGCGCTCGGATTCAGCATATCCTTCTTGTTCGACTTCAGGAAGGCCTTTGATGAGCATATTATTTCTTCGCATGCGGTTGTTCATGTCCTATACCACACCAATCAATTCACTGTTTGTTTTGTTAATGTTCACCTTGCATTCCTGCACAGAGTCGCTCATTGTGACAAGGCCGTTTTTGAGCCCCGATACACCAGTTAGACATTGTTCAATAGTGGACACTCGCGCATATATGGAGTTGACCTGCTGATTGATTTCTCTTAACGACGTAGTGGTTTCAGCGTGGCACTCTTTTAGCAGCGTGAGTACATCGTCAATCTTAGAACCTGGGTTTTAGGGCACAGCATACGTAGAAGGCCACATTCTGATGCGAAACGCTCACTACGGGAGCAGTGAATTGACCGACGAGCAAAAAAATGAACCAATGCGAGCACGGTACGTACACACGTCATACCCATACGCAGTAATAGGGATTGGCAGTCACTGTGGTCAGGAACTTTGAAAGAACAAAGAAACAAAAGGCCTATCTATAACAGCAAAGGACACGAGTTACGCATGTGTAGTTGTGGCCGCGAATCCCAGGGCGATGATGCCAGGCGGCGGTTTTTATAGGGTTTGATGGCGCGGCGACCTCTCGTGGTTGGCCGGCGTCCCTAGTCACGATGCGGTGCAGGATGATCGCCGGTCCTCAGCTGGCACTCCTGGAAGCCAGATAAGATGGCGAGCTGGTCCTCGGTAGATAGCAAAGATGAATCAATAGGGCTTGGCTGGCACTAGGCAAGGTACGCTGATCTATAACAGCAAAGGACACGAGTTACACATGTGCAGTTGTGGCCGCGAATCCCAGGGCGATGATGCCAGGCGGCGGTTTTTATAGGGCTTGATGGCGCGGCGACCTCTCGTGGTTGGCCGGCGTCCCTAGTCACGGTGCGGTGCAGGATGATAGCCGGTCCTCAGCTGGCACACCTGGGAGCCAGATAAGATGGCGAGCTGGTCCTCGGTAGATAGCAAAGATGAATCAATAGGGCTTGGCTGGCACGAGGCAAGGTACGCCGATCTATAACAGCAAAGGACACGAGTTACACATGTGCATTTGTGGCCGCGATTTTAAGCGCGTAAGCCCTGCAGCCTTGAAAGAGAGATCGATCCCGGTTATAGTCTGTGGCAGTTGGTATTATCCGCTGAAGTTGGCCAGGAAACTCACATTAATTTCTGGAAGCGAGTAGTAGTGAAGAACATTAGAAGCGCAGACAGCGTCTTCTTAAATAAATTCATCATCCATTAAGGCAACTATGTGAGTTTTATTTAAGAAATTTAATTCACAGTGATATACTGCAGTGTACACTCTCGCTTCTCCTTTCTAAAATTTATTATGAAGTGTTGACAAACACTTTGCAGCTGAATTGGAATTAAGGTCGACACTATATCATACTTTGAAACTTGTCGATATTAGCAGCGTTCATAACATTAGATTGTAGTTTTCTCAGAAAGCCATGTCAACTAAGGTTATGAAAACATGTTTAATGCAAAAGCGACCCTTGATTCACAATATTAACCTGACAGAAGTTATGGTGACAAGTCCCGATTGCGTGGTCACCACATCCATGGAGCATTGTAATATTATGAAGCTCTCGTTCCATGGCACTTTGATCGTAAATTCATCTCCCGAAGATAACATTTTCTCTTCTGAACCTGCAGTCTTGTCCTAAATATTTCATTTTTTTTTCATTTAAAAGAAGAGCATTAAGCTTCAAAACGTTAGTTTAACGCCGAATATACGATTTCATTAGCATTTTCCCGTCTTAAAGAGCGGATCCCGGCCTTCTCAAGGGCTGAATAAGACGCTTTGTTCCTTTCTTACCATTCAAAGTTTTCGTGCCCTCGTCGGGATAAGGTATTCATGCAAATTCTTCATTGCCTGCCAGCAAAGAAAGACTGCTGTTATCCCAGCCTGCCAGAAAAATGCTGGAGAAGAAAAGATGTTCACAGTGCGAGTGGCGACTGGCCCGTTATTGACATTTTTATTTAATCTTTTTTACCACCTGCGCTGAGGAATGTAAAGCGGTTACTGCTTCGTCCTCTGGAAGATATTAATCTCCTCTCACTTCTTTTAGAGGATCACAAAATGCACTTTGACAGTTCATTTTGGCCCTTCTTATCTCACCTTTCATTATGCACTACCGAAGTAATGAATGTATATTTCATAATGATGGTTTTTTTTTTGCTCACCACAACCAGTTCATGTATAGAAACTGCACCCAGATATAGCATTTAAGCAGTAAAAGAAACTGCGAAGAAAAACAATCTAATCTGTTAACCAAATTGCGTTTGAATGTATTATTAACATTTATTTTGGGAAGACACTGCCTAGGAAAGATTTATTACATGGCACAGATCATGTTGTAAAAAAATATTCAGGCCAAAACATTGACGACAGTTTAATGTTCTCGCCATCCCTTAATTTCTCAATGCGAGAAGGCTACCTAAATGACATTGTTATCTGTGGTTACACATTATAATTTATTGGCCTACGGTTCGCTCTGTATTTGTACTATTCTGTCTCGAGCACTACAGGTTGATTTTAGTTTTTATAGGCGGTCAAAAATTGTTGTAAAATTTCTAACTTTGAAATCTTCAGACATATCTCAGGCCAAGAGCTGTATGTGGCTACTGTGAGCATCAGATAAGAAGCTGAATGCTGTCATTAGTGTGATAGCTGACTAAATATTCTAACTAGTTTTCTATTTGTTATTTGAGATATTTTGTTTTAGTTGCGGAATAAGAGCTCGTCAAGTATAGGTGAGAGCAGGTTTAATTAGAAAAAAAAATTATGCACGTGTTAGAACAAATGTCATCCTGGTAGGTGGCTTCACACTGTCACACAGTAACGGCAAGTACGACCAACATAGATGGCCGCGGCTCGGCGCTTTGAGTCTGAATAGTGACTGAATAGACTGGGAATATTTGAAACCGTCACAGCGAATATTAGCGAAGCTGCAGTGGAAGCCTAACTTACAACGAACCGCCGCTCGGCCATCTGGCACTCAGGTGATGGCAGCTGAGTGAAGCAATCTCCGCACCCACCCGCGTTATTGCTGTGTTACTGTCTGAAGCAGCCTGACGTCTGTGGGCGTCGTAACATCCCCTATGAATTCTACGCATTTTACCGTTACATTAATTAGAATACGAACTCCAATTCAGCAGCAAGAACTACCCACTTTACAAATTTATGAAGTTAAATGAGATATTTAGGCAACCTGTCTGCTTTCGCGCTATCCGCCGTTCTGAGTTTTCAAGCCATACCAAAACCTAGTCACACGCAAAAATTTGTAAAAATACTCTTTTTGATGCATACCCATGAAATATTTTGTACAAATAAATACATTTCAACATTTATATGGAATAAACTCAACAGACTTTCACCGACTTTGTTCAAATAATAATCGCAGAAATGAAACTGGAAATTTGATTAGCTTTTATGTTTTCATAGTAGTCATTTCTTCTGTTTCTCTAAATTCTTCAGACGACAAAGAAACCCATAAAACATTACAAAAATTAGGCAACGTGAGGAGTGGGCGGTGTAAAAATCTTAAAATAATATTAATGATGTTATTATTTGGTTTAAATGAAAAGAAAGGTGCACTATCTGTTACATTTTCACAGAGATCACCCAAACCAACCTGTAAGGGAAAGTAGGCAGAGGTGTGTGAAGGTAGAAAGAAAGATGTGCCATAGAGGAGGGCTACGAAGAAAATTCTACAACATTAGGATATTTATTGTACACTGCTATCGCAAGCCCACGGAAGCGTCTCCAATTCACCTCCATCAAAAGCGTGCTTTTTTAGCACATTCTACCGTCAATTTAGTATTCATGTATTTCTAGTAAAGATATGAAACATAGCTTGTTGCACAGCACCAGTCAGTGACATATATTTCTAAACATTTGTTCAGTTTTTTTTGTTTTTTTTTTTTTGTTTAGTCCGGAAGTTTTTGCAAATTGAGTGCCTGCATGAAGAATAAATGATTTTTTGTTCCACTAGGTTTTGCTATCTCTTCCAAATTTAACATGATGGCTATTGGTTTGGTTTCGTTTTAAATGGTTTAACGTCCCAAAACAATTCAGGCTATGAGAAACACCGTAGTGGAGGTTTCCAAATATTATCAGCATTTCGGATTCTTTAACGTGCACTGCCAATGCACAGCACATGATCGGTTTGATTTTCGTCCTCATCAAAAAGCGGACACCGAGGCTAAAGTTTGATCTCGCATCCTTGGGTACAGAAGTCGAGCACCCTAACCCCTGTAGCACCGCGGAGGGACAAAATGACGACTAATGGCCGAAATATTCTTCTTTTCAGAAAACCAGCTAGTGTAAGGTTTGTCATACTGTTGCAATTAGAAATGATTGTGTAAAGCGAGATCGGTATTAGTCGAGCGCGCAGTGTAGTGCAGTTGAGGTGGAATATTCCTATTTATAAACTTTTCAACGGCGAAAAATACTGCCGCCTGGGTCCAGCGACTCGGGACAGCATTCACCTTGTTTCCTTAGCCGTTGTCTCACCGTATTTTTATACTCTGGCAAACTATTCTCATTATCCAGCTGTTTACCTAATTTCTACATATTAACTTTTTATTCATCCCCTCTGATTCGTTTGTCGCAATGGGGAGTTAGAAGACGTGAACTTGACATCACCGCATCCGTTTCTGGAAATAGGAAACTCTCATTTACTAAAGCTCCGTAGCGAGATGGGATCGGACGCATTTTCCATAAAAAAAAAATACGAAACTAAACATACGAGACTTTCGTGAGGCACGGTGAAGCCACGTCTGGTGATTATATGACCCAGGGACAATGATGCGGAATCTGGTGAACAAAATAAGCTGTGGCCGTGGCTCCACGGTCCAGTTGCAGAGGCTGGGCAATATGTCTGCGTTTATTTCTTCTCCTATATATGCGAATTGCCACGCGTGGCATTGCAACTACAGCCAGCGCTACGAGCTGGTTCCAGCTGTAGGCAACACATCAGTCCACCACTGCAACGGGCCCGTTCGTTCAAGTCTGGAGAAAGTTTCTTTCGCTCGAACCTCGAGGCGGTGTAGCAGAATGATGGCGCGCAGATGAGGCAGTCATGTGACATTTTTCGTTTGTATTTCACGGGATCTGTTCGGAATCCGCAATAAAAGATACACATGGGGCTTTTTTTATCGGAAATAGTTTTTTCAGAAGGTACTTTCCCAAACTGTATATCGCATGTAATCTCTATGTTCAGTATTTAGCATTTAAGAATATTTCCTAAATAGTAAATAATTGTGCAGAAAAGGAATAAATCAGCAACGTGGCCGGAGGCTCAGGGCCCTCCTCCAGGTAGCTGCAAATGCGAATCAAATTGCAAACCGAACAAGTGCCTAAGTGCCTCTTGTGGGTAATACAGCTGGCAACTGGCTTCCATGGCCTTCTTTGTG
>JAJIZL010018638.1:1593829-1634724 GCA_023969395.1 Amblyomma maculatum
TATATATTTAATGCACTATGTCGGCTAGCACAAGTTTTTACGGGCTCCTGTCTGCCTTGGAATACGAGAGAATTTCATGTATGCACTATTTTGAGAGATAACGTATAATTATGATGCTTTTTGTTGTTGTTCCGGTTGCTGCTGATTTCCAGAATATCTTACAAAGGCAGAGGTTTGTGTGCGTCTAATGGTATATTCCCTGACAGTTTAGTGAAAAAAGACCTGCGTGTTCGCCCTACATTGTAAATCTGTCATATGATGCTGACGCAAATTTGCTCTCAATGATAAGGTTTCTAAGAAAGGCAATGCTGCTTAAAGTTTTAAGAAAAAGCACTAATAGGGTAAGCTTCTACACTACCTGAACTGACGAAGTGTTAAATATGCACGTTTACCAGGCGGTTTACTCGGAGTGAGACTTATAAAATGGTCGTCATGCGTAAGCCCTCACCCCATTAACGTTTTCGCACTAAAGCATTATTTAGACGCCTCATTTCTCAAAAACATTATTTCCCCGCACATCCTCTTACGCAAAGCCACAACCATGTTTGCCTGAGGACTAGTCCAAAGTATAGCTCACATCCCCTGGGATGAAAAGTCCAAGAACACGCTGCTCCTAAGTCGCATGGGCAGCGTTGCCGCTTGTTTTCTTCGCTTACCGAAAGGCTTGCGCAAACATCTCCCACAACCGTTTTCAATGGGCGGCTGGAGTAGCAAGCATTATCTGTAAAACCTTTCTTCTTTCGTTTCTTTTAGTCATCTGCTCGGTGGTGGGAGACGTTTGTCTGCAAACATTATGGAAGGAGATGAGTGATTCCATTTCCATGCTTCCGGAATCCGCGAACTTTCCTCTCAGGCGTGTGAAGGATTATGTCTATGTGAGCCTGCTTTTGCGTGTTTGGGTCCACAAAGTAGAGAGGGTGTTTTTCCTTGCTCTGAAAGAGCTTTTCTACCTCTGAACTGGGCCCATTTATTAACGGTTAAACATTTCCCAAGAATTTGAGGCGTTTTTAAGTGTATTGTGTGCGTTTATTTACGCAACGTCACAAATACACACGGGCAATGAGAGGAGGGGCTTCAGAATGCATTCTTAGCGCAAAAAATACACACGCACAAGAGAGAAAAGGAAGGACACGGGACTGGCGCCAGTCCGGTGTTCTTCCTTTTCTCTCGTGTGCGTGTGTATTTTTTGCGCTAAAAATGCCGTCCGAAGCTGAAATCCATCTAGCCAGTCTACAAGTTCTTGTGAAGGGGGGGCTTCTTCACTGTATTTGTTTTTTTGCACACTTTAGATTCTTTTCCTTTTTTTTACCTTTTCTGTAACAATAAGGAACAAGTAAATAAGTCAAGGGCGTCTGTCTGAAGCACTTTGCTGCTTTCCAATATGAAGGCTGTATCCCTACCAAGCCTTTATGCTGATACTATATCTTTCGATGTTGAAATTGTTTGCCGTAGCAGTCCACGTATGGGGCTATAATATAAAGCTCCGCTGTGTTGGCAGGACTTTTTCCATATTCGTGTTGATAGTAATCCACCAGTTTAAATAGTTGCCATTTATAAAGACAAAAAAATTTGACAGGTTTTTTTTTCTTAGTGCTATTTTATTTTGTCAAAAAATCACTTCAAATGAAAAAAAGGAAAAAAAAAATGATAGTAAGCGGACGACGTTTAGATAAACCTATATAAGGCCACTTGCCCGCATTTCTTCGCGTGGTATACAATTGTTAACGTTAGATTCTATTCTGATTTCTTGCTAGTGTAACTTAATATTGCTATAGAACGGCAAACAATATTTGTGATGCGCACCCAGAATAAAAATGCCTGCGAAGAAGCCGTCTTCTAGACGGCACAGAATATGCGCAATAGTTAGATAGTGCTGGCAGCATGATTTCTCTTTGAAATATTTGGCCAAAACATTGCTAATGCCAAAGAACGACAGAAGTAAAAACTCGAGAAAATAGCGCTGAACAAAAGGTGAAACTTTGTAGCTTGGCATGAGAAAAACGCTCTTGCAAGTATATCCGATTATGAAGTCTTACTATTTCAGCGAGAATACAACATGATACTGAAGCATGCGGAATAAAATGTAATGCGTGCTAAATGCCAAGCAATTGTGGTATCTCCTGCACATGGTAGATAACTGCGACCTAGTGCCTCATTATAGAAATCGGTCAGCTTGACTTCATTGCAAAGTTTCGCGTCGTTTTAATGCCCTTTCAGGTTTAACGGGTCTTTATTCTTCATTCATATGCGCGATTTTGTGATTCGACTTTCAAGCGTTTTTATTCATTCACTTCAAATATTTATGATTTTTTGACGCACTCCGTCGCTCCACAAAGCGCCATTGAATGTCGCACACGTGGTTCAAAACAGATAAATCATCCTCTCAGCGCAATACTAATCCTTGTTGCCAAATATGTTTACCCTTTTCCAAGCAATAAGGAGTCATATAACGCGCGCTAAGATATTTATTTGACTTCCTGCAAAAGCTTGGAGCAATATAAATGTTTAGTAGTTCCTACTCACACTGGAAGCGATGACGATTTACAACGTCTTGTCTAGACATCAGTGAATGCTTGCCCAAACGATGATAAAATATATATCTAATGATAAGAATGTTTTAGCACGCATTTCATTCAGTCACATATTTCACTATGAGCCGTAGGAGCTACGCGAGTGAGAGTTCTCCTCTCCATGCCCGCTTTTTCGCCTTCTTCGTCCATACCGCCCCCTGGGGCCATTCAGCGGTTCGCTGGATAGTGAACCCGAACGCCATTGACTGTGATGCAATATAACGAGAGAGGTTTTTTAACTTACTGCTTCGCCGGTGCTTGATTGTTCATTCTCGACTCGAATGAGGTGCGTGTCGGTCCGAGTGCTACACCGCTCACCGCAGGCTTTAGGCTGAGTCTGATTATACACTTGATATATCATCTCTACAATATGAAGCAGCAAAGAGAAAGCGTGAATTGCTTGAGAAGAAAAAGCGATAAGCTAGCATAGATAAGACACGCCGGTATCACAGTGTAGCGATGCTTAACATTTCTTATGCTCTGATAAATGCGTTCAATCGGGACCTGTTCGGCAGCCTCAAAAATGTAAACCATAAACAAGAATTCCCAAATAATTCTAAATTCAATATTGGCATCAACTGGTTTGGACTCACTTTATTTAGGTGTCTTGACTTCAAACAATGTACCCAATATTCTCAGTATATTTGAACGCAATGTGTTCTCCTTCGATTAAAAATATTGGACAAGGAATAATTAGATTTTTGGGGGGGAATATTATCGGTGCCTTTTGTAGGTTAACATTCAGGTGCAGAAGCGTCTTTTTTCTTTAGTATCTGCAAAATGCAGACATCGGGTGATTCAGTTCAGTTCAGTCGTTCAGTCGTGTCCGACTCTTCGTGACCCTATTGATCATGTCACGCCACGCTTTCCGGTCTCTCACTATCTTCCTAACATTACATAATTTCATCTGCAGTGCCTCGAGGATGCCATCTAACCATCGCGTTCGCTGCCTACCCCTTCTCCGGCGACCCTCAACCTTTCCCAACATCAAATCTTTCTCCAGCGACTCCTCTCTTCTCATCAGATGACCAAAGTAGCTGAGCTTTAACTTTAGAATTTGACCCTCCAATGAGCAGTCAGGGTTTATGGTCGACAATATTGACTGATTTGATCTTCTGGCAGTCCAAGGAACTCTCAAGAGTCTTCGCCAGCACCACAATTCAAACGCGTCAATTCTTCGGCGGTCAGCCTTTTTCACAGTCCAACTCTCGCATCCATACATCACAACTGGAAAGACCATAGCACGAGTTATACGGATCTTGGTTGGTAGACTAATGTCTATGCTCTCTACTAGGCGGTCAAGGCTAACCATTGCTCTCTTTCCCAGAAGCAGGCGTCTCCTAATTTCATGGCTGCAGTCTCCTTCCGAGGTAATCTTGGAGCCCAAGAAGAGAAAATCTGTCACAGCTTCCACTTCTTGTCCCTTGTGTCTTGGGGGTGATTATCCCCGTACAAATGTGACATACGCTGCATCCTGCTTTTTCCAGCACATTGCGAATGATAGGCAGTACGTAGCCCCTGTTCAAGACGAGATACCAGCACTGATGCCGACGTATACCTTCATCTTGTGCTGATCTTTTGAACTATATTTATCAGCATTTAGCAGATTGACCATAGTTTTCTCCTCCTTAGGATTCCAGCTCGAATAATCAAGACGTGATTCGTCATCTCTTTTCGTATTATGTTTCCCGTTTAGATTGGTCAATATATAGTTAACAGAACTGACACAGAAAATTTGCTTTCGACCAAGGCAGTATCATAATAGAGCGACCACTACTTCACCCCTTTCTATGTCTCTGCTTTCACTCCCATCTTTTCCCTGTCCCTTATGGCGCTGTTCACGTGTCCATAAAAATGTGACAGATACAATGCCTTTTCTTTCCGAACAATGAAGTATATTAAGCCGCAAACATATTCACTTCCGATTGGCCTGTCGTCGTATACATTGAGCGTCGACATTAGTCGTATGGCTATTGTAGACGTATGCTTTATTTCAATTTTACATTTTTGGCTTGAACTAATTGCCTATAAGCCTACGTTTTTAGTCATACCTTTTGTTTTTTCCCGCAGCATACTCATACCATTCTCTATCGATCACAACAATTCCTTTGATCGTAACTCTTCTGAGAACGAGACAACATCGCAGACAAGTTTTGTGAACACGACCATGCTGACAAAGCATAGAAAGGCCTTCGCCTTAAAAAAGACAACCTAAATCAAGTTAGTGTCCACACCGGCGCATCATAATGACCATAAAGATTATACGTACTTTCCTCTGTGATGCAGTCTTTCTGATATCCCAACGTCTGGATGGGCTTCTTTCAGCTGGCCACCCCCAATTCAGAAAATAGAGTGTGCCTTGCACTACTACTAACGGCGCGTACGCTAACAACAGCGCCACGACTCACAATTTTTCCTGCAGCGGTCATGAGTCACTTGGGGCAATTTTTTCCTTTGCTGCTGTAACTCTTTAGCCTATGCTCAGAGAGCCGTGAAAACTCTTCGGTACGTCCTCTTCCCCGTTCTTCCTAAGCCACGTACGTTACTTCGCAAGGATTACTTAAAGGGGTCGTGAAACGTTTTCCGGAAATTTTGCACGGCTTGCCTAAATGGAATCCTTATCCTGCATCATGTAATATACCTCGATTCGTTTCATCGCCCGCGTTGATTTAATAGCGACAAAAGCAGAATTTTGGTTTCCTAGCGCACGTCCTCCTCAACTTAACAGATACGTCATAGTGCTAAGCCGGTGAGAAGCTCCCGTTGCCGGAGCCTGCTGAGCCAAAGTTGACCGAGCTCGGTGTATTTTAGAGGTTCTAATTGTGCCCTACTCTACGCTCACACAGGGTTTTTTAATATGGCCGGCGTCCATGCCGACTGTACCAACACCACCTACTGTGCCGACGTCCCAGGTTCCAGCGTCGCTGCTATGGCTATATAGTCGCTACTGTTAAAACATGGTTACATCGTGAACTTTGAAACTTACGCCGACGCAACTTTTCGGGTGCCAGGTCGGCGAAGATGGAGCCTGCGACCGGTACAGTAACACTTGTGTCGAAAGGCCGCGGTAACCGCGGCACAACTCCGGCTTGCAGAAGCCCGGACCGCCAGCCTCCCGATCCCAGCCGTTTCGGAACTACGCAATGGTCTAGAGCACTACAGCATTGGTATGTATGTCCGAGTCTTGCAGCCTAGCCTACGTTCGACCGTTGCGAGAGTGCGCAATCGCTAACTGAAGCTTTCGAACAGGTGCAGCTGCGGGCAGTGCGTGCCGATGCCGACTGCTCTTGAGAGCATCTGGCGAGATCCCGGCGGCGACTACGTAGTTGAAGCAGCCGTCTGGGTGTTACAGATCATCCGCAATTACTCCAAATGCTTCTTGATCATGGACTGCTGGTAGAGAACACAAGGTAGGAAGCTTGAGCGAAAGGCGACATAACTTGAACAAGCGGCCGCCTGATTTTCATTTTCTCGAGCAAGAAACGCTGTAATGAAATCTATTGCTGAAGGCAGTGCTAATAAAAGAAAGCTTCCCCTTTATCGCCACTTACTTGGTATCTTCTACATTGTCTACAGTGCCGATATTGCGCTACGTTAGCGCGAACACAACATCGCTGGTTTTCATATTTTTTTATTTTCGCATAAGGTGCGCATGAGCACGACGTTTCACCATGCAGATTACTGGTTTGCTTAATTCCATGCACGAGTAAATGAGAAAACACGCGTCATCTGATAGTGTGAACTTGCTAAATGGAAAGGGCATACACATTGATGTGAAGTAACGGAAAAAAAAACACAACTGTCCGCACTTCAAAACATGAATACATAAGGAATGCCACAAGAAATGCAGTAAATAAGTACAAAAGCAATCTCATTTCGGAGGAGTCTGTGCTAAGTGAAATTGCATGTAGTGAAGTAGCCTGTCTCCTGCAGAAGCCATGGGAAAATACTCTAAAAAACTACACAGAAGAGAAAAACACACAGAGTAGGACTGGCTTCTACAGACGATCACTAACTAGCCCGACAACTCTTGTTATAGCATGTCCCCACTTGCTGCCAGAACAATCACCATACCAGTACTCAAAATTTTATTTGCTAGTTTTTTTTACCCACTTGCATTAGGTGAAAGTGTTGCATAGTGTGCAAACATAATTTAAAAAAATTGTCCGACTTCACTGATACCATCATCAACACCTCCACACAGTAAACCTCTCCAAAATTCTTCGACACTGGCATCTTACATGTGCTGAAATGTGGCAACCCCCCCAAAAAAGAAAGACGTTCTTCCAAAGGCCAGTACACCGAAACTTCCACAGCTTGAGTAAGTGTTGGAAATTTTACAGTTAGCAAATGAAGTTATAGAGTAGTTTTGCGGCACTTGCAGAAATTGTGGCACGTGAGGTGTTGTGGGGAAACAACTGAGAGCCGTTGACAGAAGTGGACTTGTCGTTTATGGCTCCTTCGAATAGAATGACTCTATGCACAGAGCAGCTTAACGCATAAGTCGCATACTTAACATCTTCGTGCTATGCGGATGATATCAGCTTGCACATTGACGTCGGCCACAACACTAGCATACAGGGTGTAAGACGACTACCAGGTTTTGTCAGTCAAAAGCTGCATTGCCTTCAGGCATTATTTTGCTGCAGTAGCAAATTATGATTGCACGGCAGTTCTAATATTTAGTGGGTCTCATTCTCTCTCAATCACCTGCAGCAGAATTCAAAGTTTGCCATCCTTCCAGGGAGAATATATTCACAGTGAAAGTTACACTGTACAGCTTCTGTTAGATGGGTATTAATTGTACAGATGCATGAATAACTTTCAAATTTGTAAAATACCTAAACCACATTTTCATTTTGCTATGCTGAAAAGTGAATATTGCTTTTTCTCTTGTCAACAGGAGGCACCGCTCCATCTGCTACAGCCAGCTTGAGCACTTGCTTTGGGGATGCCTCGGCAGACATCACAGTAAAGTCCTCTCTATTTGAGATGCAAGCCAAACAAGGGAAAGGTTTCCATCTGACAGTTACACTGGTTTCCAGTTTGCACAAGGTTTGTAGAGTCATCACCGTATTCATTCTGAAACAAGCCAGAAAACATGAGAAGAGAGAACTGCAGGACAGCTGGACTAATAACTGAAATTTTACTAAAAGATAGAGGCAAAAGAAGACTTGCACAGAGATGCACATGTAAAAAAGGCCCCAAAAGACTGTTGACCGACTTCTTAGCCACACACACCTCTTTAGCCTTTGCAGTATAGTGTGCCTTTGAATTTGGATCTGTGGCTTCCATTTTGTAACGAGTGGTCCTTGACCATAAGGAATTTGCTTTTTTTAGATTATTTTTTAGACCCTTTCTGTTTTCCACACGTTCACTGCTTTGGGGTTTTTCGTGCACATGCATTTCTGTGCGAATCTTCTTTTGCCTCTTTCCTTCAGTAACATTTCAGTTGTTAGTCAAACTTTGTCTTGTGCTCCTCTCTTCTCACGTGTTTCGTCTTCTGGCTGGTTATAAGATGAATCAGTACCAACTCATCCAGTTGTTAGTCTTGTTGATATCACTAGCCTGACTACACCCATTGCTGGGCAAATGCCTCTCCCACATCCATTCAAATAACCCGATCCTCTGTCAGCTGCATCCATACAATCCCCACAGACTTCCTAGTCTCATCTGCCTGCCCGAGTTTCTGCCGCCCCCTGCGACGCCTGCCTTCCCTTGGAATCTACTAGACATATATAGGCTCACTTAGAATGAATTTTGTGTACTCACTCCTCACCTATACCTTTGATGGGTGGAATTTTTTTTTAGCACTGACCTCAACACATCATGATTGTGAAGCTGTTATACCCATTTGTATATTTAGGAGAAAGGAAGACAGCGTAGAACCATGAATAAAAGATGTCTTGCTCTAGGTCAACTGCCTTCTAGCCTAAAAAATTTTGAATGCACTGATAAACCTGCGGCCAACCAATAAATTATTTTGAAAGCAACATGTCTCTCTTTAACACTTTAATTTTAACAAAGCTAACTACACCGCCATCAACAGCGAACTCTGCTCATTTCTAGATCTGTTTTTGCCATCACTTCACGACCGGTCCATAGAAACTAACTGGTCCATGTTCAAAAATAAAATTTCCGAATTAACCATCCGATACGTCCCCCTTAGAACCGCCTACACTAACAGCAAAGCGCCTTGGTATAATACACATCTGAACAGATTATCAAACAAGAAAAAGCGTTTGTTCCGTGCAGCCAGACAGTCTTTAAAACTAACTCATTGGCTATCGTATAAAAAAGCGGCTAAATGTTACATCACGTCTTTAAGGTCAGCTAAGTTGTCTTTTTTAAACACTACTCTTCCACAGTTACTAAAGGCTAATACAAAGCGATTTTGGAATGTCATACGAGGGAACACTAATAACACTAATAACAACACCATATCATTGCTCACTAATTCAGGGGACTCAGTGCCGTCTCACCTCTGTTCAAAAGTACTTAACGACACATTCATTCAGTCATTTTCATCCCCTGTACCCACCAGTCATATTCCAGTTGTGAATGCTACCAATTATCAGCTCATGGACCCAATAATATTTGAATCAACAGGTATCAAAGCTTTATTAAACAAACTGAAACCCAAACTATCTTGTGGAACTGACGAGATAAATATTAAGTTTTTGCAAAATACTGTAGAATACTGTTCAATAATACTGGACTGCATTTTTTCGCAATCTTATGATCTTGGCATTTTGCCCCATGACTGGAAATCTGCTAAAGTAATCCCCATCCACAAATCAGGTCCAGCACACGATCCCCTCAATTACAGGCCTATTTCCCTAACATCCGTACCTTGTAAAATTATGGAGCACATTATATACACACATCTTGTTAACTTTCTCGAAAATAACAACTTTTTTTCAAGTGCACAGCATGGATTCCGTAAACTATTCTCTTGTGAAACTCAGCTTGTCTCCTTCACTAATGATTTGCATGCCTATTTAGATTCTGGCTTTTCGACTGACTGTATATTTCTTGATTTCTCTAAAGCTTTTGACAAAGTAAGCCACGCACTACTCCTTCATAAACTCAGCTTTCTGTAATTAATTGGATCCGCGCTTTCCTCACATCCCGCGTACAATTTGTAAATGCTAATGAAATCAACTCACATTCTGTCCCAGTTCGGTCCGGCGTTCCGCAAGGGTCGGTTCTGGGACCGCTGTTATTCTTGATTTACATAAATGACTTGCCTTCCTGTGTTTCTTCGAAAATTTGCCTATTTGCTGATGACTGTGTTTTATACCGTAAACTTGCTGATAATTCCGATATCCTACTAATCCAGAATGACGTTAATAATATTAGCGAATGATGCAGTAAATGGTGCATGCAATTAAACATTAACAAATGCAAATCATTGAGGGTATCTCGAACTAATGTAACAAGTCCTATGTATATGCTTAATAACGTCCCATTAGAATCTGTAAAGTCATACCGCTACCTTGGTGTAATCGTTACTAGTGATCTAACCTGGAAATTGCATGTCAACTCCATCATCGCTAAAGCCAATCGTACTCTCGGATACATTCGTCGTAATTTCTCCCTTGCACCATCATCATTAAAGCTATTAATGTATACAACATACATTCGTCCACAACTGGAATACGCCTCATCTGTTTGGGACCCCGGTCAAGCAACACTCATACACTCCGTTGAGGCAGTACAAAATCGCTCAGCCCGGTTCATCTTAAATAACTATCAAAGGACAGCCAGCGTTACTAATATGAAAGCATACTTACATCTCCCGCTGTTATCTACTCGAAGAAAATTATCCCGCCTCTCACTTTTTCACAAAATATACTACCATAACTCCACCTTGCGTTCCTCATGGGTTCAGCCACCATCCTACATTTCGTTTCGCCGTAACCATAGTCAAAAGGTAAACATTCCGCACACAAACACAGTTGCCTATTTTAACTCCTTTCTTCCCCGCACCTGTAATGATTGGAATAACCTCTCTGCATCACTAACAAGTATAACTGAAGAACAAAAATTTCAATCCGCGCTGCAATCTTTCTTTTTTGCCTAGTTTTAAAACTTACTGTATGGTTATTTGCATAACATCATTGTATACTGTTGCTTATTATATTTTTATATTGTTGTTTTTAACACCTATGCCGTTTTCCTAAATTTCCTAAATTGCACATGTACCTTGTTCTTTTTTATTTGCTTTGTTTTTCAGATTTGTACGCTTTTGTTAACCTTCTGTTTTATATATATATCCTGTATGCGCCCCTCCCCTCTGTAACGTACAACTGTACCCTGAGGGTATTATAAATAAATAAATAAATAAACACTCATTCAGTAACATTAGAGAATGCCCAAATGTACTACAAAGTGGTGGTCCTTGTGGCACTGACAAACCTGGATTTTCTAGTTGCCGCGTTCACCTTTACACGGCCTCGAAAAACAGTGGCTCATGGGGAATAGAGAAATCGAACGGTTTTCTGCTAAAGCTGCTTTGAAAGATGGCCACTGTTTGTAGCATTTTGCAGTCTCATTCAGAAGCAAGCCAACATAATCTGCAATTATGTAGAAATGCATACAATATGTGCCTTATCCTTTGAAATGTACCAGACATTAACCAGTCATAAAACAGCGTGCTGAAAAGGTATGCATAGTAAAGCCTCCTTCGTTGATGATCACACCCATAGTTTGCATGGAAACATCTGCACTAGAACCTGCATGACACTGAGTTAATTGGCCTGCTGGTTGAATATGCCACCAAAATGCTGGTAATACAATGAACTTCATCGGTGCTGGGGTCAAATCTGTAAATTTAAAGTTGGGATGTTTTAATTGTGAAATCTTTTGCTGCTGAATTCACTGCAGGCTAGAATGCAACAGGATTAAAGGGCAGCTGTAGACGTTAGGGCAGTCCACATTGTCACTGCATCTTATGCGTCCTAGTGCACATATCTACATACTGTGCATGTTTTGCTAGTAAACAATGTGACAAGAGATTTTCAAAGCTTCAAGAATGCTACACTGATGCTGTCTGAGTAGCTGCTCGTGTTGAATATTGTGAAAACCTTTTGATGGAACGAGAACTGCTTGGTGAATACTTATGCAGAGTGAGGTTGGTCAGGAGAGCAGGTGATATGTACACCTTCGCAAATTTATCACACAAGCACAGACTATAGGATACTCATACAATTTGAAAAATGTAAGGGAAGGAATTGAACTGAAGACTTCTCGGTTCGACAGTCCAAACTTCTGCTACATGTGCTTTGGGCTGTGTGTGCTAGCCCACTTGGAATCTGATCGCCCGAGCCAGTAAAATGGTGCGCACCCATATGAGCACCACTCCCAGTACTCTTTAACATGTACATAGAAGTGCAGGTGCTTGGGATAAACCTTGGCTGCCGCAATGCACCTCAAACAATGACATGTTAGCCAGAATAGCAGGTTGGGCTTGCTGGTTTTCCATCCTGAGTTAACAGCGCAAAATGTGGACGGGAGCACAAGATGAGAAGACGATGAGACATTGTGTCGTCTTCTCGTCTTGTGCTCCCATCCACGTTTTGCGCTGTTACTTCAGAATGTCACATGCCTGCCCAATACCTACATAATTGTCACACGAACCACTTTGTGTGTATTTACGACTACTTGCACAACACCGTTGTCAACCACTGATGACGAGCAGCTGAACAGCAGTTTTTCATGTGCACTCCGCTGCCATTAATCACAAATGCTATCACGCTACGACTTCCCATATCACCCCACCCAACCTCTGTGTGTAATGACTCAACCTTTGGTGCGTTTGCATGTATCGGGATACTGAAGAAATTCATGGTACCAATTAGTAGATTCAAGCAACTTAATCTGACATACATCTGGTGAGAATATTAGAACTATATCCATGTATACACAGATAGATCTGTATCACCACAAGCGACGCCTACAACTGGGGTGATGCCCGCTCAGAACACGACTCGCTTTTTTTTAGGGCATAATTCTCCACAAACCGCTGCTGAGCTTGTGGCCCTTTGGTAAGAGGCTTTCCACATCTGTGGGAAACCACTTCAGACGTGGTGTGCATTCACAGTTTGAAAGCCTGCATTACAAATTTTTGGAAGTTTTCAACACCACATCGTTACCAGCCTTTGGCACTACACGTCACTGAGTTCCTTATTTCTGCTTGTGCTCAAGGCCACAAGATAGTGCTTAAGTGGATCCATGCACACTTGCCAGTTATATTCTATTATGCATGCTTTCTCCATAGATTACACTTAAATGTGGTTTCACACACAAATATTTATACTTAATTGGACAGGCGGACTGCCCAGAATGTTCCACATGTGACATTAAGGAGACTGTGAAGCGTTTACTAGTGATGTGTCCCAGTATGTGCGTGCAAAACAATAACTTGAGTTACTTCTTTGAAGTGTTTTCGCAACAAGCCTTTCTCAGAGGACATATTGGCCGGTTGGCCAGAAATGGAAAGCTCTACAGGCAGTGCAGGCTTTCTGCTGCTTCTTGCATGACACAGGACTTGACTCCTGACTGTGGTGCAAGTTACTATTCCTGTATATATTTTAATCGAATCACGACCCTCTTTGTTATTTAATGACGCCTCTTTGCCTGTAGAGTAGCAGGTCAGATATTAAACTTTTCAGCCGACCTATCCGTCTTTCCAATCATTTGCGTGAATGCATTTCTGCTGGATGGTTGATCTGGTAATCACACCATCGTAATGCAAGGACATGGGGCGTATGAGCTTTTGAGGTGAACAATTTTTACCCTAGAAATGTCTTTTTAAATGATGTGAAGGATTCTGAGCTCTGCTCAACAAGATCCTCCTCTTTGGAGTCTAAGGCATCAGATTCTATGGGTCTAGATGAGTGCTGTGAAAAAATGTGATCAAAGTGGAACCAAGGGGCCGGTGCTGGGTGGTATGGTATGCTGGTAGGGGCACCTGTTGTGCTGGCCTCACGGTATCGTTCAAAATGAAAAAAAAAAATCAAAATGCGCATATAAATATATATTACTGCTATGAGGGCACTCTGGCGGGAAACAATCAAATAGAACTGCCGGCTTCTGCGATTCGAGTAGTTCTCAAATAGGCATATCTATAAGGCTACAAATCGCAACTACTTTTACTACTTTTATCACGCGAACTTACCTCAGACAGCCTACACTTTTTTTTTGCCAATGCACTGGGCCAGCGGTTTTGCGTCGGTACGACGTATCGTTCGAGGTGAGCTTTCTTCGTTTCCATGCCGAGGCTTCGAATGACGCCGAGGTTCATTTCGGAATTCAAGTAAAAAGTAGTACGAACACATGAACCCAATCGGTGTGCCAAAACTTGTGAAAGCGTACGTTACTTCCACTCGGATCAGTTGTGCTGCAATCTCGCGACGCACACGGTTGGCATAGCGAGCACTCAAACCCGCACAACACGCCTAAACCCAGAACCTAATGTTGTCGGGAAAAAGAGGCGAAGTCTGAGCACTGCAGAAATTGTAGGAAGTATGCTTTTTTTTTTCTTTTTTGAGAAAAGGTTACGAAGAGGCGCCGGGAAGGTGGGGGAGCAAAGCTGCGACAACGCCTTGGGTGAAAGTGCCACCCAAGTACATTGTACCAACCTTTTTTTTTTCCTGTTTCCCGCTTTCCGTGTAGTGCCGTAGTTCAGGTCATCGAGCCGAAATAAAGGAAGCGAAGCTCGACTTGCTATTTTCAACGATGCAGCGCGGAGGCGAGCATTATATACGAGTACGCGCCGCGGCGCCCGCTCCTGAAACACTCCACCCACCACTCGGATTGAACACATTTGTCGATTTCTTCGACCTGAAACCGTATTTACATCGTATCTTTAATGACGCCAAGAATAAAGAAAAAAAAATTACAGCAGCGGCCGCACAACCAAGTTGTACCGGTGGTATGAGACTGCTCAAGACGTTGTTGTGCTCCATCGTGAATGTTCAAAAAAAAAAAAAAACAAATAAGATTGGAACCATGGTCATTTGGAGTACCCGGCGGAGCGAGGTTAGTCGTCGTTACCGCAAATGAACTCCAGTGTCACCTCTTGCTCTGTTCCAGCGCGCAGCAGGAAGCAGACGCCACCAGTCTTCCTCCGCCGCCGCCGACCGCGTCTCACGTGACAGCAACGAGAGACTGCCCGGGTACAGATTGTTGAAGAAATGCGTTTGCGTGAGCGAATAATTGATATACCATTTTTTTTATTTGCTAACTTTAACATAAACCTATTATCTTATGGGAAATAATGATTAATATCTGCGTTTCCAAACGGCTAAACATGACATAGGCGAGTACTTCTATTTCGGCCTACAGGGTGGCATGGTTGCTTCAGGAACGCAAAAATGCTGTGATTTCAGAATGGTATTATTAAATGCAGAAGCAATATTTCAACGAGATATTTTGGTATCGGCATGCCTAATGGTTCCGAAGCAAGGAAAATTGCAACTGGGCAGCTATATTTTTGTTTCACGACCCCTTCAAAGGAGGCTCTTTGTCTTTGCCGTAAAGTCATTCACATATCCTACTGCCATAAGCTAAAGAATATGTTTGAAATTAGAAAACAGGGAATTATATGCGCCAAGTCACAAATAAACACCTCAGACTTAATTTCGAGTGATTTGAACCAGAACTTTATAGAAAAACAGTGACTTTGTTTGAAGGGACAACTCGCAAGCTTGCAGGAGAATAAAAAACGACGGGGAATTTGAACCAACCGCTTTAGATATTACTGGTACTATTGGATGATTGAAGGTTCCCGCGAGAAAACATACAAAATGGAGTGAGTAATGTTACTGCACCATACCGTGCAAACCCCCTCGCCACTGCGTTATACCACAAGAAAACTTGCATTAGCAATAAAAACTAAGCTCTTGCATATCTATTTCCTAACCTTTCTTTCTTGGCAGTACAATAATACCATTCTTAAAAGCTTTTTTTTGCCAGTGTTGTATGGAACTGCGCAGCAGCGTCCTATTACCTCGCCAGTAATCGAAAAGGTAAAAGCAAATCTTTCATTCTGATTGACTGTCGTTTACCAAAACTCTGATATGTGCTTTAGAGGTTTGGAAAAAACGTCATATCCAGCTGCCTTTTTTCAAAAGGAGTCGACACTGACGCACTGGTTCTATTGTCTGGACCATTAGCCATTTTCTGGATAGAATCGAAGCCATGGGTTGAAAAACTGCGTTGGAAAACGAAAACACAAAGTTCTTTAACTGGGGCTACTAGAAAAATGTGTACTAAGAACATCCAATTTAGAGCGGGCGATATGTTTACTGTGCAGCCTGGAGAGGAAAGTTCCAAACGTTTATAAATTTTGTGTACTGAAAGAATGCATTTCGCTCGCGCAATAAGATAATGTATCTTTTCAAAAACCGCGCAAACATCTAAAGCAATATTGAAACATGCTTTCAGGAACACTCTCAAATCGTGGTTCTGCTTCACAAATAAAAACGCTTCCGTCACTTGCTTTGCGGTTGCTTTGATACCTTTTTTTGTTTATTTCTCCTTCGGGCAAAATACAGGTATTGCCCACCAGGCAAGACAAAAGGAGGTGCTGAACCTCCTGACTGGCTCTTGACCTCGCTTCGGTACAGCAGCAGGAGCGGTATTGCATTATGCAAGAAAATGAAATCTTCATCGTCATTTACACAACAGAGACATCATAAACAGTTCTCAAAAATATATACAGTTAAAAGAAATACTACTCACTAAATCATGTGCAAACATGATACAGAAAATGCAATACAGAAGGGTTGTTCGAACCGTAAACATAACAGCGTAACAGAACCGTACCATAACTAGAAGTAAGCGTTGTGTTGTTTAAAACAAGGCGTTATACAGAAAAGAAAGTTAACAGATGCGTTTAAAATCCCTAAGCATAAAACTAATTTTAGCAGCATCTATGACAAATGGATGAGAAGTGCACAACAACATGAATTGGTACTATATTGATTGTGTTCCGTAGTTAGTACGAGGCCTATTTACCACAACTGAAGTCTTGTGCAAGCTGTAGCCAGTAGATCTATTTAGGTCAGTGTTAGAAAAGTCAATATAATTTGTTTTTATTTTGCTAAAAATAATCATACTCTATTTTTGTTCATACCTGGTTTTGACAGGGATTATACGAGACTGTTTTTGCCGAGCAACTATTGGTGTCGTTTTCTGCAGGTAAAAGTAACCGAGCGGCACGTGACTGCAGGGTTAATATTTTTTAAATCATATAGATAAAACGAGATATCGATTCCAATACGCCGTGCTCCCAAGTTTTCTGCTAGGGGGGCATGGTGTAGTACATCATAAAATGACTCGGCTGCAATAGACGCCGTAGTGGAGGGCTTCAAAATTTTCCACCGCCTGGTGTTGTTTAACGTGCCGTGATATCACACAGCCCCCGGCACCTTCCTATTCACGGCAATGTAAAGGCGGTATCAGCGGCATGGACCCCATCCCGAATCCTTGCGTAAAGCAGTCTGGCACTCTAACAGCCTAACCAGCGCGTCAAAGTGGCTCACAGATTTGTCGCGTGCTTCAATATGGATACGAAGTCCTGGAATTAGATTTTATAATTGAGAGCAGCCATTTATATTTTTCAAATATATGTCTTTATTGAAATAAAAATAACCACTGCAATAAGGGACGTTTTCTTTTCAAAACTTCAACATTGTGCAGTGAGCTACTGCTTCCAAATTTCAAAAAAATGTAATTGATGGGTATTTTATTTTCCCACAGGTGAGTTGAAGCTCTTCTCATATACACATTTTGAAGATATCGCGTCAAGGTTACACTCTATAATATCTGCTACAAAACGCATTCGCTATTGAGCTGTGAAAGGGTTTCAGTATGGGGAGATGTGTGATATACGCATAAATATGTGCAACATGCACATGTAGAACGAAGTTCTAATAAGCCATCTTGGACAAAGAGTGCCACTATAGACCTTGCGGACATTTCAGGTGCAGTATTACTTGAATTGTGCCTAGTAAGTCGCGTAAGGAAAAAGCACACAGCAGTTTAGACGTAGCCACAAAACAGTATTAAAACTCGGAACCAAATTATGTTATTGTAAAACAGCACACTGAGGAGTGAGTTCTGCAAACCTTCTGAGAACTTTGCTAAACTTTGCACGAAATGATACGATGCGATATGTATGAAAGAAACAAGTTTGAAGAACACAAAACGTTATCATGGCTCACATGCAGCAGCATTTCACTGCGCTTCTTTTCCGGTAGGTTCTAAGAATCACATGACAAATTCAAAAGCAATTGCTTAGATTTATTGCATTGAAAAATATGTTTCTTGCTTGCGCTTATAAAAGGTGTTCATCCAGATATTTCATCCATATGGAGTCTGAAAAAGGTGATGCGTCATTACACAAGACAGCAACTCCTACACACCGATCTCTTGCTCGTTAGACATATGCAATAGGCGATTTATTATCTTCACAATTAAACCGTTTTTATCGGAGAAGAAAGTTGACTACAATAGCAACGCTTTTTGCAAACAGTTTCAATACTGGTTAACCTTGCAAGTTTTTCAGAAAGACACTCTAAGCCGGGGTGGACACAGTGGTTGGCGAAGCTCCTAATATACAGTGCCTTGAACATTTGGGAGCTGGGATTTAAAAAATTTCTATGCAAACTCTACTACCCCATTCGAGCTGAAATAATGTTCACAAAGTAGCAAAATATTGTCTACGTTACCTGATAAGTGATTCAACATCGGTACTTGCCTAGAGTTTCCGAAATAGAGAAAAAACTGCTCTCGGGTGCGTGCACAATTTTCGCAGAAGAGAGTCGAAAAGCTATTTTGACATGGCGCGTCATCTGTCGGGCAGCGAGGCAAGCGCGCCAACGGCCGGGATGGAGCTTGTCTCACTGCTCGACAGATGACGTATCATGAAAATATATTTTCGACTCTCTTCTGCGAAAATTGTGCACGCCTCCGAGAGCAGTTTTTTCTATATTTCGGGAAATCTAGGCAAGTGCCGATGTTGAATCACTTATCAGATAACGTAGACTATATTTTGCTACTTTGTGAACGTTATTTAGGCTCGAATGGGGTAGTAGATTTTGCATAGGAATTTTTTTAATCCTAGCCCCCGAATATTCAAGACCCTGTAGAATTCATAACAAAAGATGCCTAAACATCTTTCTTTCTTAGGCCAGGAGACTCGATCGCCCCACTACTGTTAACAACTTTCTTAGAGGAAGTATTCAAAAATTTGAATTTGTATCAGTTAGGTATAAAGGTTGAAGGAGAATGTCTCGGTAATCTGCGATTCACTGTTGAGGTTCCATTTCTTAGTAACTCAATGAACCAATCGCGAAGAAAGATTAATGACCTAGACAGGAAAAGCAGAAAGGTAGGTCTGAAAATAGATATGCAAAATACTTAGGTTGTGTTTAGCATCATCTGAAAGAAACAGCAGTTCAAAACAGGTAGCAATACTATGAAAGTGCTAGGCGAATATATTTACTTAGGTCTATTAGTGACCACAGATCCGTGCCACGAAAAAGGAATAGCTAGAAGAATAACATAGCAATGGAGCGCATTTGTAAAGTTAGCAGAATATAATAGCATCTTACCGGTATTGCTTAGGAGGAAGGTATATAACAGTTGCATCATAGCTGTGCTCACCTATGGGGTTAAAACGTGGAGGCTAGCAAACAGTTCTAGTTAAGTTAATGACAACACAGGGAACTACACATCAGAAAAGGGTCGGTGTAACATTAGGAGATAGGAAGCGTGCAGAGTGGGTTAGAGAACTAACTCACGATTATGAAATTCTAGATGAAACGAAGAGGAAAGGGTTTGGCAAGGGGTGGTATTGCGAAGAGATAAAGGATTGTCGGTAAAGGCAACAAATTGGATTCCAAGCGAAGGAAAGCGTAGCAGGGAGCGGCAGAAAATTAGGTAGGAGGTCAAAGTTAGGACGTTTACAGTGATCAATATAGGCAACTTCCACAGGACCAGACTAATTAGAGAAATATAAGAGAGGCATTCGCTGTGCGGTGGGAATGGTCCCGCTGATGAGAATGGTCATATTTAAACTTTCAAATAACCAATGTTTATTTATACAAATATCTGCAGCCCTCAGGAGCATTATTATAGAAAGAGGAGGCATTTGGAGGAAAACATGCCATAAATAAAGATGTGACACAAAATATAAAACAGCTAGGCACTGTTGATAAAACCATAATCCTGTGACTAATACGAATTCATAATGCGAATTCATGGCCAAGCAAGTGGCGCATCACTGTTATGATGCGACGAACAAAAATATTTCTATAGGTTTTTAACGCAACTCCGGTACACCTTTCTACACGAGACTAAAATCAGGCTCGTTAAAGGAGTACAGGCACCAAAGTTTTAAGCATTTGCCTTCTTGTTAACTATGTGTAACACATTCCTGTATAGCGAAGCGCAGGCAGGTTTTGCCGATCACCATGAAATAATTTAAAAATTAATTTTCGTTTCTCACCAGCTTCGGTTTGAGCAGCGAGAGATAGCTGTGACATCACAATAAAGTCTTTACGCGTGTCACAAAAAAAACATCGATATAATTACCGATTCTTCACCTGCAATAATTTCTTTTTTAAGGTAGGCTGGCTTTATCATTGTAGTGAATACAAAAGACATCTCTCACATTAGCCAAACTTCACTTTGATGTCAAAGCGACTACTTCCAGTTAGTATTTTTTTTGTAGCGAGAGCTACCCAGTGGAGAATTTCGCCGTGTTTGGGAAAGGCCACAAGTACGCATGCGTGAAAACCGGAGAGGAGTAACAGGTGCGCTGCGCATTACGTCAAAGCTCCCGGCCGCAGCGGCCGCGTGCCCACTACACTACCGACGCAGCAAGGGTGCCCTAATAAGAGAACGACGTCTTGCTAACAGAGACACCAAGAAGCATAGCAGAAGGAACACCTGAACAAGGACAACCTCTTACCAAGCGGAGATGATAAGATAAGGTGCGTGAAAAGCGGCGCATAGCAGCAGCAAAGAGAGAATGAGCGTAAGAAGGAGAAGAGAGTTGCGTAGACGTCCGAATAGATAGGGCAACGCTTATCAAACGGTGATACCAAACTGCCGAGTCTAATGGACGGCGCACAGCCACCTAGATTGGGCCTATGCAAGAGTTCAGTCAACGGGAACCAACAGAGGAGGATGCGAAGGTACTTCGTTTGATTGCTCTACAGCTGCGGCTGACAGCAAATTCTCTTGAATCATATGGTTTAAGGATAGTTTTAACCCTATAATTTTCTATAAACACTTTGAAAACAGATCGGTTATAAGCTTAATGAATGTTTGAATACAATATTACAAATATAAATGCCTGGTAACAGTGACACGTACCCTAGCGTTGCTGACTTTCTCCGCAATTCTCTAATCATCCTCTCACAGTTAATGATGATACGTTCAAAGGTGATTTATTAGCTCCCTAACCAATACGTTTAGCCTGATTTGTGATTTTTCGTAGGAAAGACTTCACGCTTATTGCAACAGGACTACATAGACACAAAGCAGCATGTAATTTTGCGAAGTAATATTTGTTGTCTTACCGTATCACCAATGCATATTCCATCCATTCAATTTTTATGCAATGGTCCATTTAGGGCAAAGACGATAAAATCCCAATTGCCACTTCATGACCCTCTTCACCAATCGAGGAGGTTTGCTGGCGGTCAAAGAAGCAGATGGCGTCTTTTCTTTTTCTCGGTAACCAAGCTCTGGCGTTAATAATACAAAAGCTGCTCAGATTTGTTCAGCAAGCACACAAGTGCGCATTTTAAATGTTAGCTGAAAACGTTACAGCCAGATGAAGTCAAGACCGCACCAAACTTTTTTAAGCCAGTACTTTTGTGTGCAATGATAAAAAATGTACTTTCATTACACCTCCACAAAATAGATAGTTAGCCATCCTTTTTGTCGATTCAAAACGACATCGGAAATTAAAGAACTTGAGCAAATAGCGCATTGACGCCTTGTTACAGACATGATTACCTTATGTAGCACAGTATGATGCAAACATATATGTGTCTGTGAAGTTTTTGCCGCTCTTGAAATTATGTTAAACAGCAAGAGCAAAACAACAGAGCGGGTTATTTGGAACATTACTTGAGTATGAATACAAGCTCTTCGAGAGAGAATAAACAGATGTATTGATATTTATTTTTTTTTGAACAATATGCGAACTATTACGCCAAAGCATTTTTTTATCAAAAATTGCTGGATATTTTACGGAAAACCAGCTGCCAGTCCTCCGTCTCGACACCTAAAGAAATATAGCAAGGGCCAGGACTACGCATTTGGTAAACGAGAGGGAAGAGTTCAATTGCAGAAGCATGGTCCATAAAATGTTCGGCGACTGTGCAGTGGGCCCGCATTATTGATTGCACGAACTTGGTTGGAAAACCTCAACTTTTATATACATCGTTTTTCTTTTTGGGTAAATCATTGCCATCTCCATAAACACTCCATAATCGCCATGTTTTAATGTACAGTTTCATGGCTAGTGCAGTTTGTGAAACCACATATCTCAGGCTCAGGATAAAACTCATGTATCGCCCTTGAATCATCGCTTTTTTGGAGGGCGAAATGTCATGAACCTTTTTATCGCAAGTTGGCGATATACTAAGGCATTTCATTCAAGTCATTATTTTTGTGCCTATAAAACTAACGATAGCCGATCGGTTTTTGAGATCATGATTAAGAAGTACCCAATCAAACTTTTAAAGACGGCTGGTAACACGTGGGTTTCAGTGACACTCTAGAGGCTTCTTAAATTGCGTCAGCATCGCGAAGCCGACTATTAATTAACAGTTCCAAGCACACCCTGTGAGAAGCTCATCCCTGTCACTTACAACGGCTGTGATTTGGAGTTGTTGACAGCTGGTGCCGGCGCAATTTCCAGAGGTTTGCAGCTGTCAAGCGCAATATGTTCTTTGAACTGATTAAGATTCCTGTCCGCGACACCTCACACAATAAAGGCGGAGGAGAAGGTCGAACCAATTCGAAAGCTCGGTCACCGTTTGTGAACTGGCTCATAGCAGAACCCATTATTCCAGTATTCGTTGAGAAAGAGATGCCAAATCGTTTTTGGGAACTGATTATGAACGGATGGAAGTTTCAGCAAACTGTTGATTTATCTGTAGATCTTCCACCTTTTTCTGACAATTCGAATGAAGTAAATTTCGGAAAGCGCCAGTTCATATCGAAGTTGTGTTGGCCCAAACAATTTCCTTTTCCCCATTGTTTTAAAATGACTGTCTAAACTGGGCTTAAACAGTTGGTGACGACTGGCATGGCACCCCACCCTTTTCTCCCTCATTTGATAGGGAATAATATGTGTTCTTAAGTGCAGTGAGGGGTCTTCATGTGTCCGAAACGACCCGAAAATCCTTCCCCATAAATATTATGCAATGAGAAACGTTGTACTTCCGGAAAGAACGAAATAGGCTACAGATATACGCTGCAGGCTGCCACATTCGCTTCAGTTTCACTTTAAAACAACACATATAATAAAACAATGCTTGAGGTAACATACAATTCAGCACTATTATTTTGAAAGTGCATTTGGGACCACAGGTGACCTACCGACAATACAAGCATGTGAAAGCCTATCGTGGCGTTCTTCAATGTAGGATATCTGTTGCTGATGCTGTTCGAGTTGGCGATTCGCTTATCGGGTTTATGACTAAACTTGCATATCCTCTGTGACATATTGTAACGGGCTGCAAAGAAGATAAAAAGCTATACGATAGGAAAAAAATACAGTGGTGTGAGCATGCGCAGGGCCAGAGACGACTGACTTCTGACACTGTGCCCCTGACGTCCTCTTTTGTTCGAAGGCTTTCAGCGTAACAACTTGACGGATGGCATGCTGGGTACAACCAACAGCATCAGCAACGACTCTAATACCTGCACCTCGCCGCAGTCGAAGCCTTGCCGGTTTGCCTCCTTCTACTCCAGGGTTGTCCCTGGACGGAGACGCCGCGCCCAGGGCAACCTCAAGCACCTTCGTGCCGCATTACCGTGAACCCCGATCCTTCGCGGGCTCTGTCGGTTAGGTTGTGGTCGAATGGCTGACGCACTATCAACGCATCAGCCGATATAAGAAGTGGTACGCGACCGCCGAACTGGCCAACGTGGTGTTTGTGCTCGCTGACACGGCTCTTACGTTGTGCGAGAACCATGAAGACTCGTGCACATTTTGGACACCTGTTTTAGCAGAGCTCAGCAAGTGCTTCGGTGATACCGCTACAAATAAGAAGTATGCCGAATGGACACTGGCTCACCGAGCACAGCTTCCTGGAGAGACCTGGACCCATTATACCGAGGCGGTCCTGAAGCTTTGCAAAGTCACTTCACCTCGCATGTCCGACGAAGACAAGGTCGGCCACTTGCTGAAAGGCTTTGCCGGTGATATAGCAAATAAAACTTCGCATCGGTATCGAAAGGAATCGAGCATTGTCGCACGTTTGAGAATATGAAGATGCGATGAGTTACACCCAAATTTGGTCGCTTGGCTGCTGTCCCTACGGTGGCAGCCACTGACTCCATATCCGCCAGTTGCCTTGTCGTTACTAGTGATCAGATTGTCCGTGATGAGCTCACCTGCTGGGAAGATCTAACCTGCCGCCCCATTGAACAGCCCTCTTCGTATCCGCTGCCTCAGCCTCAGCCCCCTTCTCTCAAAGCAGTGCACTATGAAGGGTACCAGGTGCGCCAGCGGTCCCGACACTACCTAGGTTCTCATACTCCCCAATAACGCCACGAAGCACGTGCGCGCTCTGCTGAGCCGCCGCCAGTCAATTTCGAGGAGGACGTGACATGTAATGCCTTCCAAGCGTCCAGACAGCAGTGATGCCTTCCTGATCCGTCCGTTCTTGGTTTGCTACCGGTACGCTAATCATGGTCACATCTCGCGGCTTTGCCATCGTCGCAACTCACCACGCAATGGTACCACCACATATGCTGCAGAGCCAGGCTGTGAGCAGCAGTATTGGCGCTCACCTCTCTACGGTATCACAACAGAGCCAGACTACCAGCAGCAGTATCTTCCTATCGTCCGTCTTTCCACCCACCCGCTGCACCGACCCATTCCCAGGCGAGCATGATGATCCCTTCTCCGCATCGGATCGAAGCGTGTCTTCTCCTCCAGCATTCCGCACACGCCGGTCTCCATTGCCACGTCTTCCCTCATCAATGCATCCTGAAAACTAGTCAGCGCAACCGATGGAGGTGAGGTCACTGCAAGCTCGCTGTGTACCAATGTACATTCGCCTGTTTTATGGCTCAAAAACAAAGCTAACGTGTCTGTGGATAGTGTAGTCACATCGGCTCTTGCAAATACTCGTGCAACTGTTTCAATGACTAGTTTAGGATTTAAACAACTGCAGGGTCTCAAAGTTGTGTTGTGTTGTGTTGTGTAGGGTTTAATGGCACATATGCAACTAAGGCTATCATGCGCCAAATACGAGATGTATTGTGTTTATCTTAGGAATACGAACTACAGATATCAAGGTCTCAAAGTGGTGTTTCAGTGTGCGCATACGTCAACATTCTGTGGAGTAAGTGGTGAATTGTTGCAGCCTTTGGAAGTGTGCAGTGTAGAAGTCAAATTGGGTGGATCAGCTTTTTCAAGTGTAGTTTACTGCATTTGCCCGTTGAACACATGATGTAGTTTTAGGTTTCAATTTCTTGAAAATGTGTGGCGCTACCGTTGACAGTCGAAGTGGGGCGTTTTATTTTGATAAAATCTTGTGCCTAATATCTTAGAAAGTTCGTGCGATGTGGAAACCCTATTTAGCAACTCAGAAGACAGTCGTTCCGACATGGACTGCTGTGTGTGTTCAAGTTCACCCATTGCCTCTCAGTGATGACATCTTTGAAGCTCTACCAGCTATAAATGCGGTGTGTGTAAAGAGGAATGTACGAGTGCCCTATTGTTATTATGCACACATATATGAGTTCGCAACCCTGTGCTGTCATCTATAGGCTTCATGCAAAATGTTTCTCGAACAGTTCGAATATTAGCAACATTAAGGCGTGATTTGAACATAGTGGACTCCGTAGGCCTCAAACTCTGAAAAACATTTCGTGCAGCCATAACAGCGGTTAATAAATAAAGCTGCATTAGGACTGCGAGGCTATATTTTCTACTTATGGCCCTGAGTATTTTATCGCAACCCCCCCCCCCCCCCACTCAAAGTCGACAAACAATCCTGTTCTTTTTCCATACTCCATCCCATTAATGCTGCTCTTACTGACACCTGGTTATCGCTCAACGAATATTACTTACAATGCAACATGTAGCTATACCTTCGAAAATAACGCCTATTGCTGCACAACCGACGTAAGAAGCAGAGTTGTTGCGCTGCTTCCTCTCCTCATTTTTCTTTCGGATATTGACTCCACAAAGATAAATAAGTTCTAATGCATCCTGTGACCCGCGATCAAATCAAATCAGTCTCCTTGGGCTTCAGGTAGTTTAGGCAAGAGCTTTAATGCATAAGATCAAGTAGTTATTTTATCCATCAAAGATGTGCAAACCTGGATAATAGAGAGGGGCACTCTGTTGGAGGCCGCACAAATACCTCTACGTACTATGCCTTCAGCCTTCAATTCCTTGCAATGAATGGCCTGCCATTGTCACAAAGTGTGACATATCACCAGAAGCGAAGAAACCTATTGACGTCGCCGTACTGCGTTAGCGATATTTTGATGGAGCAGGACAGGGATGAGGTCAATCGATTTTCGCCTCATTATTAAGGCGTCTGTGAAAGCTTCTATTGTTCTATGCTCATGAAACATCCGGTTTGCGCCGCCGCGTAAAGTACATAAGAAGTCGGCTGCGTTTACATAATATAAAACCATGCTGTTGCTGCGGTATTTGTTATGCTTATCCTCCAACCTATTAGTGCTTGCTTAAATTCATTGGTATAGGCACACAGCAATCATTACTTAATGGGTTGTGCACGATTTTTATACATACTTAGTATGCACTGGGATCAGCAGAAGGCTTCCTTAATGGCTAATGTAGATCCCCTTTGACATTCTTTACCTGAAATGAAAGCACTAAAAAAGTTAGCAATAAAAATGAGACAAAAAAGCACCGAAAGAACAGCTCACAATATTTCACAGAAAGAATTCAGGCTCATACCGAAATTGGCGTCAATAAGCAATACCTGATCATGTGCTTACCAAATAAGTAGCTATGTAGGTACCGCGGAGATATTTTCGTTGTCTAACAGCGAATGCCCTTCAAGACGACATCAATCTGTGCGAAATAAAAAAATCTGCATATGTAAACAGAACAAATAGTGTCTTAATAAAAGTGTGTGCCCTTTATACATAAGAGATTCCCTTCACTAATACCGGTTTCAATTGGGCGAACAGGAGCCCTTTTAGCTGCACTAAAAGTGCTCTCGCGAGTTTCAGTGCCTACCAGTGCATGGTCGAACAGGAGCAGTAGCGTTGTGTTCTATTGGCAGAGGAGGCGCGCTTTTGGGGTCCCGGGAGCCGCCAAGAGCAGTCCTCGGTGCTCTATCGCCAGCGGTGGAGTACAGGGAGAACGGAGGAAGTCACGTGACCTTTTTGACCTCACTTCTGTTTATTTGCCCGGAGCCTGGGCAGGACGGTCGAAAACATGGAGGAAGGAATTAACTTAGGAGAGGCCCTTACCATTCCCAACGCACTAGAGGAAGTGTGGCGGAAGAGATGTCAAAATTTAGGGTTAGCCAAGTCGAGCCATTAGAAACAGCGACGTACGCTGTTGCTGTGATAACTCAGGGCACTAGCAGCAGCATTTCTAAGACCCTAGGTACGTGAGCGTCACGGATAAAAAGAACGCGGAGGGTAAAAGAGGAGGAGAGACCCGGTCGCCGCGCGGCCGCGCCGGTTTCAAAAAAATGACTTCAGGGCCTCTCCTAAGTTCTTTCCTTCCTCCATGGTCGAGAAAAATGGCGGTAGACGGCAGCCGTGGTGTTCGGTTGGCAGATACAGGCAACACAAGCGCGGGAAAAGTTTGATCACATGACGCTTTACGTCACGCGCTCCTCCTCGCTACGCTGCTCTCCGAGCAGCGTGAATGTTCCGTTGGGGAAACGAGAACGCGCGTCCCCAGTGCTCTCGTGCGCTGCTATGGCTGTTCGTTGCTCTTGATCCTGTTCGCCCAATGGAAACCGGTATAAGATTTAAAAGAATAGGATTTACGCACAGGTTTGCAGTTTCTGTTCTAGTGATTCAATTAAGTCTTCTTTAGCGCATATTCAACGAAAACAAATTAATAACACTTCAGTTAGCTTGATAAAAAGCATCGTCGTTGAGCTAATTAGGATGTCAGTAAAAAACATGTAACCGTAAGGTGTCACGTCTGACCACTGATCGGGAACCTCCCATGCATATTGTACTCAGCGAGCACAACGATAAAATTTTGAGTTTGGATTGGCACTTTGATGCATGTCATCCCTATGGGATATCAGAAGAGTATATCTGTTTGTACTGTCGCAAGAATCGCTAAAACGTTCCTAAAACAATCAAGTTGAGGTTCATTTCTGCTCGTCCACATCAACTTCCAAACAGCTCTACTCCCCCTTGGAGATTTGGTGGGATTTAACATCAAGAGTAAACAGTTCTTAGAATGGTGGTCAGAAATTCCAAGCTCTCATTGGACGTTTGCGCTCAAGGTTGGCCTACTGATTCCAGGTATAATAATTTCATGTAAAGCGTTTGTCAAAAAAACAGAGCCCAGGAGGTCTATTTTTAAATCATGTAGTGGCGCTGATTTAGCATTAGTGGCGGTCCTTCCCATTTTAAAGGGTAGACAAAAAATTGTATTTCTATTTAGAGATTCGGAACACTATAAATGCATTACAACCTCACGAATTGGCTAAGAAGCAGACTTTCTGGGCTCTACATTTTTGACAAAGAATGTACAAATGGAGGCGTATTCATTTCGGCGCATTTCAAATGATCAAGTCCGTTGTAGTGAACACGCCAGGGAACACACTCGGAGTTCTCTCCAAAATTTAATGCAACGCCCTCCCTCGCAAAAAAAAGCATAATTAACCCAGAACGGGATGGGAACCGCAATACAGCTGGTCTGCGAGTCTTACAATGAAAGTATCGAGAAGACGTCACTGCAGTCTATATCAGTGTGGCCACATATAAACCCATCTCGTTAACTACTAAAAATCACATATTCGCGCAAAACCTCCCCTTGCTTGCAGCTCACTTTTTGCCAATTTACAGCCGAAGGGGAGCACCTATGACCTCCATGTCCACCCCGATGTCATCTCAGATCTTAAACCAGTTGTCCTTACCTTCAACGACATAGTGACCGCACCACACATCGCCTTTCGCGTTTTAACAACTACGACATTCCCTCACCCTTATTGGATACCCGTGTCATGCTGGCCTTCCCAGTAAGAGAATGCTCACTTCCTGGGCCGACTTTCCAGCCTTGAGAAGGATGGCGTTCCTCAGACGTTGGGAAGTGCCTACTGTCGTTCTTCATATGTTTAGCTACAACAGCGAAAGCAGAACGTACGCGACCCTGCCCTACCATGAAAATCACACCAGCCGACCATTGGTACAGGCTAGAAATGCGCACAGCACTATGACCTTACCTTCTCTCCTCCAGTTTTCCTGATCACTTTCCTTCTTCATGGAAGATCTATGAAAATCCTAATTACTTTGTGCACACACACAGGTAACCTGCCTCTCATTCCCACATTCTTCTGCGCCAGATGTGACCCAAAAACTGAAGGCACAACTTAACCATTACCTCCAATTGGGGCCAGCTTAAGATCATTACAAGTCATCTCTCTAGGAGAGCTCTCCAAGGGCGCTCTTCTGGTTTGTAATGAAGCCCTCCTTACAATCGAAATGCTGCGAAGTGCATATTAGTGGGCTCCACCCCTGCGCTCTTTGATATGGGCGATAAACATTTTCACCATCACCTTCGCTTGCTGATCATTATTCGAATACATGGTCTTTGCTACTTCCTGAATTGGAAATCCCCAATTTCCGCCTCTGCTAATATATGGCACAATTCATTAGCACTCAGTGGTAAGACGCCCAATGATGTGAAACACTTTGCCTCATGCGTGCCTATACACCCAGCGTTAACAAAATTACAACGCCAGCCTGGCCTAGGGGCAGTGTTATTTATTCATCGGCCAAGGATCCTCTAAGGTTTTTAGCATATCTCAGCCTGATGGAATTTGAAAGGAAACGTCTGTTTAGGTTCCTTCGGCGATTCTAAGGTTTCGTGATGTTGCATAATGCATCCCCCAATCTGTAACCAGCCATGTCCCCCACAACTACAACCTGTCGGGCAGAAGTAAGGTGCGTTTCACGGACGAAGCCGACTTCCAACTTCCTTTCCTCGCTGCATATCATATGAAAACTAGCCAAATTTACAACAAATATAAAATTAAAGCTTACATAGAGGCCATCCTAGAATGACCACCGGTGCGCTTTCTCAGCAGGATGTGGCATAAAGACCTGTGTATAGAGCGTTTAGCTTTCTGTGCGGCATAGGTTGGTAATTTTCTTGCATACAACAGCTTGCCTACTTCGTTACATTAAAACCTCTTAATGCTTCGTAAACCTCTATTCTAAACTTGAGAAGTATATTTATATACTTAGACACCTCATTATAGTTCGGCTTTCATTGAACACCGCCCACATTAGAAGGGCTGTTTACCAAAACCAGTGGGACGATGAAAGCGTGAGTGGTTAGCTCCCTAATTTAAGGGGAAGGTTGCTGTGTATATGTTTAAGTACTGTTGTCACCACAGGGCCTTATATAAGCCCTCTGCATTCGATCTCAGTCAAAGCAATTATGACAGGCTAACCCAGTTAACTAACTCAAAAAAAAAAAGCTTCGGCAAGGGTATATCAGAAAAAAGCGATCACGAATATAGCATTAGTAAAGAAGACAACATTTATTTTGGCTGAAAACGACAACACAAGATTTCTACTTAAGAAAAACAAAATGATAGTAAATTTTACCAAACTGCGATGTCATCAGAGGTTCGCGCGTTTCAGGTGGGCTTCCTTTAAAGACCTTCTCCAAAGGTCTGCCTTTTAAGCAAAGATGAAATGTTTCATATTATATATTTTTCTCCTTTGGTTTTATTTTTGTGCGGCTAGAAAGATCCAATATTCGCTTGGACAGCGAAAAAAGCACGGGCAAACTTATTGGGGCCATTTATCAATCGGTAATCTATTACTCGCATTGCGGATTGGCGGTTTTTAGAGCAGCTAGATTATTTATGAATAGAAAGCGAGAATATCTTACTCTGTAAAAAGTTCGAAATGAGCACATGCGAGTTTTCAAGATTTTTGTTTTAATTATCACAAGTAGAGCAATCGCACTGAGCACACCGCTTATTTGCTGGTGCTCATCGGAGCCGGCCTTCCCACGATTCACACACGAGCCAGATGGTTGAAGCTCAAGTTTCTTTTCCTCCTTTTAAACAATAACACTAAACTTGATAAGACCAGATATCTGCTTGAGCCTCGTACACGTGTAACAAGAACTAAACATGCAAAGCATCTATCCGAATACAGATACTATAGTGATACATTCAAGTTTTCATTTTTTCCAAATTTGATTCATGAGTGGAATACGTTGTCCCCCGAAATTGTAAACCAAGTGTGCCTTGAAACTTTTCTGTCGCAGTTGACAAGCTATTTTGAATGATTGCAAACACATCATCACCATGTGCGATTTATAATTTTTTTTTGTATAAGAGTGAAAAGGTTGCTTCTCTGCTGTGTGTCTTTTTTGTTTTCCGTACTCTTTCCTATGCATGTAAACCGGATCCTGTTACGGCCTCAAAGTGAGGCCAACAGTATGTAATAAATAAATAGATAAATAAATAAATAAATAAATAAATAAATAAATAAATAAATAAATAAATAAATAAATAAATAAATAAATTATCAACAGGTAATTAACCAAGGGAAAAATCACGCATTGTGCTGTGGTGACGCATATCATCCTTCGAACTTTCGCACTTATAGTTAGTTCATTGCTCTTAGCAGGCGCGAATCCTCAGGCGTAACTCGCAAGCTGCAGTTAGTGAACGCAAACTGAAATAACTCTCCTAATGCGGTATGCAACTTTGGCTAGTTAATGACGGTTGAGAATCACACTCAATTCTTGTGATTTCAGCAGAAAGTAAGAAATGCATTCTTAAAGCGAATTTGTGCTTCTATGCCCCTAGCCACAGCTGTAAGATATTGATTTCTGGCGGCAATTAGCTGTACTGAACTATAATCAATTTTAGTTTCTTAAATCATCATTAACAAAAAAAAAATCAGATAGGCAGGGTGTGCATCTCTGGTGATGAATGGCCTTTCATAGCGTGAACATTACCAAGCAAACATTAACAAAGAAACCAGTTTTTAAACATAGCGGTAAATGATAAACGAGCACATCCATTGTAAGTATGTATTTGCAGAGCGGCACGCATGGTGTGTAGCGGCCAATGAGCTGCCGATCTCTAGTGTTGGTTTTTTCTTGTTGTTACTTAAAATCATACTTCTGCAAGCCCCAAGTGGCAATACAAGAAACGTTACAGATGACAATATATCGCTGGAGGCTTGATTTCTACTCCGCTGTTCGGTCGGCACATCGCATCTTCCCCGGCTTATAGTGCTATTGGAAAAACGTTGCCAAATGGCTTTGCTTGCCCAACGCAGAACTATTGGTATGCATCCTGCTTTCCCTACTGTTTCCCCTACCAAAGTTTAATGTTCTTAAAAATAACCTTTTTCTTCCGACAAAACAAATGTCAGTTTTGCTTTCACCGAGACAATGGAACGTAGATGACGAAACAACGTTTTGTTACGCCTTATCGTTTGCTTATTATGAGAAATGTGACATACGTGTGCAGAATGCAGTGCGGGTAATCTAAGAACGCCCGAGGCGACCTTTTTAGCACTTTCTATTTTTGGGTCTCCTAATGTATACATGAAATTAACCGTGCAATCTACTACATTAATTAAAGGAAATAGAAACTTTATTCCGCAATGTCCGGGTTCCATTGCACGGACTATGTGTGTCTAGAAGCTTATAATTTCCGTCGTTAGGACTTTTTATTTGTGCAGAGCATATATAACTTTATATTTTCAGACAGTTTGTCAGAGCCATAAAAGCGCATCACTGGGGATAAAAATAAAACATGAAACGTGCCCCGAATTGGCGCCTACATTAACATTGCGAAATGATCGGGGATATGCATTTAACCTCGGTATGCAAGCAAATTTGTTGCAGTATAGGTGACTGCCTTCTAGTGCGGGTGTTTGTAAGGATAATCAGTACATATTTTGATAATATGTACTGATCAAAATAAACAAATAATAAAACTCCGAGGCGTAAATTCGGATGTGAGGCTAGGGTGGGAATAGAGCTTCCATAATAGAAGAGCCTTAACAGCAAAGTTCACCACCGGGCAAAGCTATTTTTACTGGTTGTAGGACTGAAATTAGTCTCGCAACATCAAATGCTCCATTTAAGTTTAAAAAAAAATACAAATGCTTGATAACACATTGCATAATCTTTAGGACAGTCAAAAAAACAAACCTATATTCAGCTGAAATTCGCCACTGCGGAATATAGAACTTTTGCGGGCTACACTTCGTATATTGAACTACCACAATATCCTTCGCCCGCTTACATTTGTTGCAAGAAAGGACAAACAAATAAAACTCACCAATTATTCTTTCTATTGAGAAAAAAATGCAACCGACAATGTAACCGAATGGAATATAGTGTTTCGGGTACTAAAATGAGCTCCTGTCCTGAAGATACGGAAAATAAAAGCGCTTAGTTATCTTTCACTGCCATGCGTCTTGCTTGAAGAAGTTCAATTTCCTGTACTCCTATGCAGACGAAATATATACGTAAATTATTACCATGAAAGCATTATTCAAACACGTAAAGTAAGTCAATAGAAACTTGCTTGTCCAGTTCTTTCAAAACGCTCCGAAATAGGCGGGTGCAGGTGCGTGTTTACTCTAGCAATCACCGAGGTATATCAGCTTGAGTGATGTTTTTATTTCTTATTCTGCTTCTATTTTATATATTTGCAATTTTGCACTTCGAGCGGAAAATTAACCTTTCTTGAGCTTGCTTATCGCGTTGTTTCATTATATATGCTTGATATATTTGGCACCAGCTATGGAATAGAATTTATTTGATACAAGATTGGGTTGCTTATTCGCACCACTAATAAAATGGCATAATTTTCGACGGAGATCAAAACATTCTCTTCGCAGTGAAAAAACTTCCATTTCGTTTTTATGGGTACGTTTTTTTTTGTTTTAAAGTTATTAGTTTAAGATAAGGAACATCCCGTTTGGAATTCATCGCCTTGTCTCACAAAGAAAGCATTCGTTTGATATACTTATATGCCGGAGATATTGCGAGACACCAAATGCGCTCTTTCGAGAAAGCGCCGTCGAGTTTGGCGAGGTCCAACTCATCGTGTTATTATTAAGACTTGGTGGCACGCGCAAACTGCTTCTAGGGACGGTCGTGCTGGCGTTGTGAATGTTCAATTAGAGTTAATGCTATTCTGGTCTCCCTTGAGGAGTATTTCTACAGCTTTTCATGGAAATGGTACACGTCGTAGTAAAAATGGTGTATGGACGTCTTCATGGTCACTCACAGTGTATTCGTTATCTTGCTACTCAAAAATAATCATCACAATATTTTAAACATTCAGTGCTCCATTTGCAGTTTTTTTTTTTTCAGAACAGTATGAAAAAGTGTACAATTAGAAAAAATAAATACCAATCAGCTTTTCAAAATAGCTGAAAAAAGGAGGACCTGCTATTAATTTCGCAAGGTTATCGGAGGGCGCTTTATTCAGTGACAAATTAGGCAAATGAAGGTATGGAGAGGGCCTCAGCCCTCATCCCAGTGGAAGACTATGTACTCTCTAATTAGCTCTGCCACTTTGGCATCTTTTTTATCGGGGGTCCAAAACCCGCGACAGACGTAAAATAACCATACAAAGAACCAGAAACATTTGTCGGCGGCTCTGTGAATTACTTTCTCAAGACAAAGTGCACCGCTAATCAGGTTGTCGTGAAAAGCCTTCGTGGCGGCTAGAAACCGGAAAACCCGAACGAACTCTTTTTGTTAAATTGGAACGGAGTGCTGGCAAGCAGAGGCTCGTGCTGAAAAAGCGGCCATGTCTGATTTTCTTTCTTGTTCTGTCTTTTGCGCGGCTCACTTTTATCCCTTGTTTCAATACTCTCCCTGACAAAGTGAAAAGAATCCACGACAGTCAAGCTAAAAACACTGCATGAAAGTAGCGCTAATTACAATGCAATGAAATTAGTTGTGCAGAATACTGGAGAAAACAATACGTCCCATGAAGGAAAGAAGCGCGGTCTCAGCTTATCAGTTACCCTTGTTCCTTATCCCACATGTGACTAGAAAGACATTTGGACTTGGCATGCGGTTTCTTCAGACTTTCTTGCTCCAAGCCTAGTCGCGCCCTGCTTGTGACCACTTCGTTCGAGACAAAAGTGCACCATTTTTTTTTTTTTTGAATTTTGTTGCAGCGCGCCGCCCCCTGTGGTGCAGGAAATCAACTTGATTTTTTCTCGTTTCCAGCTTCGGGGCTTACTTTTTGCAGCATTGTGTATTGTCGTTTTGGAGACGACTATTAGAAAAAGCTAAATAACTGCAAATAATCAGGAGAAAACATCGTCAGGGTTTGGCGAAATGCTTAATTTTTTTGCTGTCTTAGATATTTACTGTTTTTTTTTAATGAATATCAGTGGCCGATAGCTATATTTATTGCTAACGCGTTGCCATTTAAAATCATCAATCATTCACAATGACACGAACTTCTAACAGCATGCCCTTAAAAAGCACTAACCGTTAGCGGAAAGATGCAAATGAAGCCAAAAATAATGAGGAGGCTCGTTTATTAGGAGTATTTTGAAATGTGAAAGTAATTGAAAGTATTTTGCAGACAATGGAGTTCGAAACCATGCCGTCTTCATGTCAGGTGGCCACGCAGTGCACAGACATTCTGCGAAAGGTGTTTCGGCAGCATTCTTATTTGCGGTAGATCAACAGAACGCGTTGAGCGCGTGTGGCCAAAAACTTGCAATTGAGATATATGCGGTCATAACCGGGAATATCAAATGCTTTTTCGTAATCAATGAATGCTATGTATAAGGGCTGGTTATATTCTGAGCATTTTTCTATCACCTGATTGATGGTATGGATATGATCGATAGTAGAGTACCGTTTCCGAAACCCTGCTTGGTCCTTTGCTTGATTGCAGTCTAAGGTTGTCCTGATTCTATTGACAGTAAGCTGATTGGTCTGTAATTTTTAAGGTCCTTAGAGTCCCCTTTCTTGTGAATGAGGATAATGTTTGCATTCTTCCATGGTTCCGTTACCGTCGATGACACCAGGCACTGCGTATACAGGGTGGCCAGTTTTTCTAGCACAATATTCCCCCCGTCCTTCAGCAAATCTGTAGTTATCGGATCCTCTCGAGCTGATTTCCCCCTTTTCATAGTTTCTAGAGCTTTCTTGACCTCGTCCTTCGTCACTGGTGGAACGTCTGACTGTTTTTCCCTACCGCCAATCTCATTACGGTCCTGACTACTTTGGCTACTGTAGAGATCTGTATAGAACTCCTCGGCTACTTTGACTATCTTTTCCATATTAGTGATGACGTTGCCCGCCTTGTCCCTTACCGCATACATCTGGCTTTTGCCTATGCCCAATTTCTTCTTTGCCGCTTTAAGGCTTCCCCCGTTCTTTACTGCATGCTCAATTTTCTCCATGTTATACTTCCTTATATCGGCCACCTTGCGCTTATTGATTAGCTTTGATATCTCGGCCAATTCGGTCTGGTCTGTTGGATTGGAAGCTTTCATACTCTGGCGTTTCTTAATCAAATCTTTCGTCTTCTTAGCTTACCGGTATCCTCTCTAACTATCCTACCGTCTACTACTACCGCGCACCCAGTAATGATATCTCTGAAATTATTGTTCCTTGCCTCTAGGGTAATGTCGCCATCCTCAGTTATAGCTCAATACCTATTCTGTAGCGCGATCCTGAACTCTTCTGCCCAACCACTCACCGCTAATTCGTTGATGGGTTTCTTTCTTACTAATGTGTTGCGTTCCTTCTTCAGATTTAGGCTAATTCGGGACCTCACCATCCTGTGGTCACTGCATCGCACTTTCCCGATTGCCTCTACATCTTGCATTATGGCGGGGGTTGAACACATTATGAAGTCGATTTCATTTTTAGTCTCGGCGCTAATGCAGGCATTGCGAAACCAGGGGGTAGACGAGCCGTACGTGAAAGTGCTGGAAGATATATATATAGTGGCTGCACAGCAACCATAGTTCTGCATAAAGAAAGTAACAAAATTCCCATAAAGAAAGGTGTTAGGCAAGGAGACACAATCTCCCCGGTACTATTCACAGCTTGTTTAGAGGAAGTATTCAGAGACTTGAAATGGGAGCAGTTAGGGATAAGGGTAGATGGAGAATACCTGAGTAATCTGCGATTTGCTGATGGCATTGCCTTGCTAAGCAACTCGGGGGATGAACTGCAAATAATGATCGATGACCTAGACAGGAAAAGTAGAAAGGTCGGCTTGAAAATCAATATGCAGAAGACTAAGGTAATGTTCAACAGCCTCGGGAAGGAACAGCAGTTTACATTAAGTAGCGAAATACTGGATGTAGTAGGCGAATATGTCTACTTAGGACAGGTAGTAACCGCAGATCCGGACCATGAAAAGGAAATAACAAGAAGAATAAGATTGGGATGGAGCGTATTTGGCAAGCACTCGCAGATTATTACTAGCAGCTTACCGGTATCGCTCAAGAGGAAAGTATACAACAGTTGCATCTTGCCTGTACTCACCTATGGGGCTGAAACGTGGAGGCTAACCAAGAGAGTTCTACTGAAGTTGAGGACAACCCAGAGGGCTATGGAACAAAAAATGGTAGGGGTAAGATTAAGAGATAGGAAGCGTGCAGTGTGGGTCAGAGAAATAACTGAAGTTACCGACATTCTAGTGGAAATTACGAAGAAATGGGCATGAGCAGGACATGTAGTGCGAAAAGAACATAACCGATGGTCGCTGAGGGTAACAAACGTAATTCCAAGGGAAGGAAAGCGTAGCAGGGGGCGGCAGAAAGTTAGGTGGGCGGATGAGATTAAGAAGTTCGCAGGGGTCAAGTGGATGCAGCTAACACAGAACCGGGTTAAGTGGAGAAATATGGGTGAGGCCTTCGCCCTGCAGTGGGTATAATCAGGCTGATGATGATGATGATTATGAACCGGGAATATGTTTTTTTTAGAATTAGAAGTATGAAAAGGTAGTTTTAAAGGAGACGCCACGTACACTCGTAAAGCGAAACTGTGGCGACCCCTTCATTCTTGTCCTCCATTTACGTCCACTGCACAAATGGAACTTTCGTTCAAGGTTTACAATACGATATCTCTAAATGGCCCTAGCGCTCTGACTAAGTCTGATTTCCTGCTCTGTACTGACATCTAGCTGGTCAAATTGATCTTGATATCTTGCAGCGTTGTCTGTAATTAGCGTTTCAACCTGCTCATTTACCAGCGCAATACTGCAGAAATTGTGGGCCCCAGTAGTATTCAGCGTGCCGGTATCGACCAAATCGGAACAGCACAGGAGCTCCTGTTCTGATTTTGTAGCTCATTATCAGTGTTTTTCCTTCCCCAGATATGGTTCTCTTACAAGCGTGTAATCTAAACATGAGACTCGGATCTTAAAGTGTCATTTGTTAGCTTATCCGGGGTGTTGCGCCTGATGTTAAAGTGTTGTTTTCATGTTCGTTGACCGGTCTAGCTGTCCCACTTGATCCGTAGGCTCTTGATATCTTTCAGTGAGGAAGTGAAGGTGAATAAAAGAAGCTGCACCCACAAATGACAGCCAGTCTTAGGGGCAAAAAATTATATGCCCTATTTTTTGTCCATGTTTACATGCACATTTCTGAGCAATTTAGCTGCAAAGAATCGTTTTATTGCCCAGCATTCCCATACCCCAAATGCCCAGCTGCGGGACATTTTCTTAGGAAGCTAGTACAGAGTCGGTCGCACATGTTTAGAGCACAAGAGACATGGCTACGGGGCAGATGAATTCATGTCTGTTAATAGCGATTTTGTTAAACGCAGTGCGCGTTTTCCACATGGCGTTGGCGCTACGTTAATTACAATTGCTTCTAGAAAATATTAATATCCACCGCAGAGTGGCCGTTTACTTTCTTCTCAACAAACCACACGAGCCCTATAGACAACCGTGATCAACTGCGTGGCCTAAACTAATAACTTGACATTATAGTATGCAAAATTATCTTCTGTTTTCATGACAAAAATGAATTACTCAGGTGTGGGGCCGGGGAGATGCTTGTATTTTGCACACCCGCATAATTTTAGTTCATGGTTATCGCAAATTCATGAGTGTTTTCTCTCCCGGCGATCACGACAAGAACATAGCTTTGTTAGTTTTCACTTAAGAGACCAGATCTTACACCGAACGAAATTCGAAGTGCCTCGCTTATCGAAAGATAGAAATGAATACTGGTTCAATATGTTGGGCCTTAAACACCTAGAATACTTATCTTGAGCTAGCCTGTGCAGGCCAAAATGCATGCTTTGCTGAATATATCTTTGCTCAAATATTTTCAATTCACTCACGTTTTCCATATTAATCATGATCAGACCACGTCTTGTTTCAGTGCGAATATAAGACAAAACGGCCTCAAATATAAACCAATAATACTACTGATTACTAAAAAAGAAATTTCAATGATTTGCTCTCATTAAAATTTCGGCCTTGCAAATTACGTCGAATAACATGTATGCGTTGATTCTCAGTGGTACTTATAAAGTACAAGAGCTCTCAAAGAATTATATCTAGAAAAGCATTTACAAGCTACAGAGGTAAAACTATATTTCAAAAACCTGCAGCATCCGCGCTACACAAAGTCGCTTGCATGTTCTCCATGCGACGATGATATATGCAAAAATCCGCTGTTCTTCAGATGAGCATAGGCAATGCCCGGAAATCGAATGTGAAGGATTGAAGGAAGTCCATCGAGGTGGCGAAAATTGGCGCTGTCGGTGGCTGCTTAGAGAGGAGCCGTGGTTGGAGTATGTCATCAGCATTGCACTGAGTGCACACCCTTGCTAGACGCAACCGCCTGCCCCTCTACGGGCTGCATCAGCATACGGAACGGAGGATAGCATTTTGTACTTTTCCGTGCCTCTCCCTATGACAGTTTTTCGGTTGTCTTCACATTTATTACTTTATATCCTGCCTGAAAGGCTGCACAGGACAGTGCGTACGCAATTTGGTGTGCCCTTAGAGGTCAGACGTCTGAAATCGGTGGCATTGTAGTTACCTGTTGCATGGTCGTGTGCACTACACTTTGCACAAGTAAACCGTTCTCGGCATATCTGGCTACTATGCCCATACTAATGACATTTGAAATACCTAAGATGGCTTTGGATGTGCGGACATATTTGCAGGGGATAAATTCCGCATTAATAAATTCGGGAAGTGCGCTGTGGTTTAAAGTTGGAACATGCTTTGTCTTTATTTTCTCGTTCTTTCACCTGATTGTTATTCTCCAATCTGCACTTACGCCTTGGATCTCGAGACATTTACGGAGATCTGAATCTGTTTCATATACTAGCTCTCGCTCAGAAATCATTCCCTGTCAGCTCGTGAGACTAGAGTAGGATGATACTTGAGCGTCAAGATGAGCAAATGTATTTATTTTGAGGAGCTTGTCGAATTGACTTTTGTCTGATTCCACTATCAGTGGGTCACCAGGTCCTAATTTTTTGGATGTATGGTTTGCCCCAATGATGGTTTTCAGCGAGTTGGCAATCAGAGAAACTGACAAGTCATTGATTAGTTCACATTCTGTTTGTATTTGTGGCTTCTCCTGTTGTCAGTGCTATAAGAAGCCAAGCACGATCACGAACATACAGCCTTGACAAAGGCAAGGCATCCTGCCAAAACATCGATTGAAAAATAAAAATAATTCTGGAAGCAATATTAAGCTTTTGTGACCTGTGCCTGCAGCTAGCAACCAAGACACGTCAATTTAGTGCATATATATAAATATTTTTACATACATACATGCATGCATGCATGCATGCATACATACATACATACATGCATGCATGCATACATACATACATACATACATACATACATACATACATACATACAT